>CANXME010001733.1:600000-756566 GCA_948144175.1 Closterium sp. NIES-65
GTTGTTGACTCTAGTGCTTCTGCCTCTGTTTACTCGAGTGTTGTTAGCTTAGGTGCTAGTCTTGCTGAGTTGCTTGTTGCTAGTGTAGGCACTTGTGTAGACACTAGTCCACGAGCTAATTCGGAGGACACTTCGATGTCTTTCACTTTGGACTCTGGGGCTTCGCACTGCTTCTTCCGGGACCACACGACACTTACTCCGCTTCTGGCACCGGTCTCTGTGGCTTTGGCTGATCCCACCTCGGGACCAGTCACTGCTCGCTACACTACTACTCTTCCATGCCCTTCTATTCCCTCTAGATCTCTGACTGGCTTCCACGTCCCCTCGTTATTGCGGAACTTGGTGGGCGTGAGGCCTCTTGTGAGTCAGCACGTGGGTGAGGGGATTGAGCCATCGTCGAGCAGCTTGAATTCCGCAAGGAGGAAGCGAAGTTGACGACCATCCTTGCCGGCATCCGTGGCCGCCACGTACTCCGACTCGGTCGATGAGAATGTCGTGCACTTGATGCGCCAGCTCGACCAGGAGATGGCGGCCCCTCCGTAGACGAACACGTAGCCTCCCGTGCTCGCCCGGTTCTGCTTGTCGCCCGCGTCATCGGCATCGACGTAGCTGATCAGCTCCAACGATTCTGGTCCACCGCCGAACTCCAGGGCGGTGTCGCGGGTGTCGGCGAGATAGGCGAGGCAGCGGTCGGCCTCGCGCCAATGCGGGTCACTCCTCACCATGAGGCCGCTCCCCAGCTTGCTACAGGCGAACGCGATGTCCGGCCTCGTCGTCGTCGCCACGAACTGCAGCTAGCTGACCTTCTGCCGGTACTCCTCCCCTTCGCGCTCCTGGGCCTCCTCGTTGTCAAACGTCAGCTGAGCGTAGGCGTCGACCGAGACCGGTGTCTTCGGGACTCGACCGCTCTGCTCCTCGTCGATGAAGCGCTTGCGCAGCTTGTCGGCGTAGCCCTGCTGGTGCAGCCACAGCTTCCTGGCCAGCCTGTCGTGCACAATCTCCAGCCCAAGGTACTTCACCACCGGCAAGATCTCACGCAGCTCGAAGGCGGCCTCCAGCAGCTCCTTCAGCATCGCGGTGCTGCTGCTGGCTGCAAGCAAGTAGACCAGCACCCAACAAGTCACTCCTTCGTTGCCGGCCTTGAAGTAGAGCGCCTCGTCGACCTGGCTCTTCTTCCAGCCAGCACCCAGCAGCACACTGTCGAGAGCCCTGTACCACAATAGCGGCGACTGCTTCAGCCCATAGAGGCTCTTCAGCAGCTTACACACCCGGCCGGTCTCGTCGTCGAAGTAGTCCGGCTGGTACATGTAGAGCACCCTGTCGAGCTTGCTCTGCAGGAAAGCGTTCTTCATGTCGAGCTGCATCAGGTTGAGGTCGAGGACGGCAATGATGCTGAGGAAGATCCTCGGCGTGACGTAGCTGCTCACCGGCGAGTACGTCTCGTCGTAGTCGGCGCTGTACACCTGCGTGAAGCCCTTCACGACCGCCTCGCCTTCTCGCGCTTGATGGTGTCGTCAATGCGGTACTTGGTCGTCAGCACCCACCGGTTCTTCATGATGTTCACCCCGCGTGGGCGTTCAACCAACTCCCAAGTCCCCATACCAATGAGGCTACGGATCTCTTCTTCCATGGCGGCCTTCACCGCCTCGCCCTTCCAGCTCGACACCGCCTCCTTCACCATCATCGTGGCGATGTCCCAGCGGTGTTCGGGGTCGAGCTCCGGTAGGTCTTCATCCTCCTCGGCGTCGTCGTACAGCAGGTCATCGTCGACCTCGTCGTACACCGTGGTGAAGGCAGCTGGGGGAAGACAGGCGTGGAAGCTCAACCGCTCCGGCGGCCGTCGAGCTCGACTTGTGCGTCGCAGCTTAGGCTTCGTGATCGGCACTTCCACCACATCGCTGTCGGTGGACTCCTCACCCGCCGACTGCTCCCCTTCCTCATCAACTTCCTCGTTGTCGACCGGCTGCTTCGACCCTTCGACCGGCTGCTCGTCTGCTGCTGACTTTGACAGCTCCCCTCTCGACCACTCCGGCTGCTGCTCCCCTGTCGAGTGTACCCCTAGTGTTGCCTCCTGTTCGACCGGCTCCCCTGTCTGGTGCTCCCCTGTTATCGACGGCTTCCCATCCTGGTCAACAAGCTTGGCGCCTTGTCAACCGCCGACGATGCCACTGGCCGGTGCCACAGACGACGCCTCAAGGCTCCCCTCATCGCCGGTGGCCTGACACAGGTGTCGAAGCATGCCGATCTGCGACGGGAGAGGGAGGAGCAAGAACAGGGGGATGGGGAAGAACCTCCACAACATCTTCGTCAACGGGCTCGTCGACGTCGGCGATCAGTGGAACCGTCACCGTCGAGGTGTCCGTCGGCGGGTGTGCCCGCGTCCGCCCCGACGCCGGCCCATACTTCGCCTTCCACACCTCCAGCGACAACGTCTCGTAGAAGATCGCCTTGACCGACGTGACCACCTTGTTGTCGGTCAGGTCGAGCACCTCCCACCCTTTGCTCTCCGGCGACACACCAAGGTGAAGTCCCCAACGAGCCTTCAGCACCAGCTTCCCACCGCGCTGCTGCTCAGGAACCATGAACTGTACCATGCAGCCCCCCACCCGCGACAGCGTGAGGTCGGGCTTCGTCCCGGTCAGCAGCTGGTGCGGAGTCGTCCCCGGTGGCGTCGTCGACCGCTCCAAGCAGTTGCGCACCCAGACAGCCTATCGAAGAGCGAGGTGCCACCAGTGGTGCTGCACGCCCATGTGCAGCAGCATCGTCCGCACGGACTCGACGACCGTGCGCATCTCTTGCTCAGCCATGCCATTCTGCTGCGGAGTGTAGGGGCATGTCAGGTCGTGGACGATGCCCTCCCTGTCGACGAAGTCGGTGAACGCCTTCCCAAGGAACTCCCCTCCTCGATCGGAGCGAAGCGACAGCACTGACTGCTTCGTCCACCGCTCCACCCGAGGAACTCCCGGAGCACATCGCTCTTCTTGGCGACCGGCATTGCCCACACGAGCCGAGTATGGCGATCTTTCAACAGTAGGAAGTACAAGCTGCCATCCTTGGCAGCCTCCCGAAATGGCCCGCACAAGTCAATGTGCACGACAGTCAGTGCCTCCTTGGCGTCCGAGCCCTTGTCGGGGAAGGTGTGTCGCGCCAGCTTCCCTCCGACGCACGAGACACACGGCGGATCTACTCCGCTTGGCGGCGTGATGTCGAGCCCAACGGCAACTTCATGCTTCGCCGAGATTTTTATCGTGTCGACGCCTATGTGTGCGAGCCTCGCATGCAACAGGGCAGGGGTTGTCTTCCTCACCGAGACAACCGTCCGCAGAGCCACCACCTCGGTCGACGGCGACTGCGTCGAGCAGGGGCGAAGGTCGGTGCAGAGGACGCGTCCAGTGTAGCGTGCTCGACTGAGCACCTCCCCGGTCGCGGTGACGAGCAGCATCTCATCGTCGTCGCCCTGCAGCTGCACTCCGCTCTCCTCCAGCTGGCCAGCTGACAGTAGATTTGCCTGTACGCCCGGAACGTAAAGCACATCGAGGATGAGGACCTGCTTCCCGGCCTCCCCTTGTAGAGCAACGGTTCCTCGCCCCTTGACAGGCTGCAGCGCCCCATTGAATCCGCATACGTGCTTCTCTTCGTCGACCTTGCAGCTGTGCGACGGTGATCTGGTCCGGCGAGAACTTGAAGTAGCCATACGCCGGTGCAATCTCGCCCGCCGTCACATGCGTCGTCGCCAAGAGCCCTCCACCGCTTCGTAGAGGAGAGCGACGCCGAGCATCGACGTCGGCACGCGAGCTGCCTGCAGCCGCCGTCGACCGCTGCACTCGCGCCTGGATTCCGTCGACACCACCGTCGACCTTGATCACCCCTCTCTGCCTCGTGCCTTCGCTGCCGCTGAATCGTGCACCACGGTCGACCTCGTCATCGACGCCACCTTGGTTGCGCATCGGTCGAGGAGATGCAGGACGGGAAGGGTGTTCCGTCGCCCATTGCGACCGGATGCCCAACTCGACGATCAGCAAGGGGATCGTCCCGTACTCGCCATCCGCGTGGCGTTTCCTCACATCAGCCAAGCGTGTCTCCAAGGTGTCCGCTACACCCGCATCAGCTACGGGGCCGACCATGGTGACAATCGCTGCTGCCAGCCTACGAACGACTTAGTAGGTGTAAGAGTCGGCTCCTATCTGAAGGTATTCGCGGGGTCGTCCACGCTCACCGCACCATGCGGAGGGTCACACTACAACGGTAGTGAGCTAGACTACGGGGGTTGGCACAAACTACTAGGAGTGATCATAGCTTTGCTTGGTTCCTTAATGCTTGCACATTCACGGGAGAAATCGGCAAGAGTTTCCACTAGCAAAGTTGGGATTACAGAATGATAGAACAAGCAATTATAGAATGACTTCATCAGGCACCTAGCAATCCTGCAGCTAGCCTGGTCGACCGCCAGCACAGCTTGGTCGACCGCCTACCAGCGTTGCGTAGAGGAGCCGCGCCAGCACTGCAGAAAGGCGACCTGCCAACAGAGCAGGTCAACGGCGTGCCAATGCTGCAGCAGAGCGGCTGTCCAGCGTTGCCCCGTAGAACACAGCAGTGCGCACGCTCACAGGTGCGCACAGACGATTGGCCCGACTTGCTTCGTTGGGCATCCGTCGGCTGTTGTCTGCGCTTGACGAGCCACATCGACTTCGGGATACCAGCCCGCAGTCGCTTCCGCCATCCCAACCTCGACGACGTTCGCGTGCCTCTGTAAAACTCGTCGAGCAGGTTACCCGGTCGACCTGGTCGACCACCAGATGCTTCCAGTCGACCACCACTGCCTCTGGTCGACCACAGCTCCCGTCGAGCTACCCCCTGGTCGTCGGACCCCTTCCGTCGACCAGGTCTAACAGCGGTTGTCGCCGAGCCCCCTTGTCGACCGCTGCTCACTTGTCAGGTCGACGGACTGCTCCGTCGACCTCCCGGTCGAAATGCATGTCGACAGACTGCTCCCGGTCAAGCTGCAGGTCGACGGAGACCCCCTGGTCAAGCAGCAGGTCAACAGAGACCTCCCGGTCGAGCTGCAGGTCGGCGGAGGCCTCCCGGTCGAACTGCCCTTCCTCGTCGACGGCCCACCCGTTGCCCAGACCAGTCAGTTGCAGCTGTCGAGCTCCCTGGTCGACACTAGCACCACAACGGTCCCCTGCAGCTTGACGATGCCTGTCAAGCAGCTCTCCCACTGTGAACGGTTGGCTGCTACTCCCGTACATCCGACCAAGTCGTTGGCGTTGCCCAAGCGAGGGCGGGGCCAACACTCCATTCTTGTTAACTATTTTGAGCCTGGCCGTGTTGCTGTTGGTGGTACTGCCTCTAGGGGTGGTGCGCCGGGTGCTTTGGAGGGTGGTTTTGGGGCTGCCGCGGCCTCGAACACTACTCCTCCCCCCCACCCCTACTCGACCCAGCACCAGGCTCGTGTTTGCCGTGCCCGTGAGGAGCAGCTGGAGTTAGAGAGAGAGAACAGAGAGTTGCAGCGGCTGGAGGTGGAGCAGCAGCAGCGACAGAGGCTGAAGGAGCAGCAGCTGCTGCAGTCGCAGCTGGAGGAGCAGAGGTCGCAGCCGCACCGAGAGTTGCAGCAGCCGCCACCTCCTCCTCCTGTCTCTGGTCTTCGGACCCTCGGTCTCCCCTCTCCCTCTCCTTCCTCCTCCCCCTATCCTCATGTCTACAGTCCCATGTTTCCTCCTCCTAACTCCTCCCCAGCTGTTCTTCCTCATTCTCCGACTCCATTGTCTCCTCCTCCTTTGACCGCCTGGCCCTCTCGTCGCTCTTCTCGTGCTCGTCCCTCGTCCCCTGTCGCTCTCACTGACCTTCGTACTGCCCTGTTCTGTCCTAGTCCGCCTCGTTAATCTCAGTCTGTGCTTCCTTCTCCTCCTGAGTCGGCCTATACTGCTTCCCTCTCTACTCCTGTCACTGACTACTACCGCACGTACCGGCCTGTTCTCCCTCGTGTTCTCGCCTCTCTTGTTACGAACCCTCGTGCCTCTCTGTCCTTTGTCTCCGCCCTTACTGTCGCCATCACTGAGTTTGCCACTACTCGCCCCCTTGACTACGCCACTTGTCTCGTGGCTGCTCCTCCTACCAATCCTTTGGCCGTTGGGGGTGAGTCTTCCCTTCGCTGTGACGCCCTAGAGGACAGGCAGTTTGAGCTAGAGTTCGTGGCAGCCGCTTCCCCTCATCTCTGTGCCATGCTGCTCGCCCCTGAGGGAGACCCCGACGCCCTTGACATATCGACTCCTCGCACTTACGCTGAGGCAGTGTCAGGGCCTTGGGCCTCTCAGTGGAGAGCTGCCATGGACACAGAGATGGCCTCCTATAGATCCACAGGCACCTACGTCGACGAGTTCCCCCCTCCTGGGGCGGACGTAGTCGATGGCATGTGGATCTATAGGGTGAAGCGGCCAGCGGGATCTCCTCCAGTCTTCAAGGCGCGCTATGTGGGTAGAGGTTTTAGTCAGCGCGAGGGAGTTGACTTCTTTCAGACCTTCGCGCCTACCACGAAGATGACCACTCTTCGGGTGTTACTACACGTAGCATCACAGAGAGACTACGAGTTACACTCTCTCAACTTCTCCAGTGCTTTCCTTCAAGGTAGCCTACACGAGGAGGTCTGGCTGCGTCGTCCCTCTGCCTTCACTGACACTTTCCCTCCTGGGACCCAGTGGAGGCTGAGGCGACCTGTCTACGGTCTCCGTCAGGCTCCTCGTGAGTGGCACGACACCCTTCGTTCTACCCTCTTTGACCTTGGTTTCCAACCGTCTTCTGCCGACCCGTCGCTGTTCGTCCGTCGTGGCTCCACACCTTTCTTTGTTCTGGTCTACGTTGACGACCTCGTTTTCGCCACTGCTAACAGGGTTGCCTTGGCAGACGTGAAGTCCGAACTGCATAAGAGACACACGTGCACGGACCTTGGTGAGCTGCGCCACTACCTTGGCTTGCAGATCACCAGGGACAGAGTCACACATGATGTAGCAGGTTCTTCAGCTGTTCAAGCTTCAGCACTCCACAGTACAGCGCACACCTCTTGCTGTTGACCATAGACTTACTGGACCCTTTTCTGACGAGTCGTTTGAGTCTAGTGGTCCCTACGTGGGCTGCCTCATGTACGTGATGACTTGTACTCGCCCGGACCTCGCCTTCCCTCTCAGCATCCTTGCCCGCTTTGTTGCACCAAGGAGACACCATCCTGTTCACTGGACGACAGTTGTGAGGGTGGCAAAGAACCTAACGACGACATCAGGCGTGGGGCTAGTTCTTGGAGGGCAGAAGTCTGTCGTACTTACTGGTCACTGTGACTCTTCTTACGCTGACAACGCTGAGACTCACAGGTCTACTCAGGGGTACTGTTTCAGCTTGAGTTTTGGAGCTGTTTCGTGGAGGTCCACGCGCTCCTTTTCGGTCTCGACCTCTGCTGCTGAGGCTAAGATCTACGCTAGTGCCATGGCGGCACAGGAGTTGCGTTGGTTGACCTTCTTGCTCGCCAACCTTGGCGAGCGGCCGAGCTCTGCACCGACCTTGTTCACTGACAACAAGGCGTCGATTCTCCTCTGTCTAGAGCCGCGTCTGGAGAGCAGAATGAAGCACATTAACGTCAGGTACTCTCTTCTGCGTGAGTTGCAGAGACGTGGATAGGCTCGCTTCGAGTTTGTGGAGTCCGAGGCCAACACTGCAGACATCTTCACCAAGGCGCTTCCGCCTTGTGACCACCAGAGGTGTTGTGTGCAGTTAGGTCTTGTTGACACAGGTTCTGGTCGTGTGTAGGCTTGAGTTTACTGTTTGCTTTGCTTGTACTCTTGCCATACACCTTTGTGAACTCCTGGACTGGCCTTGTGGCCCCTGTTGCTTGTGCTCAGATCGTGTGGTGACGTTGTGATCCACCCTGAGCTTTGTTTTTTTGTGGCTGGTCTTGTGACCATACACTTTTGGTTTTGCTTTACACCCCTCACTTAGGCTATGGAGGTGTGTCAAATGTTGTAGCCTGTAGTGAGGTTTGTCTTAGGGGGTACAAATGTTAGGGTTTGCTGTATGTACCCCAACTCCATCAATAACACAACACTTTCATTCTTAACAGGTACATACAGAGCAATCCCGCAGTAGAACCATGAAGTGACAGACAGCCATGTTAATTACACACCATAAAACTGTTTGTTAATACCACAAACAACGTTGAATGCCTTTGGTCATTGTTGAGCCTGGTGGCGTCTAAGGGCTGAACCTCCATCGTTATAGGTACCCTAAACAAGGTTATGGTTGCTATTTGTCGTGTAGATGTGGAGCGGTGGGGAGCGGTAGGGAATCCCAGGACACCACCGCGAATCCATGCATTTCATGTGCGTGAGAGTAAAAGATGGGCTCTGGGCTCTGCCACGAGTCACGGCGTTGAGTCCCTGTGCATGCACAATTTGTAGATACTGGAATGGCTGAAAGTGATTTGTTAATTTCTTAATCTCTACTTCTGGTGAAAATGTCAAGTACGCGGTGTAGCTTGGAACCACATCGCGCCCGTTTCCCCAAATTGCTTAAAACGACGATTTCGCCAACGGGCGGGCCGACCCTCCCTTGCAGAGAAGCAACCTACCTCCCTCCCTGCCCAGATTTGTCCCCTATCCTTCCACCCTTCCCTTCCACCCCTCGATACGCCTCAGCTCGCCACCCTCACTGCGTTACCGCCAGCCGCTTCCATGACTAACCCGCATTAGCTTTTCCCTTTTTCCTCCACCAACCGCCTAGTCGGACCCGAGGAACTCCATTTTCCACGTGCCAATCACGTCCGAGCGTAGTCTGTCACTAAACATTGGCAATGGCGGCTCAATCGAGGCGCAGTCCGCCTTCACGTCAGAGTCCGAGTCCAAGTGCGAACCATGGGGAAGGGCTATATATTAGAAGCTGCAAATCACCACAATCATCACAGCTTCTGCCTCCGTTCTCTTTTCTACTTACGATCTCGCATACCAAGCACCTCGCGGCTCACGTATTTGAATCCTCCGGTGTGATTCTCATTTGCATTAACGTGTACGGTTAGCTTTTCACCGCTGACAGTTTGACACCGTTTTCGTAATGGCCAACTCCTGGATTCACTCGGCTCACAAGCTGCTTCCTCTCACTCTCTCTTGTCAGAATCCCAACCAGTAGACCATTGGGATAGAAGGGCTTTTTTTCAGTAGCGGGTCAGTGCGCCCATAACCCCCCAGGCACCGAACTTGGCTTGTGCAACGAAGAGTTGTGTGGTGGGATGGGGGGAAGGAGAGAGGGATGAAGGCGGGCGGTGAGCGGAAGCATGAGGAGGTGAGACCACTGCAGCAAGGACAGGAGGATTGGCATGCGGTTACCCGGTTAGCGAACTATCTGCTTCTGTTGTCTCCCTGTAACGCACCGCGCCGTAGCATACCACCTATCATCCGTTCGCCGTGGCAACTCCCTGCTTTCCTCCCAGCACTTCTCCGGCACCTGACCATTCTTTGCGGCTGTTCTTCCGCCTTCCGCGCTACGCGTTTTCTGGCGCCACAACTGCCCTTTCGCCCTCCCTATGGCCTCCGCGCCTCCGGTGCGCGCGGGGTTATGGACTCCGCCGCTGCCAGCTAAACCCGCATCCCCCCCTTCCGCACCTCCCCCTTCCGCGCCTCCCCTCTCCGCGCCTCCCCCTTCCGCCCAACCCCTTCCGCCGCTCCCCTTCCATCTCTGGCGGCGCCACCGGCAGCGCCGCGTGCGCTCCGCGTTCTCCGCCGCGACTGGCGCGCGGAAGCAGTGGGACGCCGCCTCGGCGGACGGGCTGCGCAGGCGACACCTGTCGTGAACCGATTGGTGTAGCTGAAGTGAGTCCGGGCGTCGCGCGTTTATAGCGAGTAAAATCATATCGAGTACATATCAAACTCATATCATATAGCTTGTCTAGGCTATAGTGGGGTAGACACTATGGGGTACAGTTTCCTAGGGTTTCCTACTTGTACCCAACCTTGTGCTAGATCATTCATTCCTCATTCTTCACATGGTATCAGAGCAGGTTCCCTAGTGGGAACGCTTCCTTGGGCCCACCACTGAAACCTTCTTTCTGACCGGAGCGTCTGTCACTCCTGCCCGAGGCGCGCCTTGTTCGCCGCCCCTAACGGCCCCGTCGCCGCCCTAGCGGCCCCGTCGCCATCTCTCACCCTACGCGGCCTCGTCGCCGCCCCTAAAGGCCCCGTCGTCGCCTCTAGCGGCCTCGTCGCCGCTCCCCTTCCTACGCGGCCCTGTCGCCGCCACTACATGGCCCCTTCGCCGCCTCTACGCGACCACGTCGCCGCTCCCCTCCCTCCGCGGCCCCGTCGCCGCTCCCCTCCCTCCGCGGCCCCGTCGCCGCCCCTAGCGGCCCCAACGCCGCCTCTACCGAGCAGCCCAGCAGCTGAGCCGCCCAACAGCAGAGCCGCCGAGCCGCCCAGCAGCCGAGCCGCCGAGCCGCCCAGCAACCGAGCCGCCGAGCCGCCCGACAGCCAAGCCGCCCGGTAGCCGAGCCACCCAACAGCCGAGCCGCCCGAGAGCCGAGCCGCCCAGCAGCCGAGCCGCCCAGCAGCCAAGCCGCCGAGCCGCCCTGCCGTCGAGCCGCAACTGTTCCTACCGGCACGCCCCGGCCCTACTTCCTCGGACTGGTGAGATCACTCCCTGTTAGGCACTGCAGTCATGGCTACCCCCAGTGTTCTTACCTTTGATACTGAGGGTCGTGTTGTTGACTTTGAGGTCTGGATCGATGACCTCCAGCTGTTCCTCCAGTGCGATAGGGCAGACGGACTCTCTCTGTTCGATCTCACCTCTAGTGCCTCCCTTGCCCCGCCTGCTACTGCTGACAGCACTGTTCGCTCACAGTGGGCCACACGCAATGCTGCTGCCCGTCTTGTTGTGCGTCGCCACTTACCGACCACTGAGCGTGCGCACTTTAGCTAGTACAAGAGCGCTCAGACCTTGTACGACGCTGTAGTTGCACGCTACTCTTCCCCTGCCGCTGCTGCGCTAAGCCGCCTCATACTAGCGTACCTCTTCCCTGACCTTGCTACCTTTCCCACAGTCGCTGACCTCATTACGCACCTCCGCACTAGTGACACTCGCTACCGCGCTGCGCTTCCTGCTGAGTTCTGTGCCAAGAATCCCCCCCCCCCATATACATTACCCTCTACTACGTAGTCACCCGGCTCCCTGACTCCCTTCGCTTAGTCAGGAACCACTTCCTCTCAGTCTGCCCCACCACACTCACCGTTAACCTCCTCGAGGAGCGCCTCCTAGCAGCAGAGAAGAGCATAGTCGCTGTAAGAGCCTCTCGTGGTGACCCTCGCACCCCCGTCTTTGAGAAATGTTCCCCTTCCCCCCTCTTGCCCTCTGTTGCTTCTGCTGCTGCGGCCGACCACGTTGGTTTCGAGTCAGTAGGCGCTGCGTCTAACCCTAGCGGGAGACGCCGCACCGGCAAGGGCAAGGGGGGCAAGGGCGCTCGAGGGGCTGGCGGGGGCGGTGGAGGTGGTAGAGGAGGCAGTGGAGGGGGTGGGGGAGGTAGTGGGAGTGGTGGCGGGGGTGGAGGTGTCGGTGGCAGCAGTGGAGGCGGAGGAGGCGGCGGCGGTGGCGGAGGGAGCGGAGGCGGCGGAGGCGGCGGAGGTGGCGGAGGCGGCGGAGGTGGCGGAGGCGGCAGTGGTGGAGCTGGTCGCGGCTCTACGCAGAAGAGTGGGTCTGCTGGTGGTCACCGCCAGCAGCAGCAGCGCGGTCGTGAGACCCTGTCCCCTCAGCAGCTTCGTGAGTGGTACGCTGGGCGTCAGCGAGGTGGAGGTACTAGTCACTGCACCTACGTCCTCCGTATAGGCGACCGTGCTGGTGAGCAGTGTGGGGGCCCGCACTCCACCCAGCGCTGCTTCAGCCGCCTGACGGACGCGTGGCGTCACGAGTTCCCTGAGGCCTCTGAGATCCCTCGCTGGGACGTTCTGACCCGGGCATTGACGCTGCTGCTCTAGGTGCTGGTGAGGCTGCTGCTCTAGGTGCTAGTGCGTCTGCTGCCCCAAGTGCTGGTGAGTCTGCTCTCTCAGGTACTACGTCAGCTCAGGCCATACACACCTTCACCCTTGACTCGGGTGCTTCCCGCTCCTTCTTTCGAGACCGCACCACACTTATGCCGCTTAGTCGGCCGGTTGCGGTCTCCCTGGCGGACCCCTCTGGGGGTCCTGTCCTTGCTAGCTTCTCCACTGTCTTACCGTGCCCGGCAGCCCCCTCTGGCACCCTGTTAGGTCTCTACCTCCCCTCGTTCTCTACAAACCTTGTGAGTGGAGCTGATCTACAGGATAGGGGGGTTGACCAGTTCAGTCCTGCGAGTCTGCGGGTGACCCACTTCACGTGTGCTCGGACAGGCCGACACTTGGCCACGTTCACCCGTCGGCCGGGGTCGAGCCTGTACACACTTACTACTGAGTCTCCTCCGGTTGCTGAGTCTGGTCAGGTAGCTGCGTCGAGTCAGGTGTTTGCTGCAGCGTCCAGGTCTGGTCCTGAGTCTGCTCCCTGCTCGTGTCGTCTCCTGTCCCACCAGACTCTCCTTTGGCACCACCGCCTTGGTCACCCCTCCCTGCCTCGTCTCCGAGGCATGGCCTCCCGTGTCCTTGTCTCTGGTCTCCCCCAGTCTCTCCCTCACCTACCTCAGGGGCCTGCCCCTACCTGCTTCCCCTGCGTTGAGGGGCGACAGCGCGCCGCCCCTCACTCCTCAGAGTTTCCTCCGACAGAGGCTCCGTTGCAGACTCTTCACATGGACGTGTGGGGCCCCGCCCACGTCCGTGGCCAGGGTCACGAGCGTTACTTCCTGTTGGTGGTTGACGACTACTCGCGTTACACCACAGGGATTCCCTTGCGCAGCAAGTGTGACGTCACTGAGGTGTTGATCGACTGGATCTGCGCAGCTCGTCTCCAGCTCAGAGAGAGTTTAAGCTCGGACTTTCCTGTTCTGCGTCTGCACTCTGACAGAGGCGGGGAGTTTTCCTCTGCCCGTGTGGGAGCCTTCTATCGTGCACAGGGCATCCGCCAGACATTCACGCTTCCGGCCTCTCCACATAAAAATGGGATTGCAGAGCGCTGCATTGGCATGGTGATGGACGTCGCTCGTACGTCCATGATCCATGCGGCTGCTCCCCATTTTCTATGGCCGTTTGCGGCTCACTACGCAGCGCATCAGATCAACCTTTAGCCCCGGGTCTCCTTGCCAGAGACCTCCCCCACCTTGCGGTGGACCGGGAAGGTTGGCGATGCGTCTGCATTTCGGGTCTGGGGATCTCGGGCATTTGTCCGCGACTTGTCTGCGAACAAGCTGACCCCTCGTGCTGTTCCCTGCGTCTTCCTTGGCTTCCCCCTTGACGCGCCTGGGTGGTAGTTTTACCACCCCACCTCGCGCCGTGTTCTGACCTCCCAGGACGTCACCTTTGACGAGTCGGTACCTTACTACCGTCTCTTGCCCTACCGCACTGCGCCCCTCCCCCCACCGCCGCTCTTCCTTGCGCCAGGTCCTCCCCCGGTATACCCCCTCTCCCCTCATGGTCCTGCCCCGTAAGGTGTGTCCCAGGTAAACGCACTCGAGCTTGTCGAGGTAGCTGTTGACTCTTGTGCTGCTAGAGGTGCTGAGCCTGCGGGTGCCGGGTCTGGAGGTGCTGGGCCTGGGGATGCTGAGCCTAGGGGTGCTGAGTCTAGGGGTGCTGAGCTTGGGGGTGCTGAGTCTGGGGGTGCTGAGCCTGGGGGTGCTGAGTCTAGGGGTGCTGAGCCCGGGGGTGCGGAGCCTTGGGGTTCGGAGCCTGGGGGTGCGGAGCCTGGAGGTGCTGGGTCTGCTCGTGTGGCCGCTCGCGATGCTTCGTCGAGGCGGGAGCCACTCTCTCCACAGGAGCTGCGCGAGTGGTTTGCCCGGCACTAGAGCCGTGCTGCTGGAGCTGGAGGTACTAATGTTGTGGCTGGTCCCGGAGGTACTCGTACTGGCGGTGCTGGAGCTGTTGGGACTGGGGGTGCTGCTGGGGCTGCTGGAGTTGGTCCTGCTGGGGGTGCTGTTGGAGCTGCTGGCGGTACAGGAGCTGCCGGTCCTCCTGGAGCTGGAGCTGCTGGGGGTGTTGGCGCTGGTGGTTCTGCTGGCGCTGGTGCGTCTGAGGGTGCTGGAGTTGGCGCTAGTGCTGCTGGTGGGGGTACTGGTGCTGTCCCTGCTTGTTCTGGAGGCGCTGAGCGGCCACGGCCGTACTTCGTTTCGCTCCTTGAGCAGGTTCTTGGTCTCCCGCCTTCTACTGGTCCTACTCCTCCCTTAGAGTGTCCACAGCCTGTCCAGTCGCAGTCATAGTTACAGCCCGCCTCCCCCCGACCTGCTCCCTCTCCCTACACTGGTCCTACTGAAGGTCTTGCTGAGCGTCGTGCGCTTGCGTCTCGTCCTGCGTCGCCTGTTCGTGCTGCTCGCACTAGTCGTCGTGCTCCGCGTCCGCGTCCTCCTGCGGTCCTAGGGACACACTAGATGGTGCTGCGTTCTTCCACTGCTCCTTTGCGTGTCCCGTTGCCGTCTCCTCCAGAGTCCTCTCTTCCTATTCTTGCTGACCCGGAGTCGGACTCTCTTCGTGCTGCCAGTCCTACTGTCACGCGTCTTCTGGCTACTGTTGTTATTGACCCTTCCTTTGAGTCCACTACAGCGTCTGCCCTAGTTGCTGAGCTTGTCGACTTTGCTGCTCGCTGTCGTCTAGACTACGCTGCTAGTCTTGTTGCTGAGTCTGAGTCTGTCTGTCCTCCGTCCGTCGGGGGAGAGTGTGCGCTCAGCACGGACGTCCTTGAGGACAGGCAGGAGGAGTTCCAATGTTTTGCTGCTGCTTTGCCTCCTCTCGTGTCCACGCTGATTGCCCCTGAGGGAGACCCGGATGCACCAGACATCCCGACTCCTCGATCGTACGCTGAGGCGATCGAGGGTCCCTACTCCTCACAGTGGCAGTCAGCCATGGACGCAGAGATGGCTTCCTGGAACTCCACAGGCGCCTACGTCGACGAGGTTCCCCCACCTTGGGCGAACATCGTCAGTGGCATGTGGATTTTCAGGGTGAAGCGGCCGCCGGGTTCTCCGCCTGTCTTCAAGGCGCGTTACGTGGCTCGAGGCTTCAGTCAGCGGCAGGGAGTTGAGTACTTTCAGACCTTCTCTCCCACCCCGAAGATGACCACTCTTCGGGTGCTGCTACACATTGCCGCTCAGCGCGACTACGAGCTTCACTCTCTTGACTTCAGCACAGCTTTCCTGCATGGCAGCCTGCACGAGAAGATCTGGCTGCGCCGCCCACCTGGATTCACTGGGTCTTTTCCCCCTGGTACCCAGTGGAGCCTCCGGCGTCCAGTCTACGGTCTCCGCCAGGCGCCCCGTGAGTGGCACAACACAGTGAGGACTACACTTGCGGCTCTTGGGTTTGCTCCTTCTACTGCCGACCCGTCGCTGTTTCTACGCACCGACACCTCTTTGCCGCCGTTCTACATCATCGTGTATGTCGACGACTTGGTCTTTGCCACTGCTGACACTACTGGACTCGCCCACGTGAAGTCCGAGCTGCAGAAGAGACACACATGCACAGACCTGGGTGAACTGCGCAGCTACCTTGGCTTGCAGATCACCCGACACAGAGCACAGCGCACCATTACCCTGACTCAGTCACACATGGTGCAGCAGGTCCTTCAGCGCTTCGACTTCACGTACTCCTCGCCTCAGGCCACTCCTCTGTCTACTCGCCACTCGCTCTCAGCTCTGCCTTCGGATGAGTCCGTAGAGCTGAGTGGCCCGTACCCAGAGCTTGTTGGCTGCCTCATGTACCTGATGACCTGCACACGACCTGACCTTGCATACCCTTTTAGCATCTTGGCACGCTATGTTGCTCCTGGGAGACACCGACCAGAGCACATGGCTGCAGCGAAGAGGGTGTTGCGCTACTTGTGCAGTACGTCGGGCATGGGGCTAGTGCTTGGAGGGCAACGTCGAGTGGTCCTCACAGGTCACGCAGACGCTTCTTGGGCTGACGACCAGGCTACGCAGCGGTCGTCATAGGGTTACACCTTCAGCCTTAGCTCCAGCTCTGTTTTGTGGCGGTCTACCCGCTCGTCTTCTGTTCTCGGCTCCAGCTGTGAGGCTGAGATCTACGCGGGGGCCATGGCTGCACAGGAGCTATGCTGGCTCACCTTCCTGCTGACTGACCTAGGAGAGCCGCCTCGTTCTCCTCCAGTTCTGTACGTAGACAACAAGGCCATGCTGGCCTTGTGTCGGGAGCATAGACTAGAGCACAGAACGAAGCACATTGCTCTCCGCTACTTCCTTGCTCGTGAGCTGCAGCAGCGTGGTCAGCTGCGCCTTGCTTACGTGGCCTCTGAGGCCAACACTGCTGATATCTTTACCAAGGCACTTCCGCCTGGTGATCATCAGCGCTTCTGTACGATGCTTGGTCTTGTGTCTACGTGGCCTCACTTGCTCACTTCTTGACCTTGCTTGTACTGTGATCTTTCTTTACCTGCACTTGCCTGTTTACCTTTATATATGATCTCGCATGTGAACTGGCCTTGTGGCCTTGCTCTTGTGCTCGGATTGTGTGGTGATGTTGTGATCCACCCTGAGCTTGCTTTGCTTTGCTTGACTGGTCTTGTGACCTCTTGTTCTCCCCCACTTTGCCTATGGGGGTGTGTCAAACTCATATCATATAGCTTGTCTAGGCTATAGTGGGGTAGACACTATGGGGTACAGTTTCCTAGGGTTTCTTAGTTGTACCCAACCTTGTGCTAGTTCATTCATTCCTCATTCTTCCTTGTACAGACGATGAGGGATGGATTTTGTAGCACAGGTTATGGCGCTGATGTAAATTGGTGGTGAACATACCCGGGAACCGCTCCACTTTCCCTTCACTCCCCTCCACTCCTCCCCCTCTCCTCCCCACTCCTCTTCACTCCTCTGTGACTGCGCGTAGGCAGCTACCCAGCCAGGACATGGGGGCGGTGGGGGGCATGGCGGGCATCGTTGAGAGGGCAGCAGAGAAGATCATGGTGCTCATGGTACCGGGACGCCTTATGGTGCTCGTGGTACCGGGACTCGTTATAGTGTGACTCGTTGTAGTGTGACTCGTTGTTGTGTGACTCGTGTTATTGTGACTCGTTCTAGTGTTCAAGTTTGCTACTACAATGGAAGCAGTGTGTGTCATCCCCACGCCCTCCCTTCCCTTTCTCACTCATTTATCCGCAACTTACTTTCTCCCTTACCTCCCCGCCCCTCCCATCTCCCTCTCCTCTTGCCGAACCCTCTATCCTCCTTCTTCACCTCACATCACATCCCTCTCTTCCTCATTCTCCTTCAACCCTGCTCTGTTCTTCTACCCTCTCCCCCACTTTGCTCATTCTTCTCTTGCCCTCCTCGTACGCCCACGACCATCATTTGCTGCATGGCATGGCACGGCGCATAATGCAATGCCACCATGGCCCATCAGGAGGAGGATCTATGTGTGCTGCGCCGCTGCTTGAAAGGCCTTGTGAGTCAACGGAGAGGGTGTGGGGGTGAGGGGGTGCGGGGTGCGAGCAGAGGAGTAGGAAGAGAGGGGGAGTCGAGCCTTGTGAGCTTGCAGCAGGTTTGAGAAATCCTCCCTCTATCTTGTTTCGAGGCATCTTCAAGTAGGTATGGAATCTCTTTGCGCTTCCAGCGTATTGGTGGGACAACCAGCACCTTCCAATTTTGAACTAGTGAGTGAGCCAGGCCAAGCCGTTGGTAGGATAACTGGGGGCCGTTGGGAGCGATGGGGGCGTTGGGTTGGGAGCGATGGGGACGTTGGGAGCGATGGGGGCGTTGGGAGCGATGGGGACGTTGGTTAGTGCCCCCCGCCTCGTACTCCTATCACCTTACATTTCCATCTGGATTCCCAACCCCCCCATGCATTCTCCCAACTCGCATTCCCCCCACCATCGTCTCTCCTTTCCCTCTGTTTCCTCACCCTCTCCTCCCCTCTCCTCCCCTCTCCTCCCCTCTCCTCCCCTCCGCAGGCTGCAGCTGTTGAAGCCCTCGGCTTTGCTTTACTGCCCCTCTGCCCTCTCCCGGATATGCCACCTCTCCTGCATGCACCTGATGCAAGAGCCGCGTTGCACATCCAACCTCCCGTTGCACATCTCACCTCCGTTGCACATCTCACCTCCGTTGCACATCTCACATCCTGTTGCTCATCTCACCTCCGTTGCACATCTCACCTCCTCATGCATGCCGTCAGCCATGTCTGCTATTCTGAATGCAGTCAGGGATTCGTGGCTGACAACCGTACTCATCCCTCATTTCCATCTCTCCGACCCCACACTTCTCCCTCTCCATACATCTCCCTCCCCACACTTCTCCCTCCCCACACATCTCCCTCCCCACACATCTCCCTCCCCACACATCTCCCTCCTCGCACATCTCCCTCCTCGCACATCTCCCTCCTTGCACATCTCCCTCCTCACACGTGCATCAGAGAAGTGGGCTGTGGACGTGGCAGCTATGTTTCACAAGGAGCTGCTGGTCAAGATGAGGAGGAATGAAACAAACACTTAGATAAGCAGTGGAGTTCCAACAAAGTAAGAAGCTTAGGAATACTTCAGGCTTGTTCCAATAGCCCGGGCACCTGTGACAGGAAAAGGTCTTCGCTTGCCTCTTTGTATCAAGTTCTTCCATTTTTCTACTCTCGATTTTGTATTTGTATGTGTATCACTGTACCATCACTATATCACCCTTTCTCCCATTCCTTCTTCCTTCTTGGGAATTCGGTTCCTCCCACCAGCGGCTCATAGTCTCTTCGCTCAACGCTGCAATCAGCCTTGAAGCCACCACTGCACGCACCACCACCACCACCACCACCACCACCACCACCACCACCACCACCACCACCACCACCACCACCACCACCACCACCACCACCACCACCACCACCACCACCACCACCACCACCACCACCACCACCACCACCACCACCACCACCACCACCGCTCCGAGCACCACCGCTCCAAGCACCACCTCCCATAGCCGGATCAAACTCCCTCTCAACATCCCTCCACTGTGCTTGCCGTGCCGCGGCTCGCCACCTGCCACTGTGGCTGATCCCAGAGCTGTTGCTACTGAGTGTCTGACTACTGCTGCTGCACTTGATCCAAATGCTGCTGCCACGGAACAAGGAGCGAGCATGGGTGGAAGGACGGAAACAGGAGGAGGCAGGCTGAGAGCAGCAGAAGCGAGGGGCGATGCAGCCACATCACGGCACGAGGACGGCCATGAGACACCAGCGGCAAGAGAAGAAGCGGCAGAGAGCGATGCAGCAGGGTGCTTGCAGGGAGAGGGGATGACGACTGGTAGTGGGGATACGGAGGGAGTGATTGGTGGAGAGAGTGATGAGGGGCGATAGGGGCTGCAATGCTGGAAGGGCAGAATGGATAGAAGGGACAGGCGTGGGCACGTGGGTTTGGGGCAGCAGGGGGAGGCGAGTGGGCGGTGGTGCAGCAGCAGTTGGAGCAGTCGGGGTTGCTTGCCCGCTCGCCCACGCCACAACAGCTCCAGGTGCACTGCCTTTCGAGCTGTGGGCTGCCTTGCGAGCTGCCTTGCGAGTTTTTGGAAGTTTTTTTGAAGTTCTTAAAGGTGACTCGAACAGTATGGGTTGCTTGCCCGCTCGCCCACGCCATAACAGCTACTGGTGCGCTCTCATGAATCCTCAATAATATCTCATAACAGCTATTGCTTTTCCAATGATTCGCGCAACCCTTACGCACAGCCACTGCAGGAGAGGCAACCTCTGGATTGTCAGTTGTTTTGTTTTATTCTGCACGCCACATTTGCCTCTGTGGCAGGTGTGTCTGGTGGTGTGGCTGGTGGATATGCATACTGACTCTCGGCACCTCTCCTTCATCTTCGCTGCTGTAGATGAGGAGGTGAAAAGTGCAGCAGCGTAAATGACTTCAGATTGGCTTGTCATGATTCTCTGTTGATTGAGTGATCGCACCCAGTCTGCCAAAAAGGCTTGGGGTTGTCGTGCTGATTAAAAAGCAACGCCAGTTGCAGGCTCAACTTTGTAATAAGGCTGTAGAAAGTGACTTTCCTCATGCACATAGACAGTGTTTCACATGTTCAAAAAGGTGGAAGTTATTTTCTGTAAATTGCTGTAGTGATCTCGTTTTTTGTATTGAGAATGTAGATCACGCTCACATCGCACATGTTACCCTGAATCGCCTTCGGCGAAGAGTGCCTTGGCATCTTCATCGATTTCGCCGACTGACTGGCAGTTGTCGCTGATTCTCACTTGCAGCGAAGCAACCAATTCCACCAACCTGCTGGCTGCACGCGCTCACTTCCAACCCAGACACGCCTCACCACACCACACACCTAGTAGCCATTCCCGTAGTGGTAGCTACTTTCCCCCCAATCTCTGGTCGTCCCGAGTCTCCCGAGTCCCGACCCGACCGCCTTGTCAGACCCCAAAATCTCAATCCCTCGCGTATCAATCACGTTTCAAGCGTAATCCCTACGCTAGTCATGGGTCATGGCGGCTCAAGCGAGTCGTGATCCTCTTTCATGTGGAGTCCGACTCCAAGCTATGTCAAGGTTTACGCTTCGTCTCCTGGTGACCAGCAATTATCACAGCTTCTACTTCACTTCGCTCCCTTCATTCTACCTTCGATCTAGGATATCAAGCACCTCGCGGCTGAACATACTTGAATTCTCCTTTGGTTCTTACTTGCTTTGACGTGCAAGATGAGCCTGGCATCGCTGATTTTTACTTTCTCACAAAGTTTACTACAACAGACATCTGACCATCTACAAATAGGTTTCTCAATGACCAACACTTGGCTGCTTCCTCTCGCTCTTTACCTCCTATTCCTCCTTGCCGTCACCAGTGCCAACATCGCGCGCCCCCCCATCCTGCACGCGTCCCCCCCCACCACCGGCGCAATCCGCAGCATCGCCACCCGCTGTGCGCTCGCGCGGGCGGATTCCGCGCTATCCCTGCACAGGGTGGAGGGGAAACTGTTTAACTAGGATGGGGCGACCGTTGATCGGATCATTGCCGGAAGCTTGAACAAGATCTATGGTCTAAATGACGACCAAGAATATCGTGTACATATCCATAAACGCGGGTTACAACTTGATTGTCATTCAGATCAGAGCGACCACTCCGTGCAGGGCGACCCGGCGTCCGCGCAGGTGGAGGTGTGGCACTTCTGGGATAACTCCGAGTTCAAGGTGTATTACAAGAAGGGCCCGTTCTCGGTGGAGAATCCTGGCAATGGCGGGTACAAAAATTGGGCATTCAGAGGCAACTGGGTGCACTACGGCGCGAATGAGAAGGTCGTCGTGCTCTCCTGATTTAGTTTTCCACAGAGCCTTGTGTCAAACTCATATCATATAGCTTGTCTAGGCTATAGTGGGGTAGACACTATGGGGTACAGTTTCCTAGGGTTTCCTACTTGTACCCAGCCTTGTGCTAGTTCATCAACTCCTCATTTCTTCACATGGTATAGAGCAGGTTCCGTAAAGGGAACGCTTCCTTGGGCCCACCACTGAAACTTTTTTTTCTAACCGGAGCACCAGTCGCTCCTGCGCGAGGCACGCCTTGTGGGCCGCCCTTCTGTCAAGCTCTCTTAGAGGCCCCTCTCACGGCCCCTCGCGCCACCCTTAGCGGCCGCGTTGCCGCCCCTAGCGGCCCCGTCGCCGCCCTTCTAGGCCCCTCGCGGCCCCTAGCGGCCCCGTCGCCGCCCCTACGCGGCCCCGTCGCCGCGCCTAGCGGCCCCGACGCCGCCCCTAGCGGCCCCGTCGCCGCCTCTCTCCCTACACGGCCCGATCGCCGTCCCTACGCGGCCCTGTCGCCGCCCCTAGCGGCCCCGTCGCCGCCCCTACGTGGCCCCGTCGCCGCCCCTAGCGGTCCCGTCGCCGCCTCCCTCCCTACGCGGCCCCGTCGCCGCCCCTACGCGGCCCCGTCGCCGCATCTAGCGGCCCCGTTGCCGCTCCCCTCCCTACGCGGCCCCGTTGCCGCCCCTACGCGGCCCCGTCGCCGTCCCTACGCGGCCCCGTCGCCGCCCCTAGCGGCCCCGTCGCCGCTCCCCTCCCTACGGGGCCCCGTCGCCGCCCCTACGCGGCCCCGACGCCGCCCCTAGCGGCCCCGTCGCTGCCCCTACGCGGCCCCGTTGCCGCCCCTAGCGGTCCCGTTGCCTCCTTCCTCCCTACGCGGCCCTATCGCCGCCCCTACACGGCCCTGTCGCCGCCCCTAGCGGCCCCGTCGCCGCCCCTAGCGGCCCCGTCGCCGCCTCCCTCCCTACGCGGCCCCGTCGTTGCCCCTACGCGGCCTCGTCGCTGCCCCTACGCAGCACCGTCGCCGCCCCTAGCGGCCCCGTCCCCGCTCCCCTCCCTACGCGGCCCCGTCGCCGCCCCTAGCGGCCCCGTTGCTGCCCCTACCCGGCCCCTTCGCCGCCCCTAGCGAGAAGCCGAGCCGCCGAGCCGTCCAGCAACCGAGCCGCCGAGCCGCCGAGCAGCCGAGTCGCCCAGCAGCCGAGCCGCCCCTGGAGCAGCCGCCACTGCAGCAGCCGCCCCTGGAGCAGCCGCCACTGCAGGAGCCGCCCCTGCAGCAGCCGCCCCTGGAGCAGCCACCCCTGCAGCAGCCGCCCCTGGAGCACCCGCCCCTGCAGCGGCCGCCCCTGGAGCAGCCGCCCCTGGAGCAGCCGCCCCTACAACTGCCGCCCCTGGAGCAGCCACCCCTGCAGCTCCCGCGGAGCTCTTGCCCTACAGTGGTAGCGGCCTCGCCGTTGCCGCCGTGGTACGCCTGCCCTTCTTGCCACTGGTGAGCATTGCCCTGCCCGTACTGCTGTTACTGCTGCTCTTGCTGCTACTGCTCTTTCTACTGCTACTGCTGCTCCTGGCGTGGCCAGATGCAGCTCCAGCGTCGCCCGCGTGAGTCCCTCACCCCCCAACAGCTTCGTGAGAAATACGCTAGTTGGGGTTGTCGGGGTGGCCGTAGTGGGAGTCGTCTTGGAGTGAGTAGTTCCACAACTGCTTGTAGTGGCCAGGTGCAGCTGCAGCGTCGCCCGCGTGAGTCCCTCACCCCCCAACAGCTTCGTGAGTGGTACGCTAGTTGGGGTTGTCGGGGTGGCCGTAGTGGGAGTCGTCATGGAGTAAGTAGTTCGGTAGCTGCTTGTAGTGGCCAGGTGCAGCTTCAGCGTCGTCCGCGCGCGGTCTTTTCGCCCCAGCAGCTTTGTGAGTGGTACGCTCAGCTTGACGGGTCACGGGGTACTGCTCGCTGTCCGTACGTCATTCGCACTGGTGCTCGGACTGGTCAGCCTTGCGGGACGTTTGGTCACGCAACGTCCCGCTGCTTTGCCCGTCTGAGCGACGCCTGGCGTACGGAGTTTGGCAACGCACCTGAGCTTCCCGACTGGGTGGAGCTGCTTCGGCTACGGGTAGATATCTATACTCTTGACTATGATGCTATCCTCACTGCCATATATGCATTGCCTACTAGTGATGAGGGTGACTGCTACCTGTGTGTTCCGCCTGACCCGGGCATTAAGGCTGCTGCTCTAGGTGCTGGTGAGGCTGCTGCTCTAGGTGCTGGTGCGTCTGCTGCCCCAGGTGCTGGAGAGTGTGCTCTCTCAGGTACCACTTCGGCTCAGGCCTTAGACACCTTCACTCTTGACTCGATTGCTTCCCGCTCCTTCTTTCGAGACCGCACCACATTTACGCCGCTCAGTCGGCCGGTTGCGGTCTCCCTGGCGGACCCCTCTAGGGGTCCTGTCCTTGCTCGCTTCTCCACTGTCTTACCCTGTCCGGCAACCCCCTCTGGCACCCTGTCAGGTCTCTACCTCTCCTCGTTCTCTACAAACTTGGTGAACGATGCTGATCTACAGGATCAGGGGGTTGACCAGTTCACTCCTGCGAGTCAACGGGTGACCCACTGTACGTGTGCGCGGACGGGCTGACACTTGGCCACGTTTACCCGTCGGGCGGGGTCGAGCCTGTACACACTGACTACTGAGTCTCCCCCGCTTGCTGAGTTTGGTCAGGTAGCTGCGTCGAGTCAGGTGTTTGCTGCAGCGTCCAGGTCTGGTCCTGAGTCTGCTCCCTGCTCGTGTCGTCTCCTGTCCCACCAGACTCTCCTTTGGCACCACCGCCTTGGTCACCCCTCCCTGCCTCGTCTCCGAGGCATGGCCTCCCGTGTCCTTGTCTCTGGTCTCCCCCGATCTCTCCCTCCCCTACCTCCGGGGCCTGCCCCTACCTGCGTCCCCTGCGTCGAGGGGCGACAGCGCGCCGCCCCTCACTCCTCCGAGTTTCCTCCGACAGAGGCTCCGCTGCAGACTCTTCACATGGACGTGTGGGGCCCCGCCCGCGTCCGTGGCCAGGGTCACGAGCGTTACTTCCTGTTGGTGGTTGACGACTACTCGCGTTACACCACGCTCTTTCCCTTGCGTAGCAAGGGTGATGTCATTGAGGTGTTGATCGTCTGGATCCGCGCAGCTCGTCTCCAGCTCAGAGAGAGTTTCGGCTCAAACTTTCCTGTTCTGCGTCTGCACTCTAACAGAGGCGGGGAGTTTTCCTCTGCCCGTTTGGGAGCCTTCTGTCATGCACAGGGCATCCGCCACACCTTCACGCTTCCGGCCTCTCCACAGCAAAATGGGATTGCTGAGCGCCGCATTGGCATGGTCATGGACGTCGCTCGTACGTCCATGATCTATGCGGCTGCCCCGCATTTTCTATGGCCGTTTGCGGTTCAGTACGCAGCGCATCAGCTCAACCTTCAGCCCCGGGTCTCCTTGCCAGAGACCTCCCCCACCTTGCGATGGACCGGGAAGGTTGGCGATGCGTCTGCGTTTCGGTTCTGGGGATCTCGGGCGTTTGTTCGCGACTTGTCTGCGGACAAGCAGTCCCCTCGTGCTATTCCCTGCGTCTTCCTTGGCTTCCCCCGTGACGCGCTTGGGTGGCAGTTTTACCACCCCACCTCGCGCGGTGTTCTGTCCTCCCAGGACGTCACCTTTGACGAGTCGGTGCCTTACTACCGTCTCTTCCCCAACCGCACTGCGCCCCTCCCCCCGCCGCCGCTCTTCCTTGCGCCAGGTCCTCCCCCGGTAGACCCCCTCCCCCCTCAGGGTCCTGCCCCGTCAGGTGTGTCCCAGGTAGACGCAGTCGAGCCTGTCGAGGTAGCTGTTAACTCTGGTGCTGCTAGAGGTGCTGAACCTGCGGGTGCCAGGTCAGGAGGTGCTAAGCCTAAGGGTGCGGAGCCTGGGGGTGCTAAGTCCAGGGGTGCGGAGCCTAGGGGTGCTGAGCCTGGGGGTGCTGAGTCTGGGGGTGCTGAGTCTAGGGGTGCTGAGCCTGGGGGTGCTGAGCCTGCGGGTAGGGAGCCTGGGGGTGCTGGGTCCGCTCGTGTGGCCTCTCGTAGTGCTTCGTCGAGGCAGGAGCTACAATCTCCGTAGGAGCTGCGCGAGTGGTTTGCCCGGCGCTGGAGCCGTGCTGCGAGAGCTGGAGGTACTACTGTTGCTGCTGGTCCCGGAGGTGCTCGTACTGGCGGTACTGGAGCTGCTGGGACTGGGGGTGCTGCTGGGGCTGCTGGAGTTTGTCCTGCTGGAGGTACTACTGGAGCTGCTGGCGGTACTGGAGCTGCCGGTCCTACTGGGGTTGGTGTTGCTGGAGCAGCTGGAGCTGGAGCTGCTGGGGGTGTTGGTGCTGGTGGTTCTGCTGGCGCTGGTGCGTCTGAGGGTGCTGGAGTTGGCGCTGTTGGAGCTGGAGGTGCTACTGGCGCTGGTGCTGCCGCTGGGGGTACTGGTGCTGTCCCTGCTGGTTCTGGAGGCGCTGCGCGGCCGAGGCCGTACTTCGTTCCGCTCCTTGAGCAGGTTCTTGGTCTCCCGCCCTCTACTGGTCCTGCTCCTCCCTTAGAGTGTCCACAGCCTGTCCAGTCGCAGTCACAGTTACAGCCCGCCTCCCCCCTACCTGCTCCTTCTCCCTACACTGGTCCTACTGGAGGTCTTCCTGAGCGTCGTGAGCCTGCGTCTCGTCCTGCGTCGCCTATTCGGGCTGCCCGCACTAGTCGTCGTGCTCCGCGTCCGCATCCACTTGCGGTCCCAGGCACACACCAGATGGCACTGCGTCCTTCCACTGCTCCTCTGCGTGTCCCGTTGCCGTCTCCTCCAAAGTCCTCTCTTCCTATTCTTGCTAACCCGGAATCTGACTCTCTTCGTGCTGCCAGTCCTACTGTCACGCGTCTCCCGGCTACTGTTTTCACTGACCCTTCCTTTGAGTCCACTGCTGCGTTGGCCCTAGTTGCTGAGCTGGTCGAATTTGCTGCTCGCTGTCGTCTGGACTTCGCTACTAGTGTTGTTGCTGAGTCTGAGTCTGTCTGTCCTCCGTCCGTCGGGGGTGAGTGTGCTCTTAGCACGGACGTCCTTGAGGAAAGGCAGGAGGAGTTCCAGTGTTTTTCTGCTGCTTTGCCTCATCTCGTGTCCACGCTGATTGCTCCTGAGGGAGACTCGGATGCACCAAACATCCCGACTCCTCAATCGTACTCTGAGGCGATCGAGGGTCCCTACTCCTCTCAGTGGCAATCAGCCATGGACGCAGAGATGGCTTCCTGGAAGTCCACAGGCACCTATGTCGACGAGGTTCCCCCACCTGGGCGAACATCGTCAGTGGCATGTGGATTTTCAGGGTGAAGCGGCCGCCGGGTTCTCCGCCTGTCTTCAAGGCACGTTACGTGGCTCGTGGCTTCAGTCAGCGGCAGGGAGTTGACTACTTTCAGACCTTCTCTCCCACCCCAAAGATGACCACTCTTTGGGTGCTGCTGCACATAGCCGCTCAGCGCGACTACGAGCTTCACGCTCTTGACTTCAGCACAACTTTCTTGCATGGCAGCCTCCACGAGGAGATCTGGCTGCGCCGCCCACCTGGCTTCACTGGGTCTTTTCTCCCTGGTACCCAGTGGGGCCTTTGGCGGCCAGTCTACGGTCTCCGCCAGGCGCCCCATGAGTGGCACGACACACTGAAGACTACACTTGCGGCTCTTGGGTTTGCTCCTTCTACAGCCGACTCGTCGCTGTTTCTACGCACCAACACCTCTTTGCCGCCGTTCTACATCCTCGTGTACATCGACGACTTGGTCTTTGCCACTGCTGACACTACTGGACTCGCCCACGTGAAGTCCGAGCTGCAGAAGAGACACGTGCACAGACCTGGGTGAACTGCGCAGCTACCTTGGCTTGCAGATCACCCGCGACAGAGCACACCGCACCATTATCCTGACTCAGTCACACATGGTGCAGCAGGTCCTTCAGCGCTTCGACTTCACGTACTCCTCGCCTCAGGCCACTCCTCTGTCTACTCGCCACTCGCTCTCAGCTCTGCCTTCGGATGAGTTCGTAGAGCCGAGTGGCCCGTACCCAGAGCTTGTTGGCTCCCTCATGTACCTGATGACCTGCACACGACCTGACCTTGCATACCCTCTTAGCATCTTGGCACGCTATGTTGCTCCTGGGAGACACAGACCAGAGCACATGGCTGCAGCGAAGAGGGTGTTGCGCTACTTGTGCAGTACGTCGGGCATGGGGCTAGTGCTTGGAGGGCAACGTCGAGTGGTCCTCACAGGTCACGCAGACGCTTCTTGGGCTGACGACCAGGCTATGCAGCGGTCGTCACAGGGTTACACCTTCAGCCTTGGCTCTTGCTCTGTTTCGTGGCGGTCTACCCGCTCGTCTTCTGTTCTCGGCTCCAGCTGTGAGGCTGAGATCTACGTGGGGGCCATGGCTGCACAGGAGCTACGCTGGCTCACCTACCTGCTGACTGACCTAGGAGAGCCGCCTCGTTCTCCTCTAGTTCTGTACGTAGACAACAAGGCCATGCTGGCCTTGTGTCGGGAGCACAGACTAGAGCACAGAACGAAGCACATTGCTCTCCGCTACTTCCTTGCTCGTGAGTTGTAGTAGCGTGGTCAGCTGCGCCTTGCTTACGTGGCCTCTGAGGCCAACACTGCTGATATCTTTACCAAGGCACTTCCGCCTGGTGATCATCAGCGCTTATGTACGATGCTTGGTCTTGTGCCTACTTGGCCTCACTTGCTCACTTCTTTACCTTGCTTGTATTGTGGTCTTTCTTTACCTGCACTTGCCTGTTTACCTTTATATATGATCTTGCATGTGAACTGGCCTTGTGGCCTTACTCTTGTGCTCGGATTGTATGGTGACGTTGTGATCCACCCTGAGCTTGCTTTGCTTTGCTTGACTGGTCTTGTGACCTCTTGTTCTCCCCCACTTTGCCTATGGGGGTGTGTCAAACTCATATCATATAGTTTGTCTAGGCTATAGTGGGGTAGACACTATGGGGTACAATTTCCTTGGGTTTCCTACTCGTACCCAACCTTGTGCTAGTTCATCAACTCCTCATTTCTTCACACCTTGGCGTTCGTTGATATGATAAAGTCACTTCATAACAACAATTCATGGCGGTGTTCGCCAGCACCTTTGAAAGCAAAAACAACGGGAAACGACGGTAATAGGAAGGTCAGTTTCGCCTTCCTGATCCCGTCAGTTAGGGTTCGTTAAGCTCCGTCAGGCTGGTCAGCCCGTAAAAGTGCTGCCGAGCCTCTCATGCCATCCGACCCTAATGAAACTTTGGTGCCTGGCGAACGCCCTCACTTCTCTCAAATTTCGGACATCATCATGGCATTCGGAAATGGGGAAGTGATTTCTGTCAGAATCAGAAAAGGTGTGTGAACTATGAAAAGATGGAGTACAAGTAGTAAACCCTAGTTTTGTGTACCCGCTAAAGGCTAACCCAATATAGCCTACACAACAACAACACATACAATGTTTGACACACCCCCATAGGCAAAGTGGGGGAGAGCAAGGGGTCACAAGACCAATCAGGAAAGGCAAGCAAGCTCAGGGTTGATCACGACGTCACCGCACATTCCGAGCACAAGCAAAGGGCCGTACGGCCAGTTCACATGCAGAAGTATATAAGTAGTACAAACAACAAGGGTGATCTCAATCTAGCAGACCAAACAGGCAGGAGTATATATAGAGATCACAGTACAGGCAAAGCCTACAACAAGTAAGGAAAAGTGGGCACCAGCCCCAGCAAAGTACAGAAGCGCTGATGATCACCAGGCTGAAGTGCCTTGGTGAATATATCAGCGGTGTTGGCCTGAGAGGCCACGTAACGCAGACGAAGCTGACCACGCTGCTGCAGCTCTCGAGCAAGAAAGTAACACAGAGCGATGTGCTTTGTTATGTGCTCCAGTCTGTGCTCCTCACACAAGGCAATGGCAGCCTTGTTGTCGACGTGCAGCACTGGAGGACAACTAGGCCTCTCTCCAAGGTCAGTCAGCAGGTAGGTGAGCCAAAGTAACTCCTGTGCAGCCATGGCTGTGGCGTAGATCTCAGCCTCACAACTGGAGCTGAGAACAGAAGACGAACGTGTAGAGGGCCACGAAACTGAACCAGAACCAAGGCTGAAGGTGTAACCCTGTGACGACCACTGAGTAGCCTGGTCGTCAACCCAAGAAGCGTCTGATTGCCCAGTGAGAACAACTGAGCTCCCTCCTCCAAGCACGAGCCCCATGCCCGATGTACTGCACAAGTAGCGCAACACCCTCTTTGGAGCATCCCAGTGCACCTTTCGGTGCCTGCCAAGAGCTACGTAGCGGGCCACAAGGCCAAGAGGGTACGCTAGGTCAGGACGAGTGCAAGTCATCAGGTACATGAGGCAACCAACTAGCTCTGGGTAAGGACCACTCGACTCTACAGACTCATCCGAAGGCAGAGCTGAGAGCGAGTGACCTACAGCCAGAGGAGTGGCCTATGCTGAGGACCAGGTGAAGCCAAAGCGCTGAAGGACCTGCTGCACCATGTGTGACTGAGTCAGGGTAATGGTGCGGCGTGCTCTGTCCCGGGTGATCTGCAAGCCAAGGTAGCTGCGCAGTTCACCCAGGTCTGTGCACGTGTGTCTCTTCTGCAGCTCCGACTTCACGTGGGCGAGAGCCTCAGTGTCAGCACGGGCAAAGACCAAGTCGTCAACGTACACGAGGATGTAGAACGGTGGCAGCGAAGTGTCGGTGCGTAGAAACAGCGACGGGTCAGCAGTAGAAGGAGCGAACCCAAGTGCCGCAAGAGTAGTCCTCAGTGTGTTGTGCCACTCACGTGGTGCCTAGCGGAGACTGTAGACCGGCCACCGGAGGCTCCACTGGGTACTAGGAGGAAACGACCCAGTGAAGCTAGGAGGGCGGCGCAGCCAGATATCCTCGTGCAGACTGCCCTGCAAGAAAGCTGTGCTGAAGTCAAGAGAGTGAAGCTCGTAGTCACGCTGAGCAGCAACGTGCAGCAGTACCCAAAGAGTGGTCATCTTTGGGGTGGGAGAGAAGGTCTGAAAGAAGTCTACTCCCTCTCGCTGACTAAAGCCTCGAGCAACGTAACGAGCCTTGAAGACAGGCGGAGAACCCGGCGGCCGCTTCACCCTGAAAATCCACATGCCATTGACGATGTTTGCCCCAGGTGGGGGAACCTCGTCGACGTAGGTGCCTGTGGACTTCCAGGAAGCCATCTCTGCGTCCATGGCTGACTGCCACTGTGAGGAGTAGGGACCCTCGATCGCCTCAGCGTACGATCGAGGAGTCGGGATGTCTGGTGCATCCGGGTCTCCCTCTGGGGCAATCAGCATGGACACGAGATGGGGCGCAGCGGCTGCAAGACACTCAAGGTCCTCCTGTCTGTCCTCAAGGACGTCCGTGCCTATAGCACACTCACCCCCGACGGACGGAGGACAAACAGACTCAGACTCAGCAACAAGACTGGCAGCGTAGTCTAGACAGCGAGCAGCAAAGTCGACAAGCTCAGCAACTAGGGCAGACGCAGCAGCAGACTCAAAGGAAGGGTCAGTGACAGCAGTGGCCAGGAGATGCGTGACAGTAGGACTGGCAGCACGAACGGAGTCAGACTGCGGGTCAGCAAGGGCAGGAAGAGAGGACGCGGGAGGAGACGGCAGAGGGACACGCTGTGGAGCAGTGGAGGGACGCAGTGACATCCGGTGTGTGCCAGGGATAGGTGGCAAACGCTCACGTGGTACACGGCGGCTAGCACGAGCAGTACGAACAGGTGACGCCGGACGGGACACAAGTGACACAGGACGAGACTCAGGCTCACAACGCTCTGTAAGACTGCCGGTCGGACCAGTGTAGGGAGGAGGACCAGGAAGCGGCGAGGTAGGCAGGAGCTGTGACTGCGACTGGACAGGCGGAGGACACTCTACGGAGGGGGGAGGACTAGGAGGAGGCAGCTGACCAAGAACCTGCTGAAGGAGTGGAACGAAGTACGGCCGGGGCCGTGAAGTGCCGCCAGCAGCAGCAGAGACAGCAGACCCTCCAGTGGCTCCAGCAGCACCTCCAGCACCTCCAGCAGCTCCAGCAGAACCGTCAGCACCTCTAGCAGCACCAGCAGCACCGCCAGGAGCTCCAGGACCTCCAACCGTGGTAGCGTCTCCAGCGGGCGGTACCTCAACACCAGGAGCTCCACTCCGGAGGCTGCAGCGCCGAGCGTACCACTCACGTAGTCGCTGAGGGGAGGGAGGCTCCGGCTGCGACACGGCACCCGCAGGACGACTAGCCCCAGCTCCAGCAGGACCCCCAGCTCCAGGAGCCTCACGACGAAGGCTGCAACGCTGGGAGTACCACTCACGCAGCTGCTGTGAAGAAGGAGCGCCAACAGGCGCAGCACGGTCAGTATCAAAGCCCCCAGCCTCAGTCCCTCTAGGCACAACACTCCTAGTCGCACCACCTCCACGCTCAGCACCTACAGGCTCCGCACCCCCAGACTCAGCACCCCCAGTCTCCGCACCCGCAGTCTCAGCACCCCCAGTCTCCGCACCCCCATACTCAGCACCCCCAGTCTCCGCACCTGCAGTCGCAGCACCCCCAGGCTCACCACGCTCAGTACCTCGCACAGGACCAGAGTCAACAGCTACCTCGATAGGCTGGACCGGGTCTACCTGGGAAACACCTGAGGGAGCAGCACCGTGGGGAGGCAGGGGGTCTAACGAAGCAGCACCTGGCATGAGAAAGAGCGGCGGAGGGGGGAGCGGGGCAGTGCGGTAGGGAAAGAGACGGTAAAAGGGTACCGACTCGTCAAAGGTGACGTCCTGAGAGGCGAAGACCCGGCACGAGGTGGGGTGGTAAAACTGCCAACCATGCGCGTCAGGGACAAAGCCAAGGAAGACACATGGAACGGCACGGGAGGAGAGCTTGTCCGCGGACGTATCGCGGACAAAGGCTCGACATCCCCGGACTCGAAACACTGGTCGAGGAAGCTGCTCCAGGGCAGTGCGGTCACGAAAGAAACAGCGGGAAGCACCTGAGTCCAGTGTGAAGCTGTGTAGTGCCGCAGTAGGTGCGGTGCAAGCAGACGCAGACGCACTAGCACCTAGGGCAGCAGCCTCACCAGAACCTAGAGCAGCAGACGCGCTAGCACCTAGAGTTGCAGCCTCACTGGTCCCAATGCCCGGGTCAGGCGGAACACTCAGGTAACAGTCACCCTCAGCACTAATAGTCAATGCATACATAGCTGCAAGGATAGCATCATAATCAAGAGCAAAGACATCAATCCCCTTCTTAAGCAGATCAGCCCAGCGGGGCAGCTCACAGGCGTCAGGAAACTGCTTGCGCCAGGCGTCGTCGAGGCGAAAGAAAGAGCGCTGCGCAGTGTGAAACCTCCCACAAGTCTGGCCAGTGCGGTCACCTGTGCGGATGACATACGGGCAGGTACCCCTTCCCCCAGACCCCCCACGCTGAGAGTACCACTCACGGAGCTACTAAGGCGAGGGAGCCTCGCCGGGGCGCTGCTGCGGCTGCCTCTGGCCACCACCAAACCCCCCCACACTGTACCGCTCCACCGCGCCCGCCACCCGCTCCACCGCCGCCACCACTGCCAGCACCACCGCCACCACCCCCACCACCGTCGCTGCCGCCACCACCCCCAGTGCCGCCACTGACCCCCCCACCACCCGCGCCACTCCCACTCCCGCCACCACCCCCGCCCCCCCCCACCTCCTCCACCGTCGCTGCCCCCGCCTCCACCTCCACCACCCCTGCCTCCCTTGCCCCTGCCGCCCTTGCGTCTCCCACTAGGAGCAGACGCGGCCCCGACTCTCTCAGCTCCGAGGAAGTCGACAGCACCAGCAGATGCAATGGAGGGGAGGAGGGGGGAGGGGGAGCACCCCTCAAAGAAGGGGGTACGGGGGTCACCACGAGAGGCACCTACAGCTACAATGCTCCTCAGCTGCTAGGAGCTCCTTCTCGAGGAGATCGACAGTGAGGTCAGTGGGGGAGAGGGCGAGAAACTGGTCCTTGACAGTGCGAAGGGAGTCAGGGAGGCGGGTGACAAGGTGGTACAGTGTGAGGTACATCGGGGGGGGGGGGGTTCTTGGCGAGGAAATCGGGGGGGAGCGCTGCACAGTAGCGGAGGTCACTGGTACGGAGGTGGGTGATGAGGTCAGCTACAGTGGCAAAGGCGGACAGGTTTGGGAAGAGGTAGGGCAGTGAGAGACGGCCGATGGCAGCTGTGGCAGGTGAGGAGTAGCGCGCGACTACTGCGTCGTACAGCTCCTTGGCGGTCTTATGCTGTCCGAAGTGCTCGCGCTCATCTAACGGTAGGTGACTACAAACGGCTAGGCAAGCATGTGCATCACGGGTCTGCCACTGGGAGCGAGCAGTACTGTCAGCAGTAGCAGGAGGTGCGGGAGCAGCGCCTGACGTATGGTCATACAGTGAGACATCGTCTTTGGCAGTGATCTGAAGGAACAGGTGAAGATCATCTAGCCATACTTCAAACTTAATCGGGCGACCCTCAGCGTCAAAGGTGAGAATGGATGGGGTGGCAATTGTGGCAGTAGGAACAGTAGCAGTAGTACCAGTAGTACAGTAGGAACAGGAACAGGAGTGCTGCAGGTGGGGCACAGTAGGGCGGCGCGGCTCGGTTCGGGCGGCACGGCTCGGTTCGGACGGCGCGGCTCCGTTCGGGCGGCGCGGCTCAGTTCGGGCGGCGCGGCTCGGTTCGGGCTGTGCGGCTCGGCTCGGTCTGGGCTACACCGCGGCGCGCGCCTAGGGGACGTGCGCGTGGGCGACTGTAGCGGGCAGGCCGGGGCCGCTCGAGGGCCTTACTAGCTCGCGGTGGCCTAGGGATGGCGTCGCGGCGGCCTACGGGTGGCTCACGGGCGGCGCGCGGCTAGGGGGAGGGCCGGTCGACGGGCTGCTCGTGGCGACGTGGGCGGCTAACGGGCGGCACGCGCTCAAAATCGGCCGCGCGCGGGCTGCTAGGGGGCGACGCGCGGGGAAAAAAAAAGGCCGCGCGCGGCACTAGCGAGCCGCGCACAGGCAGCAGGAGGAGATGAGGCGCACGAGGGCGCACTAGGGGAACGGCGCTCGAGGGCGCTAGGACGATGGGGCGCTCGAAGGCGCTTCTAACGGTGGGCCCTTAGGTGAGTCCTAGGTCTAGAACTTAAGCTCTGCTACCATGTCAGAATCAGAAAAGGTGTGTGAACTATGAAAAGATGGAGTACAAGTAGTAAACCCTAGTTTTGTGTACCCCCTAAAGGCTAACCCACTATAGCCTACACAACAACAACACATACAATGTTTGACAATTTCCTCCCCGGGAAGACATCGCCCGAATCCCTCCGGGAACCCGCTTTTGCCCCTACGGGTTTTCCTCGGAGGGATTTCTGTTTTCCCGCAGTCGCGTAGCGGGGCATGCGAGGGGCGGGAGCCGACCCCTCAGCCCGCCCAAAACGAGCCCCGCCAGCTCGGAGTGGTCCCCGCACGAGCTGACAATGACGCCAGCTGCTCCCCCACGTCCGTCGAGGAAATCCGCCTCCGTCGACGGATTCCGTCTAAACTCGACGGATAGTGCTGCGGAGAAAGTGTGGCAGTAACGCGCCACAGAGCAGTTTGATACAGAGCACAGCTGCAACTGAAAAAAATAGCGTATACGTAAAATAAATATATACATAAACTGCAATGGGCAAACTTGATAAGGAATAGGAGGCCCTGAGAAACCAGGGCAATCCCTAAAATTCTTGTTAATAGCTCTATACCCAACTTTAATATTATTCATGCTTCAGAACTGTAGAAAAATGTTTCCATCCATATCGTTGTTTCAATAATTGTTAACATCTCCATTGACGTTGGATTATGCTCTCGGCTGCACATTTGTCAGCTTCACACTTTTACTGAAAATCATTGAATACCTAGGCCTAAATTAAAACAAATAACAACAATATGATACGGTAGTATACGAAGGAGGTGCAGGTCGACGGTCGCACTGTGAAAGTTAGGAGAGAGAAGAGGACTGCACTAGCAAGAATGAGGATACAAATAGCAAACCCTAGAAGGGTTGTACTCGCTATAGAGCACCCCACTACAGGCTAGAGCATAAGATAACATTCTGACACACCCCCATAGCCAAAGTGGGGTGTAATCAGCAGAGCAAGCAAAGCAGTACAAGCTCAGGGTGGATCACAATGTCACCACACATTCTGAGCACAAGTTCAAGAAGCAATAGTTTAAAGTTCACAATCATGAGCAAAGCTAGTGGTAGTCACAACGGGCAAGTGAGGAGGAGGAGAGAGAGTGAGAGGAGAGGAGATAGGAGGCGACGGCTGAAGCTGCAGACACACAGGCGGCTGGCACAGCTGGCTACGACTGGGCTACCGGAGCAACTCCCCGGACTACAGGTGCTGCTGGCGACACAACGGCAACCTCCATTCAGCTTCCCCCAAGGGTAGAGCATAAGATAACATTCTGACACGCACCGCCAGACACATAGCGCAGATGCAAGGTAGAACATGTGTCGATGGTTTCGCTACCCACGCGCCATAGAGCTAGAGCTTGTTGAATATAATGATTTTTTTTTTGCAACTGTATCTCTGGTATTTTTGATGGGATAAGAAAATGCAGTTGTCAAACTCTAGTGCAACAATAGTGTCGGAAAATATAACTTAATATTTTCTAGATGTAACTGCCTGTAGGATTGGTTACTGTAGTTATAGCGTTTTCCTATTTGGTGGTGCACCTTTCTTGCTTGTTCTCTCATATTTGTACCCTTGAACCTATAGTGAAACCACCCATTCTCCTTTTCAACTTTCTCGAACTCAACTCACTCGATCTAACTAGCCATGGCTCCTAAGCCTTGCTAGAATCTTTTCACAAATAGCATTGCTTATGTCGATTGTACGCGTTCACGACGTGTATTAACGTATTGTAAAACTCGAACACTATTGATTGGTTATGTGATTGTGAGTCTCGATGCTACAAATAGAAATGAAACGGGTTGCAAGCGACGGTAGATATGCTTGGTCGAGTGTTATAAACGTCTCGACCGTTTTGCCTTTTCCGTCGAAATCTTTCTTTTTGACGAATGGGGAGAAAGCGCAGCTCGACAACTTTCGCGTCGAATGCAGATGTTGACAACCAAAATCTAGAAACGCCCTCTGCTGTCGATAATTTATTTCATCGAACAGCGTCTCGGTAAATCCTTTTTCCCGAGTGTGATGTCAAATATTGTATATGTTAATGTTCTGTAGGCTACAGTGGGTTTAGCCTTAGGGGGTACAACATTCTAGGGTTTTCCTACTTGTACTCCCAATCTTGCTAGTCCAACCACTTCTCTCATTCTGACATGGTATTACGAGCCTAGGTTAGGAACCTAGGACCACTTACCTAAGGGCCCACCGTTCCGCTAGAAGCGCCCTCGAGCGCCCTATCGCCTTAGCGCCCTCGTGCGCCTTTCTGTTAGTGCGCCCTCGTGCGCCTCTCTCTCTCTCTCCTGCTGCCCGTGCGCAGCTTGCTAGCCCCGCGTGCGGCCTTTTTTTTAGCTCGCGTAGCCCGCTAGCCGCCCACGCGCGGCCCGAGTTGCACGCGCGTCGCCTGTTAGCCGCCCGCACGACCAGCGCCGCCCACGAGCAGCCCGCTAGCCGCCCGTCGACCGGCCCTGCTGGCCGTCCAGCGCGCTGCAGCCCCGCCCGTAGGCCGCCGCGTCGCTTGTGTAGGCCGCCGCCCGCGCGCGACTGCAGCCCACGCACAGCCGCGGCCCGTACGCTACAGCCGCCCACGCGCAGGCCCACCGTTGCGCCGCGCCGCGTAGCCTAGTCCGAGCCGCGCCGCGCCGCCCTGACCGAGCCGCGTCGCCCTGACCGAGCCGCGCCGCCCTACTGAGCACCACCCGCAGCACCTGCTGTTCCTGTTCCTACTACTACAGCTGCTACTGCTACTGCTCTTACTGCTACTACTGCTACTGCTACTGCTGCTACTGTCACTATGGCTAGTCCTACAGTTCTCACCTTTGACTCTGAGGGCCGTCCGATTAAGGTTGACGTTTGGCTCGATGACTTGCACCTGTTCCTCCAGATCACTGCCAAGGACGATGTTTCACTTTTTGACCACACATCCGGCGCCGCTCCCGCACCTACTGCTACTGCTAACAGCAATGCTCGCTCACAGTGGCAGACCCGTGACGCTCATGCTCGCCTAGCCGTTCGCAGCCACCTATTGTTAGATGAGCGCGAGCACTTTGGCCAGCATAAGACCGCTAAAGAGCAGTATGACGCTATAGTTGCACGCTACTCCTCCCCTGCTACTGCTGCGATAGGCCGTCTCTCACTGCCCTATCTCTTCCCCAATCTGTCTGCTTTTGCCACTGTAGCTGACCTCATCACGCACCTCCGTACTAGTGATCTTCACTACCGTGCCGCGCTTCCCCCCGATTTCCTAGCCAAGAACCCTCCCCCGATGTACCTCATACTCTATCACCTAGTCACCCGCCTCCCTGACTCCCTTCGCACTGTCAGGGACCACTTTCTCGCCCTCTCTCCTACTGACCTCACTGTCGACCTGCTCGAGAAGGAACACCTAGCAGCTGAGAAGAGTATTGTAGCTGTAGGTGCCTCTCGTGGCGACCCTCGCACCCCTTCTTTGAGGGGTGCTCCCCCGCCCCCCTCCTCCCCTCCATTGCATCTGCTGCTGCGGTCGACTACCTCGGTGCTTAGGGGGTCGGGGCTGCGTCTGCTCCTAGTGGGAGGCGCAAGGGCGGCAAGGGCAAGGGGGGCAGGGGTGGCGGAGGTGGCGGCGGGGGCGGCGGTGGTGGAGGGGGTGGAGGCGGCGGTGTTGGTGGCGGTGGTGGGAGTGGTGCTGGTGTAGGGGGGGTCAGTGGCGGAGCCGGGGGTGGTGGCGGCGGCGGTGGCGGGGGTGGTGGCGGCGGCGGTGGCGGGGGTGGTGGGGGTGGTGGTGGCAGTGGTGGCAATAGTGGAGCCTGCGGCGGGCGCGGTGGAGCGGTGCAACATGGGGGGATCGGAGGTGGCCAGAGGCAGCAGTAGCAGCATCCCAGCGAGACCCCGTCGTCCCAGCAGCTCCGTGAGTGGTACTCTCGGCGTGGGGGGTCTGGGGGTGGAGGTACCTGCCCGTACGTCATCTGCACAGGTGACCGCACTGGCCAGACCTATGGGAGGTTTCACACGGCGCAGCGCTGCTTCTTTCGTCTCGACGACGCCTGGCGCGAGCAGTTTCCTGACGCCTCTGAGCTACCCCGCTGGGCTGATCTGCTTAAGAAGGGAATTGATATCTTTGCTCTTGATTGTGATGCTATCCTGGGTGCTATGTATGCATTGACTATTAGTGTTGAGGGTGACTGCTACCTGAGTGTACCGCCCGACCCGGGTATTGAGACCAGTGAGACTACCGCTCTAGGTGCTAGTGCGTCTGCTGCCCTAGGTCCTGGTAAGGCTGCTGCTCTAGGTGCCAGTGAGTATGCTGCTCCAGGTGCTTGTGAGTCTGCGCCTGCTGGTACTGCGTCTACTGAGTCACTGCACACCTTCACACTAGACTCGGGTGCTTCCCGCTGCTTCTTTCGTGACCGCACTGTCCTTGAGCAGCTAGCTCGGCCTGTTGCTGTCTCTCTCGCTGACCCCTCTGGGGGCCTAGTCCTTGCGACCTACTCCACTGTCCTCCCTTGTCCGGCGGTTCCGGCCGGCACCCTGTCGGGTCTTTACCTCCCCTCGTTCTCTACGAACTTGGTGGCGGGCTCTGCTCTCCAGGACGGGGGTGTTCACCAGTTCACCCCTGCCTATGAGCGTGTGACCCACTGTACGTGTGCTCAGACGGGTCGCCACCTGGCTACCTTTACTCGGCAGCCGGGGTCGGACCTGTACACACTGACCACTGAGTCCCCTCAGGTAGCTGCGTCTGCGTCTGCGTTAGGTCAGCTATCGCCCCCCTGCTCGTGTTGCACCCTGTCGCACCAGACTGTCCTCTGGCACCACCGCCTTGGTCACCCTTCAGTGCAGCGCCTTCATGGCATGCACTCCCAGTACCTTGTCTCTGGTCTTCCCAGGGTTCTCCCTCCTCTCCCACCCTCGCCTGCTCCTCCCTGTCTTCCCTGTGTCGAGGGGCGGCAGCGCGCCACTCCTCACTCCTCCTCGTTCCCTCCCACAGAGGCTCGTCTGCAGACTCTCCACCTGGACGTGTGGGGCCCAGCCCACGTCCGTGGACAGGGCCACGAGCGGTACTTCCTGTTGGTCGTCGACGACTACACGCGCTACACCACAGTCTTCCCCTTGCGCACCAAGGGTGAGGTCCCTGATGTTTTGATCCCTTGGATCCGCGCTGCTCGTCTCCAGCTCCGCGACCGGTTCCAGTCGGACTTTCCAGTCCTGCGTCTGCACTCTGACAGGGGTGGTGAGTTTTCCTCCGACCTCTTGGCAGCCTACTGTGCGGAGCGGCATCCGCCAGACGTTCACACTGCCGGCCTCTCCACAGCAGAATGGGATTGCTGAGCGCCGCATAGGCTTAGTCATGGAGGTCGCTCGTACCTCTATGATCCATGCGGCTGCCCCCCATTTCCTGTGGCCGTTTCCATTGCAGTACGCTGCGCATCAGCTCAACCTCCGGCCCCGGATCTCTACTCCGGAGACCTCGCCCACACTGCGTTGGATGGGGAAGGTTGGCGATGCGTCGGTGTTCCGAGTCTGGGGATGTCGAGCCTTTGTCCGCGATACGTCCGCGGACAAACTCTCCTTCCGTGCCGTTCCCTGCATCTTTCTTGGCTTTGTCCCTGACGCGCCTAGCTGGTAGTTTTACCACCCCACCTCGCGCCGTGTCTTCCCCTCTCAAGACGTCACGTTTGATGAGTCGGTACCCTTTTACCGTCTGTTCCCCTACCGCACTGCGCCGCTCCCCCCCCGCCGCACTTCCTCACGCCAGGTGCTGCTTCGGTAGACCCCCTCCCTCCCCAGGGTCCTGATCCCTCTGGAGTTTCCCGGTCGAGCTTGTCAAGGTAGCTGTCGACTCTGGTCCTGCGAGGGGTACTGAGACTGGGGGTGCTGAGCCTGGGGGTGCTGAGACTGAGGGTGCTGAGCCTGGGGGTACTTGAGCCTCTAGTCCTGGAGGTGCTTGTACAGGCGGTACTGGAGCTGCTAGGACTGGGGGTTCTGCTGGAGCTGGTGCTACTGGAGGTGCTGCTGGTGCTGGAGTTGGAGGTGCTGCTGGTGCTGGAGTTGGAGCTGCAGGTGCTGGAGCTGCTGGAGCTGCCGGTGGAGCTGAGGACGCCGGGCCTACTGGAGTTCGTGTAGCTGACAACCCTGGGGTTGGTCCTGCAGGTGCTGGGGCAGACGGTGCGGCTGGAGCTGGCGCTACTTGGGGTTCTGGTGTTGGCTACTGGAGCTACTTGTAGTACTGCAGGAATTGGAGCTGCTGCTGGGGGTTCTGGTGCGGTCTCTGCTGGTTCTAAGGGCGCTTCACGACCGCGGCCTTACTTCGTTCCGCTCCTTCAGCAGGTTCTTGGTCAGCCTCCTCCTCCTTGTCCTGCTCCCTCCTTAAAGTGTCCTCAGCCTGTCCAGTCGCAGTTAAAGTTATAGCCTGCCTCGCCACTCCCTGGTCCTTCTCCTTACACTTGTCCGACCGGAGGTCTTACGGAGCGTCGTGAGCCTAAGTCTCGTCCTGTGTCGCCTGCGTCTTGTTCTGCGTCACCTGTTCGTGCTGCTCGCACTGATTGTCGTGTCCCGCGTCGGTGTCCTCCTGCTGTCCCTGGCACTCACCAGATGACGCTTCGTCTTTCCACTGCTCCACAGCAAGTCCCTCTGCCTTCTCCTCCTGCGTCCTCTCTTCCTGCCCTTGCTGACCCGGAGTCTGACTCTCTTCGTGCTGCTAGTCCTACTGTCACGCGTCTCCTGGCCACGGCTGTCACTGACCCTTCCTTTGAGTCTGCTGATGCGTCTGTCCTATTTGCTGACTTGTCGACTTTGCTGCTCGCTGTCGTCTAGACCACGCCGCGACTCTTGTTGCTGAGTCTAAGTCTGTCTGTCCTCCGTCCGTCAGGGGTGAGTGTGCTCTAGGCACGGACGTCCTTGAGGACAGGCAGGAGGACTTTGAGTGCTTTGCTTGTGCTGTACCTCATCTCGTGTCCATGCTGATTGCACCTGAGGGAGACCCGGATGCACCAGACATCCCGACCCCGCGCTCTTACACTGAGGCGATCGTGGGTGAGTACTCCTCTCAGTGGCAGTCACTCATGGACGCAGAGATGGCATCGTGGAAATCCACTAGCACTTACGTTGACGAGGTTCCCTCTCCTGGGGCAAACATCGTCAGTGGCATGTGGATTTTCAGGGTGAAGCGGCCGCCAGGTTCTCCGCTTGTCTTCAAGGCTTGTTACGTTGCTCGAGGCTTCACTCAGCGAGAGGGAGTAGACTTCTTCCAGACCTTCTCCCCCACCCCAAAGATGACCACTCTTCGGGTGCTACTGCACGTAGCCGCTCAGCGTGACTAGGAGCTTCACTCTCTTGACTTCAGCACAGCTTTCTTGCAGGGCAGCTTGCACGAGGAGATCTAGCTGCGTCGCCCTCTTGGCTTCACTGGGTCGTTTCCTCCTGGTACCCAGTGGAGCCTCCGGCGGCCGGTCTACGGTCTCCGCCAGGCGCCACGTGAGTGGCACGACACACTGGGGACTACTCTTGCGGCTCTTGGGTTCGCGCCTTCCACTACTGACCCGTCGCTGTTTCTGCGCACCGACACTTCGCTGCCGCCGTTCTACATCCTCGTGTACGTCGACGACTTGGTCTTTGCCACTGCTGACACTGAGGCTCTCGCCCACGTGAAGTCGGAGTTGCAGAAGAGACACACGTGCACAGACCTGGTTGAACTGCGCAGCTACTTTGGCTTGCATATCACCCGGGATAGAGCACGCCGCACCATCACACTGTCTCAGTCACACATGGTGCAGCAGGTCCTTTAGCGCTTCGCCTTCACCTGGTCCTTCGCACAGGCCACTCCTCTGGCTATAGGTCACTCGCTCTCAGCTCTGCCTTCGGATGAGTCCGTAGAGCCGAGTGGTCCTTACCTAGAGCTAGTTGGTTGCCTCATGTACCTGATGACTTGCGCTCGTCCTGACCTAGCGTACCCTCTTGGCCTTGTGGCCCGCTACGTGGCTCCTGGTAGGCACCGAAAGGTGCACTGGGATGCTGCGAAGAGGGTATTGCGCTACTTGTGCTGTACATCGAGCATGGGGCTCGTGCTCGGAGGGGGGAGCTCAGTTGTTCTCACTGGGCACTCAGACGCTTCTTGGGTTGACGACCAGGCTACTCAGCGGTCGTCAGAGGGTTTCACCTTCAGCCTTGGCTCTGGCTCAGTTTCGTGGCGTTCTACGTGTTCGTCTTCAGTTCTCAGCTCCAGTTGTGAGGCTGAGATCTACGCCACAGCCATGGCTGCACAGGAGTTACGCTGGCTCACCTACCTGCTGACCGGCCTGGGAGAGCGGCCTCGTTCTCCTCCAGTGCTGTACGTTGACAACAAGGCTGCCATTGCCTTGTGTGAGGAGCACAGACTGGAGCACAGAACAAAGCACATCGCTCTACGTTACATCCTGGCTCGAGAGTTGCAACAGCGTTGTCAGCTTCGTCTGCGTTACGTGGCCACTCAGTCCAACACTGCTGATATATTCACCAAGGCACTTCTGTCTGGTGATCATCAGCGTTTATGCACTTTGCAAGGGCTTGTGCCCACTTTTCCTCACTTGTTGTAGACTTTGCCTGTACTGTGATCTGTATATATATACTTGCATGCTTGCTTTTCTAGGTATAGATCACTGTGATGCTTGTGTTACATATATGCCTCTGCATGTGAACTAGCCATGTGGCCTCTTGCTTGTGCTCAGAGTGTGTGGTGACGTTGTGATCCACCCTGAGCTTGCTTTGTCTTTCTTGACTGGTCTTGTGACCCCTTGCTCTCCCCCACTTAGCCTATGGGGGTGTGTCAAACATTGTATATGTTACTGTTCTGTAGGCTACAGTGGGTTTAGCCTTAGGGGGTACAACATTCTACGGTTTTCCTACTTGTACTCCCAATCTTGCTAGTCCAACCACTTCTCTCATATCGAATGAGCGTCCGTGTTCGACAGAAAGTAATAGAGTACTGTTTTGACAAAAATATGAAAGTGTAAGGGCAAAGTTTTTCTATGTGCTTTGTCGAAACGTTTAGCAAGATCCCTAAGTATTGTCGAACATCCCGTAAGCACCTCTTGTCGAACATCACATTTGAGTTTTCGTCGAAGGAAAATTTTTGCCGCGAATTTGAAATGTTGTGAAAGGCGATACACCCTTTTAATGCCAACTAGGGCTCTGTCGAAGACAGAAAATCGCAGAACTAAAGTATAAACGCCCTTCGGTTTAGAATTGACACATTTTCGACAGAAATACCCCTTCTGTTGAGAACAAAATGTCTGCACAAAAAGTAACAATTGTATATTAATTTTTAGGGCCTTTACTTGGCTAATATTTTGTGTTACGAAACACCTTTTTTTTATTCTACAATGGTATATCGAGTTGTCTCCCGTCGAGCTCCATCAATTTATTCTGTTACGGCTGACATATATATTGTCATGCGAATACGACATTGAACCTACGGGTTTCGGAGGGTTTTTTGGCCTGGTCAGCCGGGAATTTTCGGGGGCCCGGAGGGATTCCGCAGGTTTTTCGATTTGCCTCGGATCCCATTTGTGCCAGGGCGGGCAGGGCGGCATGTGCTGACGTCAGCCTTCCCTATATTATTGGAATTATCACCGTTTTCCTCCAATTGGCAATTTATAGGAAGATTTGGAGAAAAATAAAAATAAAAAAATCTAGGCGCTGGTCATCTTACTGTGAGTCGAATCGATAGTAGAAATAACGAGCGCTGATTCTGTAGGCTGTGCAACTCTCCCTTAGTTGAAATTCGCGTCTGATCTCGGCCGTTGAGAAGAAATTCGATCCGACGATCCAAATTCAGACTTTTTTTGGTGAAATTCTCGGGGCCGTTGAGATTCGAATCGATCCGACGGTCGAAATTCCAACTTTTTTGTCACTGGACCTGAGGAGCGTCCGACGGTTCGAGGGGGACGTTAGAAAATAGCGCGGAACTGATTTACGTACCCGAAATCGTCGCTTTCCGTCGTCACCCCCGCGGTTTTAAAAGCTAGGTTTTATCGGTCGAAAAACTTCGCTAGCAAACAGGCTCTAAATACCAAGGTGCGGATCTAGGATCGAGCTCAGAAAAGAAAGTAAGAATTGAATGATCTATCAAACTCATATGCTATAGTCTCTGTAGGTTGTAGTGGGGTAGACAATATGGGGTACAACATTTTTAGGTTTTCCTACTTGTACCCACCTGCTTGCTAGTTCATTCATTCCTCATTTCTTCACATGGTATAGAGCAGGTTCCCTAGTGGGAACGCTTTCTAGGGCCCACCACTGAAATCGAATTTTTTTTTTTCCTGACCGGAGAGCGAGTCGCCCCTGCCCGAGGCGCGCCCCGTGGGCCGCCCTCTCGTCGCATCCCCTGCCCTTAGCGGCCTGTCGCGCCCTCCTAGAGGCCCCTCTCACGGCCCCTCGCGCCACCCTTAGCAGCCCCGTTACCACCCCTAGCGGCCCCGTCGCCACCCTATACGGCCCCGTCGCCGTCCTTTGCGACCCCGTCGCCGCCCTTCTAGGCCCCTCGCGGCCCCTTCGCGGCCCCTTCGCCGCACCCAGCGGCCCCGTCGCCGCCCTTCGAGGCCCCTCGCGGCCCCTTTGTGGCCCCGTCGCCGCCCCTAGCGGCCCCGTCGCCGCCCTTCGAGGCCCCTCGCGGCCCCTTCGCGGCCCCGTCGCCGCCCCTAGCGGCCCCGTCGCCGCCCCTATCGGCCCCGTCGCCGCCCCTATCGGCCCCGTCGCTGACCTCGTTATGCACCTTCGCACTAGTGACACCCGCTACCGCGCTGCGCTTCCTGCTGAGTTCTGCGCCAAGAACCCCCCCCCCCCATGTACATCACCCTCTACTACATAGTCACCCGGCTCCCTGACTCCCTTCGCTCGGTCAGGGACCACTTCCTCTCTGTTTGCCCCACCACACACACCATTGACCTCCTTGAGGAGCGCATCCTGGCAGCTGAGAAGAGTATAGTCGCTATAGGAGCCTCTCGTGGTGACCCTCGTGCCCCCGTCTTTGAGGGGTGCTGCCCCTCCCCCCTTTTGCCCTCTGTTGCCTCTACTACTGCCGTCGACTTCGTTGGCACCGAGTCGGTCGGCGCTGCGTCTGCCCCTAGCGGGCGACGCCGCACCTGCAAGGGCAAGGGGGGCAAGGGCGCTGGAGGGGCTGGCGGGGGCGGTGGAGGTGGCGGTGGAGGAGGCGGAGGGAGTGGGGGTGGTGGTGGGAGTGGTGGCAGGGGTGGGGGCTTCGGTGGCGGCGGTGGAGGCGGAGGCGGCGCCGGCGGTGGCTGTGGCGGAGGAGGAGGCGGTGGCGGCGGTGGCGGAGGTGGCGGCGGATGAGGTGGAGCTAGTCGGGGTGGCTCTGCGCAGCGGGGCGACTTCAGTGGTGGTCAGCGCCAGCAGCAGCAGCGCTCTCGTGAGACCCCGCCCCCCCAGCAGCTTCGTGAGTGGTAAGCTTCAAGTCAGCGGGGTGGGGGTACTGGTCCCTGTACCTACGTCCTCCGTACCGGCGACCGTACGGGTGAGCAGTGCGGGGGGCCGCACCTCACCCAGCGCTGCTTCGACCGCCTGACGGACGCCTGGCGTCTCCAGTTCCCTGACGCCACTGAGATCCCTCGCTAGGGAGAGCTGCTCAGGTTGGGGGTTGCTATCTTTGATCTTAATTATGATGCTATTCTTGCTACCATGAATGCTGTGTCTACTAGTGATGAGGGTGATTGTTACCTATGTGCTCCGCCTGACCCGGGCATTGAGGCTGCTGCTCCAGGTGCTGGTGAGGCTGCTGCTCTAGGTGCTAGTGCGTCTGCTCCCCCAGGTGCTGGGGAGTCTGCTCTCTAAGGTACCACGTCGGCTCAGGCCTTACACACCTTCACCCTTGACTCGGGTGCTTCCCCCTCCTTCTTTCGGGACCGCACCACGCTTACGCCGCTTAGTCGGCCGGTTGCGGTCTCCCTGGCGGACCCATCTAGGGGTCCTGTCCTTGCCCACTTCTCCACTGTCTTACCGTGTCGTGCAGCCCCCTTTGGCACTCTGTCAGGTCTCTACCTCCCCTTTGGTGAGTGGTGCTGATCTACAGGATGGGGGGGTTGACCACTTCACTCCTGCGAGTCAGCGGGTGACCCACTGTACGTGTGCTCGGACGGGCCGACACTTTGCGACGTTTACCCGTCAGCCGGGGTCAAGCCTGTACACACTGACTACTGAGTCTCCTCCGGTTGCTGAGTCTGGTCAGGTAGCTGCGTCGAGTCAGGTGTTTGCTGCAGCGTCCAGGTCTGGTCCTGAGTCTGCTCCCTGCTCGTGTCGTCTCCTGTCCCACCAGACTCTCCTCTGGCACCACCGCCTTGGTCACCCCTCCCTGCCTCGTCTCCGAGGCATGGCCTCCCGTATCCTTGTCTCTGGTCTCCCCTGGTCCCTCCCTTCGGGGCCTGCCCCTACCTGCGTTCCCTGCGTCGAGGGGCGGCACCGCGCCGCCCCTCACTCCTCCGAGTTTCCTCTGACAGAGGCTCCCCTGCAGACTCATCATATGGACGTGTGGGGCCCCGCCCGCGTCCGTGGACAAGGTCACGAGCGTTACTTCCTGTTGATGGTTGACGACTACTCGCGTTACACTACGGTGTTCCCCTTGCGCAGCAAGGGTGACGTCACTGAGGTGTTAATCGACTGGATCCGCGCGGCTCGTCTCCAGCTCAGAGAGAGTTTCGGCTCAGACTTTCGTGTTCTGCGTCTGCACTCTGACAGAGGCGGGGAGTTTCTCTCTGCCCTTCTGGGAGCCTTCTGTCGTGCACAGGGCATCCGCCAGACCTTCACGCTTCCGGCCTCTCCATTGCAAAATGGGATTGCTGAGCGCTGCATTGGCATGGTCATGGACGTCGCTCGTACGTCCATGATCCATGCGGCTGCTCCCCATTTTCGGTGGCCGTTTGCGGTTTGGTACGCAGCGCATCAGATCAACCTTTAGCCCCGGGTCTCCTTGCCGGAGACCTCCCCCACCTTGCGGTAGACAAAAGGTTGGCGATGCGTCTGCGTTTCGTGTGTGGGGATCTCGGGCGTTTGTCCGCGACTTGTCTGCGGACAAGCTGTCCCCCCGTGCGGTTCCTTGCGTCTTCCTTGGCTTCCCCCCTGACGCGCCTGGTTGGCAGTTTTACCACCCCACCTCGTGTCGTGTTCTGTCCTCCCAGGATGTCACGTTTGACTAGTCGGTTCCTTACTACCGTCTCTTCCCCTACCGCAGTGCACCCCTCCCCCCGCCGCCGCTCTTCCTTGCGCCAGGTCCCCCCCCGGTAGACCCCCTCCCCCCTCAAGGTCCTGCCCCATCAGGTGTGTCCCAGGTAGACGCAGTCGAGCTTGTCGAGGTAGCTGTTGACTCTCGTGCTGCTGGGGGTGCTGAGCCTGGGGGTGCTGAGTCTGGGGGTGCGGAGCCTGGGGGTACGGAGGCTGGGGGTGCTGAGCCTGGGGGTGCGGAGCTTGGGAGTACGGAGCCTGGGGGTGCGGAGCGTGGGGGTGCTGGGTCTGCTCGTGTGGCCTCTGGCGGTGCTGGGTTTGGGACCCCTTCGGGTGCCTCGTCGCGGCGGGAGCTACTCTCTCCGCAGGAGCTGCGCGAGTGATTTGCTCGGCGCTAAAGCTATGCTGCAGGAGCTGGAGGTGCTGCAGTTTCTGCTGACCCTGAGGTCAGCACTGGAGTTACTGGAGCCACTGGTCCTGGAAGTGCTCGTACTGACGATACTGGAGCTGCTGGGCTTGGGGGTGCTGCTGAGACTGCTGGAGCTGACGGTCCTGCTGGAGCTGGCGCTGCTGGTGCTGGAGCTGCATGGGGTGTTGGCGCTGGAGGTGCTGCTGGCGCTGGTGCTTCAGAGGGTGTTGGAGTTGGCGCTGTTGGAGCTGGAGGTGCTGCTGGCGCTAGTGCTGCCGCTGGGGGTACTGGTGCTGTCCTTGCTGGTTTTGGAGGCGCTCCGCGGCCGCGGCCGAACTTCGTTCCGCTCCTTGAGCAGGTTCTTGGCCTCCCACACTCTACTGGTCATGCTCCTCCCTTAGCATGTCCACAGCCTGTCCACTCGCGTTCACAGTTACAGCCCATCTCCCCCCTACCTGCTCCTTCTCCCTACACTGGTCCTACTGGAGGTCTTACTGAGCGTCGTGAGCCTGCGTCTCGTCCTGCGTCGCCTATTCGTGCTGCTCGCACTAGTCGTCGTGCTCCGCGTCCGCGTCCTCCTGCGGTCCTAGGCACACACCAGATGGCACTGCGTCCTTCCACTGCTCCTCTGTGTGTCCCGTTGTCGTCTCCTCCAGAGTCCTCTCTTCCTGTCCTTGCTGACCCGGAGTCTGACTCTCTTCGTGCTGCCAGTCCTACTGTCACGCGTCTCCTGGCTACTGTTGTCACTGACCCTTCCTTTGAGTCCAGTGCTGCGTCTGCCTTAGTTGCTGAGCTTGTGGACTTTGCTGCTCGCTGTCGTCTCGACTACGCTGCTAGTCTTGTTGCTGAGTCTGAGTCTGTGTGTCCTCCGTCCGTCGGGGGTGAGTGTGCTCTTAGCACGGACGTCCTTGAGGACAGGCAGGAGGAGTTCCAGTGTTTTTCTGCTGCTTTGCTTCATCTCGTGTCCACGGTGATTGCCCCTGAGGGAGACCCGGATGCACCAGACATCCCGACTCCTCAATCGTACGCTGAGGCGATCGAGGGTCCCTACTCCTCACAGTGGCACTCAGCCATGGACGCAGAGATGGCTTCCTGGAAGTCCACAGGCACCTACGTTGACGAGGTTCCCCCACCTGGGGCGAACATCGTCAGTGGCATGTGGATTTTCAGGGTGAAACGGCCGCCGGGTTCTCCGCCTGTCTTCAAGGCGCGTTACGTGGCTCGAGGCTTCAGTCAGCGACAGGGAGTTGACTACTTTCAGACCTTCTCTCCCACCTCGTAGATGACCACTCTTTGGGTGCTGCTGGACATAGCCGCTCAGCGCGACTACGAGCTTCACTCTCTTGACTTCAGCACAGCTTTCCTGCAGGGCAGCCTGCACGAGGAGATCTGGCTGCGCCGCCCACCTGGCTTCACTGGGTCGTTTCCTCCTGGTACCCAGTGGAGCCTCCGGCGGCCAGTCTACAGTCTCCGCCAGGCGCCACGTGAGTGGCACGACACATTGAGGACTACGCTTGCGGCTCTTGGGTTTGCTCCTTCTACTGCCGACCCGTCGCTGTTTCTACCCACCGACACCTCTCTACCGCCGTTCTACATCCTCGTGTACGTCGACGACTTGGTCTTTGCCACTGCTGACACTGCTGGACTCACCCACGTGAAGTCCGAGCTGCAGAAGAGACACACGTGCACAGACCTGGGTGAACTGCGCAGCTACCTTGGCTTGCAGATCACCCGGGACAGAGCACAACGCACCATTACCCTGACTCAGCCACACATGGTGCAGCAGGTCCTTCAGCGCTTCGACTTCACGTACTCCTCGCCTCAGGCCACTCCTCTGCCTACTCGCCACTCACTCTCAGCTCTGCCTTCGGATGAGTCCGTAGAGTCGAGTGGTCCGTATGCAGAGCTTGTTGGCTGCCTCATCTACCTGATGACCTGCACACGACCTGACCTTGCATACCCTCTGAGCATTCTTGCACGCTATGTTGCTCCTGGGAGACACAGACCGGAGCACATGGTGAGTCACTCGTAGAAGATCACATCACGTGTTGCCACTGTTTCCTTTGAATTGATGTCGAAGATTTTCCATGCGTTGTAATGTTTCTCGATGCCCAGGTGTAGTCCCCACTGTGCGGGTTGGGAGAATCGGCCGGCTCGTGCAGCTGGGGGTCGGTACTGTACCATGCAGCCGAATACTCGCATCATTTTTGTGCTGCCCAGTTTTCTTGGCCATAGCAGATGCGGTGATGCGTTGTTCGGGAGCGATGATGACGAAAGCAAATTGTGCAACATCACGGCATGGTCCATTGCTTTGGGCCACTAGTGGTTGGGTAGTCGCATGCCACGTAGCAGCTTGCGCATGGTGTTTTGAAGGGTCCTGTTCATCCTTTCTGCCACGCCTCGCTGTCGATGGGCGTAGGGAAGGGAGATGAGACGTTTGATGCGTCTTTCTGCCAAGTAGTCCTTAAACCTCTGTGACCAATATTCCCCTCCCTTGTCTGACTGGAAGCTTTCAGCTTCACTCCTGACTCTCGTTCTGCTACTGGAAGCCAGGCAACGAAAGCTTTGAAGGCCATGTCGCGACTGGGAAGGTTGAGGTGCCAGACGTATCGGGTGGCGGCGTCGATGAACGTGATGACGTAGTTGTAGGCTCCTTGTCCGCTTTCACGGTTGAACAGTATGTTGCTGTAGACCTTTTCTAGTGGTGCGTATGCTGGTGTGCTCGGATTGTGGTGAGAGACGAATGACTGATGGGGTCAGTCTGCCTGGGGGCAGGTGAAGCATGTCCCACGAACTTGTTGAATTTCTCTGCCGTCGTGTAGAAGCAGTGAATCCTTGTCAAGTACTCCAGCTCAAATCGTGTTGTTTAACGTTGTGTTACTTGGGTGTCCCATCCTTGCGTGCCAGATTGATTTGCTGGCGCGATGTCCGGGTGAGCGTCTGTACAGGTTGGAGTTGGAGTAGAAGCCTGCGGTGAAGTTAGAGCTCCTGTGAATTTCGCGTGGAGTGGGAGTCAGCTGTTGTGCAGCGGTTGGTGGCGTGTTTTTGGTGAAGACGGGTGTTGTTGAAGGGCTTGCGATTGGTGTTGGTGTTGCCTCTGCTGCTCCCGATGTTGTCTCTGCTGCTGCCGATGTTGTCACTGCTGCTACCGGTGTTGTCTCTGCTGCTGTCGATGTTGTCTCTGCTGCTGCCGATTGAATTGTTGCTCACGCTCTCGTTCGTTCTGTTTCAGGTATGGTGTGTAAATACCAAAATCCTGTTGAAATGAATGAACAGGAATGATGTACTAATAGTGAAATCAGTACAAGTACCTTACCCTAGAACTGTGTACCCCCTATAGGCTAACCCACTGTAGCCTAAACAACATATATAATGTTTGACACACCCCCATAAGCGAGGTGGGGGAGAACTAGGGGTCACAAGACCAGTCAAGTAAAGCAAAGCAAAGCAAGCTCAGGGTGGATCACAAAGTCACCACACATTCCGAGCACAAGTTCAAGGCCACAAGGCCAGCTCACATGGAGGAGTACATATATATATGTAACAGTACAAGCAAGGTCAAGAGGTGAGCAAGTGAGGCAAGACAGGTACAAGACCCAGCTGGGTGCAGAAGCGCTGATGATCACAAGGCGCAAGTGCCTTGGTGAAGACATCAGCAGTGTTGGCCTCAGAGGCCACGTACGCAAGCCGCAACTGACCACGCTGCTGTAGCTCACGAGCAAGGAAGTAGCGAAGAGCAATGTGCTTTGTTCTGTGCTCCAGTCTCTGCTCTCGACACAAGGCCAGCATGGCCTTGTTGTCTACGTACAGGACTGGAGGAGAACGAGGCGGCTCTCCAAGGTCGGTCAGCAGGTAGGTGAGCCAGCGAAGCTCCTGAGCAGCCATGGCCCCTGCGTAGATCTCAGCCTCACAACTGGAGCCGAGAACAGAAGACGAGCGAGTAGCCCGCCACGAAACAGAGCCGGAACCAAGGCTGAAGGTGTAACCCTGTGACGACCGCTGCGTAGCCTGGTCGTCAGCCCAAGAAGCGTCTTCGTGACCAGTGAGGACCACTGGACTCCGCCCTCCAAGCACTAGCCCCATGCCCGACGTACTGCACAAGTAGCGCAACACCCTCTTCTCTGCAGCCATGTGCTCTGGTCGGTGTCTCCCAGGAGCAACATAGCGTGCGAGAATGCTAAGAGGGTATGCAAGGTCAGGTCGTGTGCACATCATCAGGTACATGAGGCAGCCAACAAGCTCTGGGTACGGGCCACTCGACTCTACGGACTCATCCAAAGGCAGAGCTGAGAGCGAGTGGCGAGTAGGCAGAGGAGTGGCCTGAGGCGAGGAGTACGTGAAGCCGAAGCGCGGAAGGACCTGCTGCACCATGTGTGACTGAGTCAGGGTGATGGTGCGGCGTGCTCTGTCCCGGGTGATCTGCAAGCCAAGGTAGCTGCGCAGTTCACCCAGGTCTGTGCACGTGTGTCTCTTCTGCAGCTTGGACTTCACGTAGGCGAGTCCAGCAGTGTCAGCTGTGGCAAAGACCAAGTCGTCGACGTACACGAGGATGTAGAACGGCGGCAGAGAAGTGTCGGTGCGTAGAAACAGCGACGGGTCGGCAGTAGAGGGAGCAAACCCAAGAGCCGCAAGCGTAGTTCTCAGTGTGTCGTGCCACTCGCGCAGTGCCTGGCGGAGACCGTAGACTGGCCGCCGGAGGCTCCACTGGGTGCCAGGAGGAAAAGTCCCAGTGAAGCCAAGTGGGCGGCGCAGCCAGATCTCCTCGTGCAGGCTGCCCTGCAGGAAGGCAGTGCTGAAGACAAGAGAGTGTAGCTCGTAGTCACGGTGAGCAGCTACGTGCAGTAGTACCCGAAGAGTGGTCATCTTCGGGGTGGGAGAGAAGGTCTGAAAGTAGTCAACTCCCTGCCGCTGACTGAAGCCACGAGCCACGTAACGCGCCTTGAAGACAGGCGGAGAACCCGGCGGCCGCTTCACCCTGAAAATCCACATGCCACTGACGATGTTCGCCCCAGGAGGGGGGACAGCTTTAACGTAGGTGCCTGTGGACTTCCAGGAAGCCATCTCTGCATCCATAGCTGCCTGCCACTGAGAAGAGTAGGGACCCTCTATCGCCTCCGTGTAAGAGCGCGGAGTCGGGATGTCAAGTGCATCCGGGTCTCCCTCAAGGGTAAGCAGTACGGACACGAGATGAGGTGAAGCAGCGGCCAAGCACTGGAACTCCTCTTACCTGTCCTCAAGGACGTCCGTGCCAAGGGCACACTCACCCCCGACGGACGGAGGAAAGACAGACTCAGACTCAGCGACAAGACTAGCAGCGTAGTCTAGACGACAACGAGCAGCAAAGTCGACGAGCTCAGCAACTAGGGCAGACGCAGCAGTGGACTCAAAAGAAGGGTCAGTGACGACAGTAGCAAGGAGACGCGTGACTGTAGGACTGGCAGCACGAAGAGAGTCCGACTCCGGGTCGGGAAGAGCAGGAAGAGAGGACTCACGAGGAGAAGGCAAAGGGGCACGCCGAGGAGCAGTGGACGGACGCAGAGACATCCGGTGCGTGCCAGGGACAGGAGGAGGACGCTGACGCGAACCACAACCACTAGGGCGAGCAGTACGTGTCAAAACATTATAGCTTATATATATTTGTGTAGGCTATAGTGGGGTATCCCATAGGGGGTACAACCCAATCAGGGTTTCCTATATGTACTCACTTCATTCATAGTTGATTCATTCTCGTTCACTTCTTCTCATGGTATCGAGCAGGTTCCCCTGTGGGAACTGTGCTTAGGGCCCACCACTACTTCGAACTTTTTTTTTTCTGCCCGGAGCGCACTCAGGGCTCTCTCGTACTCTGTCGACTGGCCTTTAGCCGCCCACGTGCTGCCCGTTCAGGCCTCACGCCGCCAGCGCGCCGCCCTAGACGCTAGCGCGCCGCCCGTCCAGGCCCTGTGCAGCCCGCGCGCCGCCCTTTGCAGCTCGCGCGCCGCCCTTAGCAGCCCGCGCGCCGCCCTTAGCAGCCCGCGCGCCACCCTAAGCGGCCCGCGCGCCGCCCTAATCCGCCCGCGCGCCGCTCGCTAGGCCCCAGGCAGCCCACGCGCCGTCCGCGCGTCGCCCTTAGCCGCCCGTAGGCCGCCCGTCAGCCACCCGTGAGCCGTCAGTGCGCCGTCCGACGCACCGCCCGTGCGCCGCCCTCGGCTGCCCGTGAGCTGCACCGCCCGTGCGCCGCCCGTAAGCCGCCCTCAGCCGCCCTCGGACGCCCGTGAGTCGCCCGTGCAGCCGCCCGTGCAGCCGCCCGTCAAGCCGCCCGTGCAGCCGCCCGTGCAGCCGCCCGTCGTGCCGCCCGTGAGCCGCCAGTGCTGCCCGTGCAGCCGCCCGTACAGCCGCCCGTGAGCCGCCCGTAAGCGGCCCGTCACGACGCCCGGGCCGCCCGTGTCACCCGCGTCACCCGAGCCGCGCGCGCTGCCCGAGCAGCAGAGCCGCCTGAGTCGCCCGTGCCGCTGAACGCCCGAGTCGCCCGAGCCGCCCTAGCCACCCGAGCCGCCTGAGCCGCCCGAGCCGCCCAAGCCGCCCGAGCCGCCCGAGCCGCCCGAGTCGCCCGAGCCGCCTACGGTGCCGAGCGCCGGGTCCTGTGGGGCTGCTGCTACTCCTGGGCCGGCGGAGTTGCTGAGCTGCCGTGTTGCTGTTCTACTGAGCTGCTCGACCCTTCCTCTCTGGTGAGACTGTCGCCTGCTATCATGGCCACCCCTAGTGTCCTGGCCTTTGACGCTGAGGGTCGCGCCATTGACTTTGCGGTCTGGGTCGAGGACCTGCAGCTGTACTTGCAGTGCGATTCAGTAGACGACATCTCTCTCTTTGACTTTGCCTCTGGCGCTGTCCCTGCCCCTCCTGCTGATGCTGACCCCACTGTTCGCTCCAAGTGGGCCACACGCGATGCTGCTGCACGTCTTGTTGTGCGTCGCCACCTCCCTTCCTCTGAGCGTGCACACTTTAGTCAGTGCAAGACCGCTCAGGCCTTGTACGACGCTGTAGTTGCGCGCTACTCCTCCCCTTCCACTGCTACACTGAGCCGTCTCATGCTACCTTACCTCTTCCCTGACCTTGCTGCCTTTCCTACAGTCGCTGACCTCTTTACCCACCTGCGCGCTAGTGACACTCGCTACCGAGCTGCGCTTCCAGCTGCCTTCTGCGCCGAAAACCCCCCTCCCATGTACATCACCCTCTACTTTCTAGTCACCCGTCTCCCTGAGTCCCTTCGTGCTGTTAGGGACCAGTTTCTCTCTGTCTGTCCCACCACCCTCACTGTCGACCTCCTCGAGAAGTCCCTACTAGCGGCCGAGAAGAGTATAGTCGCTGTAGGGGCCTCTCGTGGTGACCCCCGCACCCCCATCTTTGAGGGGTGTTCTCCTTCCCCCCTGTTACCCTCTGTCGCCTCTGGTGCTGCGGCCGACCTCGTTGGTCTAGAGTCGGTCGGTGCGGCGTCTGCCCCCAGCGGTAGGCGCCGCTATGGCAAGGGCAAGGGGGGCAAGGGAGCGGGTGGAGCTGGCGGGGGCGGTGGCGGAGAAGGTGGGGGCGGCAGGGGGAGTGGGGGTGGCGGTGGAGGTGGGGGCGGGGGTGGAGGTACTAGTGGCGGCAGTGGAGGCGGAGGTGGTGGCGGAGGTGGCGGTGAAGGTGGCGGTGGGAGCGGCGGGGGCGAGGGTGGCGGTGGCGGCGGTGGCGGCGGAGGCGGGGGTGGCGGTGGTGGAGGTGGTCGGAGTGGCTCGTCCCAGCGGAGCAGCACTTGGGGTGGTCAGCGCCAGCAACAGCAGCAGCAGCAGCAGCAGCAGCAGCAGCGCTCTCGTGACGTCCCCGCCCCTCAGCAGCTCCGTGAGTGGTACTTGCAGCGTCAGCGTGGTGGGGCGTTTGGTCCCTGCACCTACGTCCTTCGCACCGACGACCGCGCGGGTGAGCAGTGTGGGGGCGCCCACACCGCCCGCCGCTGCTTTGCCCGCCTGACCGACGCTTGGCGCCAGCAGTTTCCAGAGGCCTCTGAGATCCCCCGCTGGGGAGAGCTGTCTAGGGCTGGTGAAGCTATCTTTGATCTTGACTTTGATGCTATCCTTGCTGCCATGTATGCTGTGACTGTTAGTGATGAGGGTGACTGTTACCGGTGTTTCCCGCCCGACCCGGGCATTGGTACTGCTGCGTCAGGTGCCAGTGCGGCTGCTGCTCTAGGTGCCAGTGCGTCTGTGCTCTCAGGTACTGGTGTGTCTGCACTCTCAGGTACTGTGTCGGCTTCAGCCTCTCACACCTTCACCCTTGACTCTGGGGCGTCTCGCTCCTTCTTTCGGGACCGCACCACTCTCACGCTGCTTAGTCGGCTGGTTGCGGTGTCCCTGGCTGACCCCTCTGGGGGTCCTGTCCTGTCTCGTTTCTCCACAGTCCTCCCGTGTCCGGCGGCTCCCTCTGGCACCCTGTCTGGTCTCTACCTCCCCTCGTTCTCTACGAACCTGGTGAGTGGTGCTGACCTACAGGATGCGGGTGTCCACCAGTTCACTCCTGCTCGTCAGCGGGTGACACACTGCACAGAGGCTAGCACAGGTCGCCACCTGGCTACGTTTACACGTCAGCCAGGGTCGAGCCTGTACACACTGACCACTGCTTCTCCTCCAGGTGCTGAGTCTGGAAGGGTCTCTTCGTCTGGTCAGGTGTTTGCTGCAGCGTCCAGGTCTGGTCCTGAGTCTGCCCCCTGTTCGTGTCGCCGTCTGTCTCACGAGACCCTCCTCTGGCACCACCGCCTTGGCCACCCCTCCCTACTTCGGCTCAGAGGCATGGCCTCCCGTCTTCTTGTTTCTGGTCTCCCCTGGTCCCTCCCTCCCCTTCCTCAGGGCCCTGGCCCTGCCTGTGTCCCCTGTGTCGAGGGGCGCCAGCGTGCTGCCCCTCACTCCTCCCAGTTTCCTCCGACAGAGGCTCCGTTGCAGACGCTTCACATGGACGTGTGGGGCCCTGCCCGCGTCCGTGGACTCGGTCACGAGTGCTACTTCCTGTTGGTGGTTGACGACTACTCGCGTTACACCACAGTCTTCCCCTTGCGCACCAAGGGTGATGTCACTGAGGTGCTGATCGACTGGATCCGCGCAGCTCGTCTCCAGCTCAGGCAGAGCTTTGGCTCGGACTTTCCTATGTTGCGTCTGCACTCGGACAGAGGCGGAGAGTTCTCCTCTGGCCTACTGCGTGCCTACTGTCGTGCGCGAGGCATCCGCCAGACCTTCACGCTTCCGGACTCACCGCAGCAAAATGGGATTGCAGAGCGCCGCATTGGCATGGTCATGGACGTCGCTCGTACGTCAATGATGCATGCGGCTGCCCCCCATTTTCTGTGGCCGTTTGCGGTCAGGTACGCGGCGCATCAGATCAACCTCCACCCCAGGGTCTCTAGGCCGGAGACCTCCCCAGCCCTGCTGTGGACGGGGAAGGTTGGCGATGCGTCGGCGTTCCGGGTCTGGGGATCTCGGGCGTTTGTCCGCGACTTGTCTGCGGACAAGCTGTCCCCTCGCGCTGCTCCCTGCGTCTTCCTTGGGTTCCCCCCCGACGCCCCTGGGTGGGAGTTCTACCACCCCACCTCTCGACGTGTTCTGTCCTCCCAGGATGTCACGTTCGACGAGTCGGTACCCTACTACCGCCTCTTCCCCTACCGCACTCCGTCCCTCCCACCGCCCCCGCTCTTCTTGGTACCAGGTCCCCCCCCGGTCGACCCCCTCCCCCTTCAGGGTCCTGCCCCTTCAGGTGTGTCCCAGGTAGACGCGGTTGAGTCTGTCGAGGTCACTGGTGACTCTGGTGCTGCTGGGGGTGCTGTGCCTGGGAGTGCTGAGCCTGGGGGTGCGGGGTCTGAGGGTGCTGAGTCTGGGGGTGCTGAGCCTGGGGGTGCTGAGCCTGGGGGTGCTGAGCCTGGGGGTGCTACGCCTGGAGGTGCTTTGCCTGGGGGTGCTGAGCCTGGAGGTTCTTCGCCTGGAGGTTCTCCGGGTGCTTCGTCTCGCCGAGAGCCACTCTCCTCACAGGAGCTGCGTGAGTGGTTTGCTCGGCGCTGGAGGCGTGCTGCTGGTGCTGGAGGTTCTTCTGCTGTTGAGGGTGCTGCTGCCGCGGGTCCCGGAGGTGCTCGTACTGGGAGTACTGGGGCTGCTGGGCCTGCGGGTTTGCCTGGAGCTGGTGCTGCTGAGGGTGTTGGCGCTGAGACTACCACTGGTGGTTCGACTGGCGGTGCTCCTGGTGCTGCTGGAGTTTCTGGGGCTACTGGAGGCGCTGCTGGGGGTTCTGGAGCTACTGGAGGTGCTGCTGGAGGTGCTGCTGGAGCGGGTACTCCTGCTGGGGGTACTGGTGCTGTCCCTGCTGTTTCTGGCGTAGCCGCGCAGCCCCGACCGTACTTCGTACCGCTCCTGCTGCAGGTTCTTGGTCTTCCACCTTCTTGTGGTCCTCCTTCTTCCTCCCTTAGAGGGTCCACAGCCTGTCCAGTCACTGCTACAGCCTGCCTCCCCTTTGCCTGCTTCTTCTCCCTACGCTGGTCCGACTGGAGGTCCTACTGAGCGTCGTGAGCCTGCGTCTCGTCCTGCGTCGCCTGTTCGTACTGCGCGCACTAGTGGTCGCGTTTCGCGTCAGCGTCCGCCTCCTGTCCGTGGCACGCACCGGATGTCTCTGCGTCCGTCCACTGCTCCTCTACATGCCCCTTTGCCTTCTCCTCCTTCTTCCTCTCTTCCTCCTCTTGCCGACCCGGAGTCGGACTCTCTTCGTGCTGCCAGTCCTACTGTCACGCGTCTCCTTGCTACTGCTGTCACTGACCCTTCTTTCGAGTCTTCTGCTGCGTCTGCCCTTGTCACTGAGCTCGTCGAATTTGCTGCGCGTTGTCGTCTAGACTACGCTGCTGGTCTTGTCGCTGAGTCTGAGTCTGTCTGTCCTCCGTCCGTCGGGGGTGAGTGTGCCCTTTGCACGGACGTCCTTGAGGACAGGCAGGAGGAGTTTCAGTGTCTGGCCGCCGCTTCACCTCATCTCGCGTCTGTACTGCTAGCCCCTGAGGGAGACCCGGATGCACTAGACATCCCGACTCCGCGCTCTTAAGCGGAGGCGATAGAGGGTCCCTACTCCTCTCAGTGGCAGGCAGCTATGGATGCAGAGATGGCTTCCTGGAAGTCCACAGGCACCTACGTTGACGCTGTTCCCCCTCTTGGGGCGAACATCGTCAGTGGCATGTGGATTTTCAGGGTGAAGCGGCCGCCGGGTTCTCCGCCTGTCTTCAAGGCGCGGTACGTGGCTCGTGGTTTCAGTCAGCGGCAGGGAGTTGACTACTTTCAGACCTTCTCCCCCACCCCGAAGATGACCACTCTTCGGGTACTGCTGCACCTTGCTGCTCACCGTGACTACGAGCTGCACTCTCTTGACTTCAGCACTGCTTTCTTGCAGGGCAGCCTGCACGAGGAGATCTGGCTACGTCGCCCACCTGGCTTCACTGGGTCTTTCCCTCCTGGTACCCAGTGGAGTCTCCGGCGTCCAGTCTACGGTCTCCGCCAGGCGCCGCGTGAGTGGCACCACACACTGAGGACTATGCTGGCGGCACTTGGGTTTGCTCCCTCCACTGCATACCCGTCGCTGTTTCTGCGCACCGACACCTCTCTGCCGCCATTCTACATCCTCCTGTACGTCGACGACTTGGTCTTTGCCACAGCTGACACTGCTGGACTCGCCTACGTGAAGTCGGAGCTGCAGAAGAGACACACGTGCACTGGCCTGGGTGAACTGCGCAGCTACCTTGGCTTGCAAATCACCCGGGACAGAGCACGCCGCACCATCACCCTGACTCAGTCACACATGGTGCAGCAGGTTCTTCAGCGCTTCGGCTTCACATACTCCTCGCCTCAGGCCACTCCTCTGCCTACTCGCCACTCGCTCTCAGCTCTGCCTTCGGATGAGTCCGTAGAGTCGAGTGGCCCGTATCCAGAGCTTGTTGGCTGCCTCATGTACTTGATGACCTGCACACGACCTGACCTTGCATACCCTCTGAGCATTCTTGCAAGCTATGTTGCTCCTAGGAGACACCGACCAGAGCACATGGCTGCAGCGAAGAGGGTGTTGCGCTACTTGTGCAGTACATCGGGCATGGGGCTAGTGCTTGGAGGGCGCAGTCCAGTGGTCCTCACTGGGCACGCAGACGCTTCTTGGGCTGACGACCAGGCTACGCAGCGGTCGTCACAGGGTTACACCTTCAGTCTTGGTTCCGACTCTGTTTCGTGGCGGGCTACCCGTTCGTCTTCTGTTCTCGGCTCCAGTTGTGAGGCTGAGATCTACGCCGGGGCCATGGCTGCACGTGAGTTACGCTGGCTCACCTACCTGCTGACCGACCTGTCAGATTTATATGACATAGTTGCTGTAGGCTATAGTGGGGTAGCACATATGGGGTACAGGGTTTCCAGGGTTGTATTTGTACCCAATCTTTCCTTAGTCATTTCATTCCTGTTTTCTTATCTTTCACATGGTATAGAGCGGGTCCTTCCTAAGGACCGTTTTTTTTTTTTTTTTAGGGCCCACCGAAGCGCGCCCCGAGGCGCGCATTTTTTTTCGCGACCCTTCGGGTCGCCTTACTCTCGCGGCCCCGCTGTCCCTCTGACGCGGCCCCGCCACCCCTGCTTGACGCGGCCCCGCCGCCTCCTCTGCAGCGGCTCCGCCGCCTCCTCTGACGCGGCCCCGCCGCCCGCTGATCGCGGCCCCGCCGCCCGCTCTGACGCGGCCCCGCAGCCGGCTCTGACGCGGCCCCGCCGCCGCCTCCTGATCGCGGCCCGCCGCTGGTCTGACGCGGCCCCGCTGCCGGCTCTTACCCGGCCTCGCCGCCGGCTCCAACGCGGCCCCGCCGCCCGCCTCGACGAGGCCCCGCCGCCGGCTCTGACGCGGCCCCGCCGCCGCCTCCTGATCGCGGCCCCGCCTCGGCTCTCTAACGGCCTCGCCGCCGGCCCTGACGCGGCCCCGCCCCGGCTCTCACGCGGCCCCGCCGCCGGCTCTCTTGCGGCCCCGACGCCGACTCTCTTGCGGCCCCGCCCCGGCTCTCTTACGGCCCCGCCGCTGGCCCTGACGCGGCCCCTGCCTCGGCTCTCCGACGGCCCCGCCGCCGGCTCTCTTGCGGCCCTGCCGCCAGCTCTGAAGCGGCCCCGCCTCTGCTCTCACGCGGCCCTGCCGCCGGCTCTGACGCGGCCCCGCCCCGGTTCTTTCACGCGGCCCTGCCGCCTCACCTGCAGCAGCCGAGCCGCCCTGTCGCCGAGCCCCCCCCCCCCGGGAGCCGAGCCGCCCTGCCCCCGAGCCGCCCTGCCGCCAAGCCGCCCGGGAGCCGAGCCGCCCTGCACCCGAGCCGCCCTGCCGCCGAGCCGCCCGGGAGCCGAGCCGCCCTGCACCCGAGCCGCCCAGCCGCCAAGCCGCCCGGGAGCCGAGCCGCCCTGCACCCGAGCCGCCCAGCCGCCGAGCAGCCCGGGAACCGAGCCGCTGTGCACCCGAGCCGCCCGGTCGCCGAGCCGCCTTTCTGCAGAGCTGCACGACCTGCCCTGCCTGGTGAGCACAGTCCCACTGTCACTGCGAGCTCTTTCCCTACTGCTTGCACTGCGTCGCTGTCGTCGCCATGGCTACCCCTAGTGTCCTCGCTTTTGACGCTGAGGGTCGCGCCATTGATTTTGAGGTCTGGTTAGACGACCTGCAGCTGTTCTTACAGTGCGACAGGGCTGACAGTCTTTCTCTCTTTGACCTCACCTCTGGCGCCTCTCCTGCTCCTGCTGCTGATGCTGATCCCACTGTCCGCTCTCAGTGGGCCACCCGCGATGCTGCTGCACGTCTTGCTGTGCGTCGCCACCTCCCTACCTCTGAGCGTGCGCACTTTAGTCAGTACAAGAGTGCTCAGACCTTGTACGACGCTGTAGTTGCACGCTACTCCTCCCCTGCCACTGCTGCACTGAGCCGTCTCATGCTTCCCTACCTCTTTCCTGACCTCTCTGCCTTTCCCACTGTCGCTGACCTCATTACGCACCTCCGCACTAGTGACACTCGCTACCGCGCCGCCCTTCCTGCTGAGTTCTGTGCTAAGAACCCACCCCCCATGTACATCGCTCTCTACTACGTAGTCGCGCGCCTCCCTGACTCCCTTCGCGTAGTTAGGGACCACTTTCTCGCAGTCTGTCCCACCACCCTCACCGTCGACCTCCTCGAGAAGGCCCTACTCGCAGCGGAGAAGAGCATAGTCGCTGTAGGTGCTTCTTGTGGTGACCCTCGCACCCCCATCTTTGAGGGGTGCTCTCCTTCCCCCTTGCTGCCCTCTGTTGCCTCTGCTGCTGCTGCCGACTTGCTTGGTCTTGAGTCGGTCGGCGCGGCGTCTGCCCCTAGTGGGAGACGTCGCTCCAGCAAGGGCAAGGGGGGCAAGGGCGCGGGTGGAGCTGGAGGGGGCGGTGGCGGTGGCGGCGGTGGCGGCGGAGGGAGTGGGGGTGGCGGCGGGACTAGTGGCGGGGGTGGTGGTGGTGGTGGCAGCAGCGGCGGAGACGGTGGTGGTGGTGCCAGCGGTGGTGGTGGAGGCAGCGGCGGAGGTGGAGGCGGCGAAGGTGGAGGCGGTGGAGGCGGCAGCGGAGGAGGCGGTGGTGGTGGAGGAGGTGGAGCTGGTCGGGGTGGTACCTTGGAGAGCCGCCTCGTTCTCCTCCAGTCCTGTACGTAGACAACAAGGCCATGCTGGCTTTGTGTCGAGAGCAGCGATTGGAGCACAGGACAAAGCACATTGCTCTCCGCTACTTTCTTGCTCGTGAGCTACATCAGCGTGGACAGTTGCGACTTGCGTACGTGGCCTCTGAGGCCAACACTGCTGATGTCTTCACCAAGGCACTTGCACCTTGTGATCATCAGCGCTGCTGCACGCAGCTGGGCCTTGTTCGTGTCTTGCCTCACTTGCTCACTTCTTGACCGTGCTTGTACTTTTACCTATATATACTCTTGCTCTTGCTTGCTTGCCTCTTGTATCTCTATATATGATCTTGCATGTGAACTGGCCTTCTGGCCTTTGACCTTGTGCTCGGAATGTGTGGTGACTTTGTGATCCACCCTGAGCTTTGCTTTGCTTTGCTTGACTGGTCTTGTGACCCCTTGTTCTCCCCCACTTTGCCTATGGGGGTGTGTCAGAACATTATAGCTTATATATATTTGTGTAGGCTATAGTGGGGTATCCCATAGGGGGTACAACCCAATCAGGGTTTCCTATGTGTACTCACTTCATTCATAGTTGATTCATTCTCGTTCACTTCTTCTCAGTACGGACAGGCAACGCAGGGCGAGACGCAGGCTCACGACGCTCAGCAAAACCTCCAGTAGGACAAGTGTAGGGGGAAGGAGCAGGCAGTGGGGAGGCGGGTTGTAACTGTAACCGTGACTGGACAGGCTATGGACACTCTAAGGGAGGAGGAGGACCGAGAGAAGGCGGTAGACCAAGAACCTGCTGAAGGAGCGGAACGAAGTACGGCCGCCGCCGTGCAGTGACTCCAGAACCAGCAGAGACACCAGCGCCAGGGTCCTCTGCACCAGCAGTAGCTCCAACGCCCGACTCCACAGCACCAGCAGCAGCACCAGCTCCAGGGTCCTCAGCACCAGCAGCAGCTCCTGTTGAACAAGAAGGGATGAACTAAGAGTGAAATGAGTACAAGTATAAAGAACTAGGAATGTGTACCCCCTATAGGCTAACCCACTGTAGCCTAAACAACTACAACAACATATATAATGTTTGACACACCCCCATAGGCGAAGTGGGGGAGAACTAGGGGTCACAAGACCAGTCAAGTAAAGCAAAGCAAAGCAAAGCAAGCTCAGGGTGGATCACAACGTCACCACACAATCCGAGCACAAGTGCAAGGCCACAAGGCCAGTTCACATGCAGGAGTACACATATATATATATATATAAGACTAAACAAGCAAGAGCAGTGATATATATATATGAAACAGTACAAAGAGAGTCAAGAGGAGAGCAAGTGAGGCAAGACAGACACAAGACCCAGCTGGGTACAGCAGCGCTGATGATCACAAGGCGGAAGTGCCTTGGTGAAGACATCAGCAGTGTTGGCCTCAGAGGCCACGTACGCAAGCCGCAACTGACCACGCTGCTGTAGCTCACGAGCAAGGAAGTAGCGGAGAGCAATGTGCTTTGTTCTGTGCTCCAGTCTCTGCTCCCGACACAAGGCCAGCATGGCCTTGTTGTCGACGTACAGGACTGGAGGAGAACGAGGCGGCTCTCCAAGGTCGGTCAGCAGGTAGGTGAGCCAGCGAAGCTCCTGAGCAGCCATGGCCCCTGCGTAGATCTCAGCCTCACAACTGGAGCCGAGAACAGAAGACGAGCGAGTAGCCCGCCACGAAACAGAGCCGGAACAAAGGCTGAAGGTGTAACCCTGTGACGACCACTGCGTAGCCTGGTCGTCAGCCCAAGAAGCGTCTGCGTGTCCACTGAGGACCACTGGACTCCGCCCTCCAAGCACTAGCCCCAGGATGAGGCCCTTGCTTCACCGAGTAATCTCCGAGGAACAGTATGGGTTCATACCCGGGAGGAGAATCTCGGACGCGATCGGTGTGGTAGCCGACGTGATTGAGGCGGCAAAGAAGGGTGACGAGGACTGGTACTTGCTGTTGGTTGACTTCCGCAAAGCGTTTGACTCCGTCTCAAGAAGCTTCATCTTCACGGTCCTCAGGGAGATGGGTTTCCCGGAGAGGTTCGTCGGCTGGGTGGAGGGCCTGCACAGGGAGACAAAGACAAGACTTTTAGTTAACGGCTGGCTGGGCGAAGCGGTAGATGTGAAGTCAGGAGTCAGGCAAGGGTGTCCACTCGCCCCTTACCTCTTCCTGTGCGCGGTGGAACCCCTTGCGCAAGAAGCTTGCCGTCGCAAACTCGGACTCTGCAACAAGGCAGGGCAGCGGCTGGTATACCTGGGTTATGCGGATGACACGACACTCTTCCTGGAGGGGAAGCGACAGATTGCCAGGGCTGAAAAACTCTTGGACTACTTCGCGCAACTGTCGGGTTTGGCGACAAACAGAGACAAGTCAGTGGTCATGCCGCTCGGTCACAACCTTGGGCGGAGACCTGGGACGCTGGGAGGTTTTAAGTGGGCAAAGGCGGACGAAGCGGAGCGGTTACTCGGGGTGTGGGTCACTCCCTCTGGAAGCAGTGCGCCAACCTGGCAGAGAGCCTTCGAAAAAATCACAGTTGAGCTGATAAAATGGAAGGCGCTCTTCCTCACGATCGCGGCCAGAGTGGTGATCATAAATTGCTACATCACGCCGAGAATCGCTTACCAGGCGCAGGTGTATCCCCCACCTGAGAACGTCTGGAAGCAGCTCTTGAAGCTGATGCACAACTTTCTGTCAGGGAATAACGCATCGGCGGATGGGAGCTATTTCCTTTGGAGCTGGGATCTTCTTTCCACCCCCAGAGTGGACGGCGACCTTGGGGTGCTGGATCCGGATATCCTACTCGCTTGTTTGGTTGCCAGGAGGATCGGCGGTCTACTGCTGGAGGGGAACGGGAAAAAAAAAGGAAGTTATGCTCACTACGGCCGGACTCCCGATGGGGAACGACACTTTCGTGGCGCACGAGAAATTGCTGAAGCACTGGCCGGGTGACGAGGAACGGTGGAAGCAGACGTGTGAGGTTTTTCTGATGTCGCCATTAGCCGTGATCGGGGGTGCTCTCAACAAAGAGGAGGTGGCGCATGAACGGCTTGTTTTTAACAGGAATATTTTACTGAACGGCACAAACCCGATCGGAGGTCAGCAAGCGGCAAAAGGTCTTTGGGAAACGCGTTTGGGTGACCTGGTAACCACTGACTCCTCAGGCGTAGCAGCGGTTAAGGACATGGAAATCCTGGAGAGGGAGCTGAGAGGGAAAGAGTCAGCACGCTTGGCTCTCAAGGCGTTGGCAGCTGCTCCACCAGATTGGAAGAACCTCTTGGTACCTGGCTCGGCACAGGGGGCTGGGGGAGTTTCTGGAGCTGTTTCACCCAGAGGGGAGGGAAGCGCAGTTACCTCGATCTTCAGGTCAGCCATATTTGTGGACGGGCAGCTCGCCCCTCTGAAGCGGTTGAGGGAGGCATGGGCCAAGCCTACCGCAATCCTGACGAAACAAGAGAAGTGGGCTGGTCGCTGGAGTGGAAAGATTGACTGGCAGCGGGTTATTCGTACACGTAACTCGCTCGCTATCCCGAGCCGGCCACGTGACGTCCTCACGCGGGTGCATAACCTGAACCTACAGGTTGGGGAGAGGGTGGATTTCTTGAGCTGCAAGCCAAAGTGCCCATACTGCGGGGAGGAGGAGACGCATGAACACTGCCTGTTCACCTGCCCTAGAATTCAACCAGTGGTCTCAGGGCTACGTCGTGCCCTCCGCATGCTCAACCCTTCACGGTCTCCGAGCTCGTTGGGAGACCTGCTGTTCATGGAATCTGGAACAGTGACTGACTTTCCAGAAGGAACGCTCACGGCTATCGCCCTCCACCAGCTGTGGGTGGAACGATGTGATGCCACGTTTCGAGGGCAGAAGTTCAGAGCGAGGAGGGTGCTCAGGAGGATCGGGGTAGCTTTTCGGCTGCATGCGAGGGTATACACGAAGGCTACAGGAGCGAAATGTCTGAGGCCGGGCACGTCGGGGAAGCACAAAAGATTCAGGGGGGTTTTCGAAGCTGAGCAAAAAATGCTGACAAGGATCCGTGAGGCTGGCGACAAGAAGTGGAAGTGGTCGGCCAGTTTCGATGCAATTTGGAACAAGCCAAGGAGGGCTTTTAGACCCCCCTAGGTTGCCTGTCTGGGTGGTGCATGAAGCCCGCCCTCACGCTCAGTTACGACTGCTCTTGTTGTATGCATTGTCCTTTTAATGCACTCAGCAATTCCAAAAAAAAAAAAAAAAAAAAAAAAAAAAAAATGAAAGCCAAGGCTCTTGATCAACTACCGAACCAAATCAGGAAAAGACGACAACCTTCTTATCCGCGCCGACTTGCTTCCAGACGCCTCCAAACGCCCAGTTTTTGTACCTGTCATTGCCAAGATTCTTCACACAGAAACGTCCCTTCTTGTAATACTCGGTGAATTTCGATATATCCCTGGAATGCCGCACCTCCACCTGCGCGGACGCCGGGTCGCCCTGCACGGAGTGCTTGCTTTGAATGACCATCACGTTGTACCCCGCGTTCAAGAATAATTCCACGACCGACTGAGTCACCGCGTAGTCACTTGGACCGTCAATCATGCCGAAGCTGCCGTTAATAACATGTTCCTCGGTCAAATCGTCCCAGCTGAACAATTTCCGCTCCACCCTGAGTGGGGATACCGCGGAATCCGCGCTGGTGTCGGACGGGGACGGGTGAAGGATAAGCCGCGCGCAGCTGGTCCTGGTGACGGCGAGGAGGAGCAGGAGGGAGAGAGTGAGGGGAAGCAGCTTGCGAGCCGAGTGAAGCCAGGCGTCGGCCATTGAGAGATCGGTTCGATGGTCATATCTCAGCTGTCACAGAGGCTAAGAATCAGCAATGAAATGTTGAGATTAGAGAGAGGAATGTGTGCACTATGAAATGAAACAAGTACAAGTACCAACCCTAATTGGGTTGTACCCCCTATGGGCTACCCCACTACAGCCTAGATATATGCATCAGTAATATAATCATCTGACACACCCCCATAGGCAAAGTGGGGGAGAGCAAGGGGTCACAAGACCAGTCAAGCAAAGCAAAGCAAAGCAAAGCAAGCTCAGGGTGGATCTCAAGGATACCACACAAATTCCGAGCACAAGGTCAAGGCCACAAGGCCAGTTCACATGCAGCAGAGCATATATATATAACAGTGCTAAACAAGCAAGAGCATGGATATATATATGCACCAGTACAAGCAAGGTCAAGAGGAAAGCAAGTGAGGCCCAGTGGGCACAAGGCCTAGCAGAGTGCAAAAGCGCTGATGGTCACGAGGCGGAAGTGCCTTGGTGAACACATCAGCAGTGTTGGCCTCAGTGGCCACGAAACGCAGGCGAAGCTGACCACGCTGCTGCAGCTCTCGAGCAAGGAAGTAGCGCAGAGCAATGTGCTTCGTCCTGTGCTCCAGTCTGTGCTCCTCACACAAGGCAATGGTTGCCTTGTTGTCGACGTACAGCACTGGAGGAGAACGAGGCTGCTCTCCAAGGTCGGTCAACAGGTAGGTGAGCCAGCGAAGCTCCTGGGCAGCCATGGCCGTGGCGTAGATCTCAGCCTCACAGCAGGAGCTGAGAACCGAAGAAGAGCGAGTAGAGCGCCAAGAGACAGAGCCAGAGCCAAGACTGAAGGTGTAACCCTGAGACGACCTCTGAGTAGCCTGGTCGTCAGCCCAAGAAGCGTCTGAGTGCCCAGTGAGAACAGGCCGGTCTCGCCCTCCAAGCACTAGCCCCATGCCCGACGTACTGCACAAGTAGCGCAACACCCTCTTAGCTGCATCCATGTGCTCCTTCCGGTGACGGCCGGGAGCAACATAGCGTGCTAAGATGCTGAGAGGGTATGCGAGGTCAGGTCGAGTGCAAGTCATCAGGTACATGAGGCAGCCCACAAGCTCTGGATACGGACCACTCGACTCTACGGACTCATCCGAAGGCAGAGCTGAGAGCGAGTGTCCCATAGGCAGAGGAGTGGACTGAGGCGAGGAGTACGTGAAGCGGAAGCGCTGAAGGACCTGCTGCACCATGTGTGACTGAGTCAGGGTAATGGTGCGGCGTGCTCTGTCCCGGGTGATCCGCAAGCCAAGATAGCTTGTCAGTTCACCCAGGTCTGTGCACGTGTGTCTCTTCTGCAGCTCGGACTTCACGTGGGCGAGTGCGGCAGTGTCCGCAGTGGCAAAGACCAAGTCGTCGACGTACACGAGGATGTAGAACGGCGGCAGCGAGGTGTCGGTGCGCAGAAACAGCGACGGGTCAGCAGTAGAAGGAGCAAACCCAAGAGCCGCAAGTGTAGTCCTCAGTGTGTCGTGCCACTCACGCGGCGCCTGGCGGAGACCATAGACTGGCCGCCGGAGGCTCCACTGGGTACCAGGAGGGAACGACCCAGTGAAGCCAGGAAGACGGCGCAGCCAGATCTCCTCGTGCAGGCGGCCCTGCAGGAAAGCAGTGCTGAAGTCAAGAGAGTGTAGCTCGTAGTCACGCTGAGCAGCGACGTGCAGTAGAACCCGAAGAGTGGTCATCTTCGGGGTCGGGGAGAAGGTCTGAAAGAAGTCAACTCCCTGTCGCTGACTGAAGCCACGAGCCACGTAGCGCGCCTTGAAGACAGGCAGAGAACCCGGCGGCCGCTTCACCCTGAAGATCCACATGCCACTGACAATGTTCGCCCCAGGAGGGGGAACAGCGTCAACGTAGGTGCCTGTGGACTTCCAGGAGGCCATCTCTGCGTCCATGGCTGACTGCCACTGAGAGGAGTAGGGACCGGCCATCGCCTCTGCGTAAGAGCGTGGGGTCGGGATGTCTAGAGCATCCGGGTCTCCCTCAGGGGCAACAAGCATGGACACGAGATGGGGCAAAGCGGCGGCAAAGCACTGGAACTCCTCCTGCCTGTCCTCAAGGACGTCCGTGCCAAGAGCACAGCCACCCCCGACGGACGGAGGACAGGCAGACGCAGACGCAGCAGACGCAGACTCAGCAACAAGACTGGCAGCGTAGTCCAGACGACACGCAGCAGCAAAGTCGACCAGCTCAGCAACTAGGGCAGACGCAGCAGTGGACTCAAAGGAAGGGTCAGTGAGAAGAGTAGCAAGAAGACGCGTGACAGTAGGACTGGCGGCACGAAGAGAGTCCGACTCCGGGTCGGCAAGAGTAGGAAGAGAAGACTGAGGAGGAGAAAGCAAAGGGGCACGCAGAGGAGCAGTGGACGGACGCAGAGACATCTGGTGCGTGCCAGGGACAGGAGGAGGACGCTGACGCGAAGCGCGACCACTAGTGCGAGCAGCTCGGACTGGCGACACAGGGCGGGACGCAGGCTCACGACGCTCAGCAAGACCTCCAGTAGGACCAGCGTAGGGAGAAGGAGAAGGCAGAGGAGAGGCGGGCTGTAACTGTGACCGTGACGGGACAGGCTGCGGACACTCTACGGGAGGAGAAGGACCAGTGGAAGGCGGGAGACCAAGAACCTGCTGAAGGAAACGAAGTACGGCCGAGGCCGCGCAGCACCGCCAGAGACAGCAGGGACAGCACCAACACCTCCAGAGGCAGCACCAGCACCAGTAGCAGCTCCAACTCCAGCACCACCAGCAGATGCAGAAGTATCCGCAGTAGGACCTACAGTCGTAGCCTCAGCGCCAGCACCCGCAGCAGCTCCAGCTCCAGAGGCACCCCCGGGCCCGGCAGCTCCAGTACCCTCAGTATGAGCACCTCCGGGACCCGTGGTACCAGCTCCCTCGGCAGCAACGGAACCTCCAGCACCCGCAGTACCCCCGGCTCCAGCAGCTCGCCTCCAGCGCCGGGCAAACCACTCACGCAGCTCCAGTGGAGAGAGCGGCTCGCGGCGCGAGGAACGGTCAGGAGAACCACCAGGAACAGAAGCAGCAGGCGCAGCACTCCCAGACGCAGAACCCCCAGGCTCAGCACCCCCAGGCACAGCACCCCCAGGCTCAGCACCCCCAGGCTCAGCACCCCCAGTCACAGACCCCCAGGCTCAGTACCCCAAGGCTCAGCACCCTCAGGCTCAGCACCCCCAGTCGCAGCACCCCCAGGCTCAGTACCCCTAGGCTCAGCACCCCCAGTCTCAGCACCCCCAGTCTCAGCACCCCCAGGCTCAGCAACCCCAGTCTCAGCACCCCGAGGCTCCGCACCCGCAGCAGCACCAGAGTCACCAGTGACCTCGACAGGCTCGACCGCGTCTACCTGAGACACACCTGAAGGGGCAGGACCCTGAGGGGGGAGGGGGTCTACCGGGGGGGGACCTGGGACCAGGAAGAGGGGCGGGGGGGGGAGCGACGGAGTGCGGTAGGGGAAGAGCTGGTAGAAGGGAGCCGACTCGTCGAACGTGACGTACTGGGAGGACAGAACACGACGAGAGGTGGGGTGGTAAAACTGCCACCCAGGTGCGTCAGGGGGGAAACCCAAGAAGACGCAGGGAGCAGCACGAGGGGACAGCTTGTCCGCAGACAAGTCGCGGACAAACGCCCGAGATCCCCAGACACGGAACGCCGACGCATCGCCAACCTTCCCCGTCCACAGCAAAGCTGGGGAGGTCTCCGGTCTGGAGACCCTGGGCTGAAGGTTGATCTGATGTGCGGCGTACCTCACCGCAAACGGCCACAGAAAATGGGGGGCAGCCGCATGCACCATGGACGTACGGGCGACGTCCATGACAATGCCGATGCGGCGCTCAGCAATCCCATTCTGCTGTGGAGAGTCCGGAAGCGTGAAGGTCTGGCGGATGCCTCGTGCCTGACAGTAGGCTCGCAGAAGGCCGGAGGAGAACTCTCCGCCTCTGTCCGAGTGCAGACGCAAAACAGGAAAGTCCGAGCCGAAGCTCCGCCTGAGCTGGAGACGAGCTGCGCGGATCCAGTCGATCAACACCTCAGTGACCTCACCCTTGCTGCGCAAGGGGAAGACTGTGGTGTAACGCGAGTAGTCGTCAACCACCAGCAGGAAGTAGCGCTCGTGACCCTGTCCACGGACGCGGGCTGGGCCCCACACGTCCATGTGAAGCGTCTGCATCGGGGCCTCCGTCGGAGGAAACGGGGAGGAGTGAGGGGTAGCCCGCAGGCGACCCTCGACACAGGGGACACAGGGAGGGCCAGGTCCCGGAGGAAGAGGAGGGAGGGACCGGGGAAGGCCAGAGACAAGAAGGCGAGAGGCCATGCCCCGGAGACGAGGCAGGGAGGGGTGACCCATCCTGTGGTGCCACAGGAGGGTCTCGTGGGACAGGAGGCGACACGAGCAGGGGGCAGACTTAGGACCAGACCTGGACGCTGCAGCAAACACCTGACCCGACGCAGCTACCTGACTAGACGGAGGAGGAGGAGACGGAACCGTGAGTGTGTACAGGCTCGACCCCGGCCCACGTGTGAACGTGGTCAAGTGTCGACCCGTGTCCGCGTCCGTGCAGTGGGTGTCCCGTCGGCGTGCAGGGGTGAACTGGTCGACCCCTGCATCCTGTAGGTCAGCACCCGCCACCAAGTTCGTAGAGAACGAGGGGAGGTAGAGACCGGACAGGGCGCCAGACGGGACCGCAGGGCACGGCAGGACAGTGGAGTAGCGAGCCAGAAGAGGACCCCCAGAGGGGTCCGCCAGGGAGACCGCCACTGGCCGACTGAGCGGCGTGAGTGTGGTGCGGTCTCGAAAGAAGGAGCGAGACGCCCCTGAGTCAAGATTGAAGGTGAGAGAGGGCGGAGCCGACGTAGTACCTGAGAGAGCAGAATCACCAGCACCTGAGGACACAGACTCACTGGCACCTAGAGCGACAGCCTCACCAGCACCTGGAGTCGCAGCCTCAACAGCACCTAGAGCCGCAGTACCAATGCCCGGGTCGGGCGGGAAACACCGGTAACAGTCACCCTCCTCACTAATAGTCACAGCATACATGGCAGCAAGAATAGCATCAAAGTCAAGATCAAAGATAGCTACTCCTGCCCTAGACAGCTGGTCCCAGCGAGGGATCTCAGAGGCGTCAGGAAACTGGCGGCGCCAAGCGTCAGTCAGGCGGCCGAAGCAGCGCAGGGCGGGGTGTGGACCACCACACGGCTCACCCGCACGGTCGCCCGTGCGCAAGACGTAGGTGCACGGACCAGTACCCCCACCCCTCTGACGTGCAGCGTACCACTCACGGAGCTGCTGCGGGGAGAGGGTCTCCTGACCACGCTGCTGCCGCTGCTGTTGGCGCTGACCGCCACCGGAGCCACTCCTTTGCGACGAGCCACGACCTCCTCCGCCGCCTCCTCCGCCGCCGCCGCCACCACCTCCGCTGCCACCGCCACTCCCACCGTCGCTGCCGCCACCGCCGCCTCCGCCTCCACTCCCACCACCACCGCCGCTGCCACCCCCGCCTCCACTGCCGCCGCTGACACCTCCACTCCCGACACCACTCCCGCTACCACCCCCACCTCCTCCGCTGCCTCCACCGCCGCTCCCACCGCCCCCGCCGCCTCCACCACCGCTCCTGCCCCCTTTGCCCTTGCCAGAGCGACGTCTCCCACTGGGGGCAGACGCCGCACCGACCGACTCAAAACCAACTAGGTCGGCCGTAGCAGCAGAGGCGACAGAGGGCAGGAGGGGGGAGGGGGAACACCCCTCAAAGATGGGGGTGCGCGGGTCACCACGAGAGGCCCCTACAGCGAGAATGCTCTTCTCGGCTGCTAGGAGGGACTTCTCGAGGATGCCAACAGTGAGAGTGGTGGGGCAGACTGAGAGTAAGTCGTCCCTGACTCCGCGGAGGGAGTCAGGGAGGCGGGTGACAATGTAGTAGAGAGTGAAGTACTGGGGGGGGGGGGGTTCTTGGCGCAGAACTCAGCAGGAAGCGCAGCGCGGAAGCGAGCGTCACTAGTGCGCAGGTGGGTAATGAGGTCGGCGACTGTGGCAAAAGAAGCAAGGTCGGGAAAGAGGTACGGTAGCATGAGGCGGCTCAGTGCAGCAGTGGCAGGGGTGGAGTAGCGTGCAATAACGGCGTCGTACAAGGTCTGAGCACTCTTGTACGACCCAAAGTGTGCACGCTCAGAGGGAGGGAGGTGGCGACGCACAGCAAGACGTGCAGCAGCATCGCGTGTGGCCCACACTGAGCGAACAGTGGCATCCTCAGTAGCAGCAGGGGCGGGAGAGGCACCAGAAGTGAGATCAAAGAGAGAGAGGCCGTCAGCTCTGTCGCACTGTAGGAAAAGCAGTAGGTCGTCTACCCACACGTCAAAGTCGATGGCCCTGCCCTCAGCGTCAAAGGTGAGGACACTGGGGGTAGCCATGACAGCAGTAGGGTGAGGGCAGTGCGCAGAGTAAAGCTCAGTGCTCACCAGACAGGGCAGTGCAGGCGGCTCGGGCAGCTCGGGCGGCTCGGGCGGCTCAGGCGGCTCGGCGGCTCGGGCGGCTCGGCGGCTCGGGCGGCTCGGGCGGCTCGGCTGCTGGGGCGGCTCGGCTGCTGGGGCGGCTCGGCTGCTGGGGCGGCTCGGCTGCTGGGGCGGCTCGGCTGCTGGGGTGGCTCGGCTGCTGGGGCGGCTCGGCTGCTGGGGCGGCTCGGCTGCTGGGGCGGCGCAGTTGCTGGGGAGGCGGGGCCGGGAGATGCAGCTGCGGGACCGGGAGATGCAGTGGCGGGGCCGTCAGGGGTAGTGGCGGGGCCGATAGGTGCAGTGGCGGGGCCGACAGGGGGGACGGCGAGGCCGTCAGGTGCAGCGGCGGAGCCGGCTGAAGGGGACGGCGGGGCCGTTGGGTGCAGCGGCGGGGCCAGCAGAGGGGACGGCGGGGCCGTTGGGTGCAGCGGCGGGGCCGGTAGAGGGGACGGGGGGGGCCGTCAAGTGCAGTGGAGGGGCCGGCAGAAAGGGACGGCGGGGCCGTCAGCGGCGACGTCGGGGCCTGCAGAGGCAGGCGATGAGGCCGCGTGGGCGGCGCTAGGGGGCCGCGAGGGCGGCGCGACGCAGCAGAGCCGCGAGGGCGGCGCGACGCGGCCGTAAGGCCAGCGCGACGTGGCCCGGGCCGCGCGCGCGAAAAAAAAAAAGGGTCGCGCGCGCGACTCGCGGGGGCCACAAGGGCAGCGCGAGAAGGACTAGGGGGAGCGCGCTTCGGGGAGAGAAGGGCGCGCTCCGGGCAGCGAAAATTTCGTGGGTGGGCCCTTAAAAAATGGTCCTTAGGAAGGACCCGCTCTATACCATGTTGAGATTAGAGAGAGGAATGTGTGCACTATGAAATGAAACAAGTACAAGTACCAACCCTAATTGGGTTGTACCCCCTATGGGCTACCCCACTACAGCCTAGATATATGCATCAGTAATATAATCATCTGACATGAAAAGCTAACCGTACACGTTGATCACACTAGATGATTCAATTCCGTGAGCCGCGAGGTGGCAGGTATGCGAGATCGAAGGCAGGAAAGAGAAAACGAAGGCAGAAGCTCTGATGATTGAGGTGAGTCGCATTGTCTAATTTATAGCCCTTGGCATAGTTCTCACTTGGGGTCCGACTCTGACGTGAAGGCGGTATGCGACTCGCTAGAGCCGCCATGGCCGATGATTAGCATACGGACTACGCTTGGACGTGATTGACACGTGAGAATGGTGTTCCTCGGGTCCGACTAGGCGGTTGTGTTAGAATAGTAGCCTTAGTAGACTAGGGTTTGGGGTAAGGGAGTAGCGAGAGAAACAGGAAGGGGGGTACACTAATGAGAAATATACATGATATCGTATAGTTCAAGGGAAGGTGAGCACAGTGGTGCACCACCAAACAGTTAAGAACAATGACTACAGTAACTACAGCACGCATGATATATATTAAACATAACTTTGACAGGTTGGTAGCAGTGATAGGGAATAGCTAATGCGAATTAGTTATCGAAGCGGCTGGCGGTAATGCAGTGGGGGTGGTGGCGAGCTGAGGCGTGTCGAGGGGTGGAAGGGAAGGGGACAAACTGGGCAGGGAGGGAGGTAGGTTGCTTCGCTGCAGGCGAGATTCGGTCCACCAGTTGACGAAATTGATGATGTGGCCTCGCCTGAAGCGAATTGGGGTAACGTGCGTGACTAGGTTTCAAGCTACACCGTGCACTGGACATTTTCACGAGAAGTAAAAGGTAAGCAATGAAAAATTACATGCAGCCTTTTCAACATCTACAGATTGTGAAAGCACATGAATTCATAGCAGACACTAAACTTCTTGGAGTGCTGTCATGTTTTTATCTGAGTAAGAAACAAAAGCAGGCTTTGAAATATGGGTGTAAAGATGTCAGAGAGCAACTTCGTGACTGGTGGCAGAGCTCGTTCTCGTAGTAGGTAGTGGAAATGTTGGACTAGTAAGGGAAAGGGGGTACGCATCAAGTGTCGAGAGAGTGATGTACCCCCTACTGTGAACCTCGCTGCAGGCTAGAAACCTCACAACATTTGACACTCGTCTTATACTCGCATGCATATGAAACTCACGGATTTGCGTGTTTGGTGTCTCCGTTGGTGGCAGTGGTGACCCGGGGTTCTCTGCCGTTCCCCACCACTCTACGCATACACGACAACTTGCGACCGTAGCTACCCTTGTTGAGTACCTATAACGGTAGCGGTGCAGCTAGTACACAGCAGCAGGCTCAACATGCATTTCGAAACTCTCCACCAGCTACATGTCTCCTCTCACTAAGCATTTCCAACCTTCAAAGTTGCCTACGGTGTGTTATAAACAGTTTTATGGTGTGTTATCCATTGCTGTCAAGGCAAGCATGGATTTTTTGTGACCATTTGTAGTGTAGGCTTGCCTCTGTATGCAGTACCCATTGAAGCACAACCAAGAGCAGTAGTTTCAGCTTTACAATTGTGAAGGTGCAGGTCAAATTGCACAGAGGATCAGTGAATTCTTCTGCGGATCAGCATCGTCTCAGGCTCCAAAAAATGACTACAAAAGTCAGGTTCCACAACACATCAACAATGTGTTGTTATGATGAGGTGACCTCAACGAACGCCAAGGCTCTCTGCAACAATTAAACCAGGACAACACGATGACCTTCTCATTCGCACCGTACCGCTCCCAGTTGCCTCCGAACACCCAGTTTTCGTACCAGCCATTTCCAAGATTCTCCACCGAGAACGGGCCCTGCTTGTATATACCGTAAACTTCGAGTTAGGTATCCTAGAAATGCCACACCTCCTCACTTGCGAGGATTCCGGATCGCCCTCTACGGAGTGGCCGCTCTGAATTACCATGACGTTGTATCCCGCGTTCATGATTAGATCCACGATCTTCTGAGTCACCTCGTCGTTTGCTGGACCGTCGATCGTGCCCAAGCTTCTGGCAATGATCTGATCGACCGTCACCCCGTCCTAGCTAAACAGCTTCCGCTCCACCCTGTGCGGGGGCGCGGAATCCGCGCGGGCGAGCTCACAGCGGGTGGCGATGCTGCGGATTGCGCCGGTGGTGGGGGGGAACGCGTGCAGGATGGGGGGCCGCGCGACGTTGGCACTGGTGACGGCGAGGAGGAGCAGGAGGTAAAGAGCGAGAGGAAGCAGCCAAGTGTTGGCCATTGAGAAACCTATTAGTAGATGGTCAGATGTCAGTTGTAGTAAACTTTGTGAGAGAGTAAAAAACAGCGATACCGGCCTCATCTTGCACGCCAAAGCAAGTAAGAACCACAGGGGAATTCAAGTATGTGAGCCGCGAAGTGCTTGGTAACCTAGATCGAAGGTAGAAGGGAGGGAGCGAAGTGAAGGTAGAAGCTGTGAATATTGTGGTTCATCAAACGCGAGTAGTTTATAAACCTTGACATAGTTTGGACTTGGAGTCGGACTCTGACGTGAAGGTGGTTCTCGACTCGCTTGAGCCGCCATGACAAATGACTAGCGTAGGGATTACGCTTGAAACGTGATTGATACGCGAGGGATTGAGATTTTAGGGTCCGACAAGGCGGTCGGGTCGGGAGTCGGGACTCGGCAGGACTCAGGAGGACTCGAGATTTGGGGGGAAAATAGCTACCACTACAGGAATGGCTGCTAGCAGGTCTGAGAGAGACTGTCTGAGGGTGGAAGTGAGAATTAGCAGGTTGGGCGAGGTGGTTGCTTCGCTGCAAGTGAGAAAGAGCGGCAACTGTCAGTCAGTCGGCGAAATCGATGAAGATGCCCAGGCACTCTTCGCCGAGGCGATTTACGGTAACTTGTGCGATGAGGTTTCAGGATAATCCGCATGAGCGTGAGCTACATCGTCATTACAAATCACGAGATCACTACAGCAACCTTCAGGAAATGATTTCACCTCTTTGAACATGTGAAACACCTTCTACCGTATGTGCATGCAGATAATGAGTACAAGTGTTACAAGTGCAAGTGAGTGAACGAGCGAGAATTTCACTATCGAAGCAAGAGTACAATGAGCGAAGGTATGAGCGAAGAATATATAGCGAAACTACAGTGGTAACGGTAATGGTCGCGCGACGAGCCTGGGACTGAGGTTGGGAACGTGTCGAAGCGTAGGCCCGGAGCGCGGGTTACCAGCCGAGCCGTGAGGTCGGGATGCGATGTGCGAAAATGGCGGGATGATGAATGATGCGATGGTTGTGAGTGGTAACGGTGCTGACTGAGGTGCTATAGTGATGTACGCGTTGAGCAGAGATGCGAAGTAAGGAAAAGGGAATTTCCTTACACTACCCCCCCTCCTAAAAGGTCCTCCTTACGAAAGCGCGTGGACGTCTTTGAAGTTTCGGCTGCGTAGATAGTCGGTGACGACAGGGTGGTTTTCAATTCTGTCCAGGGGAACCCAGTTGTCCTCGGTGGGTGTACTGTTGGGCTGAAGTGCCCTAGGATCTTTGTAGAGTTTAAGTCTGAGTAGAATTGTAGTAGCGGAAGCGTTTGAATGAAAGTACTTGAACCACCTTGCGCTAGTATGTGAGGGCAAAGTAAGTTGATTAAACAAGCAAATACAAAGGTTTATATAAGAGTACAAGGAATACGAATAGATAAAACCGTTTTACTGTTGCGATTCGCTACAGTGCGACTCGGGCAACTGCTCAATGTCGAGTCAGTTGTGTGTCCTTGCTGTCGCGCTGTATTTGTCAAGTCAAAGGTCGCTGACCTTTGACCTTCTCGTAACCTCCAGGCGGTTACCCTAACCTCCGAGGGTTGACTCGCGATGCTTCGATTCGGACTGCTTCGCTAGTGTCCTGAGTTTCGACACGACAGAGGCGCTTAAGACTTATTATTCCCAACACTCCCCTTCGCTTCTGGAGTGTCGCTGATGGTGACGTGGCCTTGTCCGGTCAGCATCATGCAGTACTCGAACTTCTGTTTTCCGAGCTTCTTGGTCAAATAATCGGCTGCCATCTCGGACGTGGGACAGTAGGATAATTCGAGTTTCCTTTTCTCGATCTCGTCCTTCACGAAGAAGTATCGCAGAGCGATATGCTTCGTTCTGTTCGCGAATCCGCTTTTGTTGGCGATGCGGATTGCAGATTGGTTGTCGCAGAATAGGGTGAAGTTGGGTAACTCGGCTAACTTTGCTTCTTCCAGTAGCTCGCGAAGGTAGAGTCCTTCCTTGGTGGCTGAACAGAGGGCGATATATTCTGCTTCAGCTGAAGAGAGAGCGATTAGTTCCTGCTTACTCGACTGCCAGGAGATAGGTCCGATAGGCTCGAGACGATAGACGTAGCCAGTGCGAGAGCGCCTGTTATCAGAATCGCTGGCATGGTCAGCATCGACGTAGCCGATTAGTTTCGTCGTCGTAGCTTCGCCTTTGTAGTAAGTCAGGCCGATCGTCGGTGTGCTCACGAAGTAGTGTAGTGCGCGATCGAGCTCCGCCAGATGCTTTGCTTCGGATTTCTTGAGATAGGTGGCGAGTTGGCTTGCGGAGTAGGATAGATCCGGGCGACAGGTGACAGCTGCGAAGAGAAGGCAGCCCAGTTTCCTTTGGTAGTCTCGTATTCCGTCAGCTTTGAGTGGAGCGGAATTTCCCTTGTCGTTTCCTGCCGTGTAGCGGTATGGTGTGGCGATGGCGGTAGGTGTGAGTGAAAAACGTTTGGCGATGGTGTCGGCGTATTTCTCGGCGCTTTAGGTAGATCGCATTTTCTTCTTCGCGGATGTTGAGCCCGAGGTACTGGGTCACGGTAGAAGAGACCGTGAGCGTGAGGTCTTTCTGCAGCTCCCCTTCGAACCAGGTGGTGACATCGTCGGTGGAGCCGATGTAGAGCAAATCGTCGACATAGACGATCAGTAGAATGTAGTCTGCGCCTTTGGTGAGGCGGTACATTCCTTGGTCGTGAGGCAGTTGGCGGAATCCGATGCGAGTGAGGCGGGTGTGTAGGTGCTGTTGCCACAGTCGCGGGGCTTGTTTGATTCCGTAGAGCGATTTCAGTAGTTGGCAGATCTGATTAGGATTTCCGTGAGTGCCGTGTGGGAGTTCGACGAAGATTTCGGCGTCGACGGGTGCGTAGAGGAATGCCTTGGCAACATCGATTTGTCGCAGCTTCTTCTTCTTCATGGCGGCGACGGCGAGAAGGATTCGGAGAGAGGTATGTCGACTGACTGGGGCGAATGTTTCGGTGAAGTCTCGTCCTTGCTCCTGGTCGAATCCACGCACGACCCAGCGTGCTTTGAACTTCTCGATTGTGTCGTCAGCTTTCGTCTTGATGCGGAAGACCCATTTCCCGGTGAGAATGGTCTTGTTCCGTGCCACGCTTGCGGGAACGACCTTCCAGGTGTTGCGTTCCTCTAATGCTTTTAATTCCTTGTCCATGGCTTCACGCCATTTCTCCCTGTGTTCCCCCCCTAGAGCCTGCTGAACCGTCGCATGCTCGGGAGCGTGCTGCCTGTGTTCCCGTAGACTGCGGTGACGAGACCAAGGATTTGCAGCCCAGTCTGTGAGTATCGGGGGAGTGTTGTATCCTCTGGATAAGCTGCTTCGTCTCCTGCTTCTGGATCGGGTATGAAATTTGGCCCTATCCTTTCTGCTTCATTTGTGTTGATTGTCGCAGGTGTTACGTAACCGTTGTCGGCGAAGTGATAGAAGACTTCGGCGTTGTTACTGTCGCGAGGATTTTCTTCGTCCATGGGCACGTCGACGGAGCAGTACGGGAGAGGTCCGGCTTCTTCCGATGCGTTGTCGACGTTCTGTTCATTCTAGTCTGCTTCGTCCGCTGCTGAGGCGAAGGCTCGGTCACCACGAAAGCCACCTGTGAGGTCCCGATTCTCGTGCAAGTTGGCGAGGTACGTCTGAAGGGTGAGTCGCTCGTAGAAGATCACATCACGTGCTGCTACTGTTTCCTTTGTGTGGACGTCAAAGATTTTTCACGCGTTGTAATTTTTCTCGATGCCGAGGTGGAGTCCCCACTGTGCGCGTTGTGAAAATCTTCCCGCTCGTGCTTCTGGGGGTCTGTACTGTACCATGCATCCGAAAACTCGTAACATTCTTGTGCTGCCCAGCTTCCCTGTCCACAGCAGATGCGGTGAGGCGTTGTTCGGGAGTGACGACGACGACAACAAGTTGTGCAGCATGACAGCATGGTCCATTGTGTCAAAGTTTGAAGAAAGAAAGAGGATTGAACTAGCAAGAATGAGGATACAAATAGCAAACCCTAGAAGGGTTTTACTCGCTATAGAGCACCCCACTACAGGCTAGAACAATAAGATAATATTCTGACACATTGCTGCAGGCCACTGGTGGTTGGGTAGCCGCATGCCACGTAGCAGTTTGCGCATGCTGTTCTGCAGAGTCCTGTTCATTCTTTCTGCTACTCCTTGCTGCTGATGTGCGTAGGGAAGGGAGAGGAGTTGCTTGATCCCTCTTTCCACCAGGTACTGCTTGAAGCGCTGAGAGGTGTACTCTCCTCCTCCGTCTGACTGGAAGCTTTTCAGTTGTGTTCCTGATTCCCTCTCTGCTACCGGTAGCCATGCGGCGAATGCTGCGAGTGCCATGTCGCGGCTGGGTAGGTTGCGATGCCAGACGTATCGAGTGGCGGCGTCGATGAAGGTGATCGTGTAATTGTAGGTGACTTGTCCTGGTTCTCGATTGTATAGGATGTCGCTGTAAACTTTCTCGAGTGGTGCGTATGCAGGTGCGCTCGGGTTGTGGTGAGAGGAAAACGGTCGATGGGGTAAGTCGGCTTCGGGGCAGATGAGGCAAGTCCCTCGTGCACGTTGAAGTTCTCTACCGTCGAGTAGTAGTAGCGAATCCTTGTCTAGAACTCCTGCTCGTATCGTGTTGTTTAACACCGTATTGCTTGGATGTCCTGTGCGTGCGTGCCAGATGTCTTCAGGAGCGCGATGTCCGGGTGAGCGTTGGTACGCGTCAGAGTTGGAGTAGAAGTTGGCGACGATGTTTGCGCTTCGGTGGACTTCTCGTTGAGTCGGGTTCAGCTGCTGTGCGGGTGTTGGTGGTGTTTTGATGACTGGTGTCGTTGGTCCTGCTGCTTTCGATGATGGTTCTGCTGCTGCTGATGATGGTTCTGCTGCTGCCGATGTTGTCTCTGCTGCTGTCGATGTTGTCTCTGCTGCTGTCGTTTGTTGAATCGTTGCTAATGCTCGTGTTCGTTCTGCTTCAGGGATGGTGTGCGAGTACCAGAAACCTCCTGGGCTGAAGTCGGGATCGAGATCCGGAGGATGAGTCCAGTCGGTGAAGTTGACGATGGCGTCGCTGTCTGCAGTGCCCAGGTCGGGGACGAAATCGAGGACGAAGACGTTATTCTTCAACACTGCTTTTCCGATGTAGAGGCCGCCCTTCCCGTGGTATAACTTGAACTCCTGGGTGGTGCTGTCGGCTTCCAAGTGGATGCCTTTCGCCATCAACTGGCTGACACTCAGTAAGTTGTAGCCTAGTCCCTCCGCGATAAGTACCTTTGACATGTGTAGTATGACATTTGTTTCTCGTGACTGAAGCTGTACCGCTCCTTGTCGTCGTGTGCGCAGGTTCTGATTGTTGGCGACCGTGATGACTACTTCTCGCTGGAGTCGATGTTCGCGTTGAACGAAGCGCCCGGAGGAGCACATGTGTTGTCCGCAGCAACTATCCAAGAACCAAGTGTCTTGGCCAGATGGTTCGTTTTGAGCGATGGCGGCGTACGTCGGATTCGGCTGGAGTGATTCACGGCGAGGTGTCCTGTTGTCGAGCTCTTCTTCCGGTGAGTAGTGGGGTGGTGACTTGGTTGTGCACAAATCGGTTATCTTCACCATGCAATTGACGATGCTTCTTGTTCCTTGTGCAGGTTGTCCAGTTGAAGTCGTTGAAGCTTGGATTGTGGTCGTCGGACTTGCTTGCGTTGAAGCAACTTGGGAGCTTGAAGGCCGGAGTTGTCCCTGTGGTGTTGTCTGACGAGACGGGCAGTGCGTGCGAGGATGACCTGAAGTCTTGCAGATGTGGCAGAACGGAGGTACTGTCTTAACTTGTTGTTGACGGTTGTTGTTGCCATTGTATCGTCGCTGAGTGTGAAACGCAAACTCTGGTGCTAATGCTTTCTTCTTGTGTCTTTCTTCTTGCAGGTCTATGTCTTGCTGCTCAGCATGAATTTCGGCGCAGAGTGCCGCTTCGGAAATCCTCCCGTGTGCTCGTAATATGGCGCGAGTGGAGCGCCAGTGGGGGCCGAGACCGCCGATGACCACCGTGACAAAGGCGTCTTCTGAAATCGACCCGCCGCATCGAAGAAGCTTGTCGCGCAGTTCGCGACAGCGGCTGATACAAGCCATGCCTTTCTCGCTTGGTTTCATTTCAATCGTTGTCAGCTGCGCCATTAACCTGCTTTGATTTACGCTGTCTGTTGCTTGATACAGGTTCTTCAGGTGGTTGTACGCGAGCTCCGCGGAGTTGCCGTAGCCTCGGTAAGTCCTGATGTTCTGCTGCTGGGTCGGGGTGATGTTCCTCAGCAGTATCGTGTACGCCATCATCGATTGATAAGTATATTGCTGCTTCTCATATTGCGTCCCATTTGTTGGATATGGCAGGGACCCGCTGAAGAAGCCGAGAATCTGTGCTCCTTCCATCATCAGTTCGAACTCGAACGACCAGGTGAAGAAATCTTTGCCGTCGAAAGGCTTTGTCGTTTGTAGTTTTAAGACATGCGCGAATTGCGATTGAACTTGTAACGCATCCAATGCCCTTTCTTGTCCTGGTGCAGGTTGCGGTTGCGGCATGAAGCTGACGGAGCCACGCTGGGGCTCGTATGGCGCAAAGGTAGGCTGTTGTTGTTGTTGTTGAATCCCGCGTGCGTAGGATGAGCCATCGAGACTCATAGGCGTCACGTTGTTGTTGTTGTTGTTGTTGTTGTTGTTGTTGTTTGATTGCGCAGGTGCTCCTTGCTGGTGCTGCTCGTAGAAGGACATGAAGGAGAAGAACTTTTCCATCATGCTTGGATCGAAGCCTGCGGGCGTTTCCGTAGACCCAGCTGCTGGTCTCGTGGTAGTCCCTTCCTCTGTCTGTAGACCAGAGACAGGAGGTGGAGTAGGAGTAGTGCCTGGAGAGCCGTTGGAGGAGCTCCTCTCCTTCCTTGCAGACATGTCTTCTTGTATTGAGTGTTAAAAGGAAAACAATCTTTAAAACTCTAACTGCTCTCATACCATGTTGGGCTGAAGTGCCCTAGGATCTTTGTAGAGTTTAAGTCTGAGTAGAATTGTAGTAGCGGAAGCGTTTGAATGAAAGTACTTGAACCACCTTGCGCTAGTATGTGAGGGCAAAGTAAGTTGATTAAACAAGCAAATACAAAGGTTATATAAGAGTACAAGGAATACGAATAGATAAAACCGTTTTACTGTTGCGATTCGCTACAGTGCGACTCGGGCAACTGCTCAATGTCGAGTCAGTTGTGTGTCCTTGCTGTCGCGCTGTATTTGTCAAGTCAAAGGTCGCTGACCTTTGACCTTCTCGTAACCTCCAGGCGGTTACCCTAACCTCCGAGGGTTGACTCGCGATGCTTCGATTCGGACTGCTTCGCTAGTGTCCTGAGTTTCGACACGACAGAGGCGCTTAAGACTTATTATTCCCAACATGTACGATCTTTCCAGCGAATCAGAAACTCAACTTTTCGGGCCCCTCGAGGGTCGCGAACTCTGTGGCTCAAGATTTTGTCGGGGGTGATGACTGGTTCGGTTGGTGGTCGTGACATGCTAGATGGTCGATGTCGTGGGAGTTGGCTGGTGGATGGTACGTAAGGGCGAAGCAGGCTGACGTGGAACGAGGGGCTGACGTACTAGTCAGCAGGAAGGAGGAGGTGCGCGGTGACAGGTGTGATCATGTGACTGATTCGAAATGGCCCACAGTATCGAGGGAGGAGTTTGGGAGTGATGGGCAGGCGGAGGTTCTGAGTGTCGAGTAAAACGAGGTCGTCGGGCTGATAAGTGACGGGTCTGCGGTGGCGATCGGCGTTGCGTTTAGCGATGATATTTGATTTTTTAATTGCTTCTGCTGCCCTGGTCCGTGCTGCTTGCAAAATCTCGGCGAACTGTTGTGCGCGTGGAACGGGATTGTCGGGGTTTGGTGTCATGGGTACTGTTGGGTTCTGTCCGTAATTCAAGTAGAATGGCGAGTGTTGGGTCGTGGCAGATGGCGCGTTGTTGTATGCGAACTCGATGAGAGGCAGCTGCTGCTCCCACGTGTTTGGATCGTCACACGTGGCTCGAATGAGTTGCTCCATAGTCTGGTTTGTCCGTTCTGTCTGTCCGTCGGTTTCGGGGTGATACGATGAACTGAATTGAAGTCGCGTGCCGAACTGCTGCCACAGGTTCCGCCAGAAATTATTGGTAAACTTCGTGTCCTTGTCGCTGATGATTGACGCTGGTATCCCGTGCAGTCGAACGACGGTGGCGATGAAGAGTCGGGCTGTTTCCGTGGCTGTGATTGATTTCCTGCATGCTGCGAAATGTGCCATTTTTGTTAATCGATCGACGACGACCAGGATCGCGTCATTCCCACTCGCCCCGGCCGGTAACCCCGTGACGAAGTCCATCGTCACCTGCTGCCAAGCACGCTCTGGAGGTGGGATTGGCTGTAATTGTCATGCCGGCCGCTTCCTGGTTGACTTCATGAGTTGGCAAGTGGGACACGATGCCACGTGTCGTTGCACGTCGGTCAACATTTCCGGCCAGTAATAGTACCGCTGCAGCTGCTGCTGTGTTTTTTCTACTCCGAAATGTCCCGAGGTAACTCCGTCGTGTGCCTCCTGTAACAGTAGTTCCCGTAGTAGCGAGTACCCTGGTACCCAGATGCGGTCGGATCCAGCTTTTACGTAATAGGCTCCCTTGGCTGCTGCGAATTGCTGTGAATTTCCTCCTGTGAAGAATGGGTCTGTTTGATATCCGTGGGTAAATAGTCCTGTCAGTAATGGGCTGGTCTGGGCGAGTAGTATCGCATGTATTTGGGCAGTGGGGCGGGTCAGTGCGTCGGCGATATTCGAGGCTCCTTTTTTATATGTGACCGTATAGTGGAAATTCGATTCGAGGAAGTCGAGCCACCGAATCTGTCGTGGGTTGAGGTGGGGCTGTGCACGAAGGTACTGTAGGGATCGATGGTCTGTCCGTACTGTCACGTCTGCGCCGGTCAAGTAGCAACGCCACACTTTGAATGCATGCACGATCGCGAGCATTTCGCGGTCGTGTATCGGGTAATTTCGCTCAGGTGGATGTAGCTTGCGTGATTCGTAGGCGATGGGTTGGAGGCCGTTGCCGAAGTCCTGTAACAGTACGGCTCCGATGGCGATGTCACTCGCGTCTGTAACAACTTCGAAGGGGCGGTGTGGGTCAGCGATGCGTAGGACGGGTGGTGAACAGAGAACATTTTTCAGGGCAGAGAAGGCAGCATGCTCTTTCTCCCCCCACGTAAAAGGGACCCCCTTACGCAGTAAATCAGTGAGCGGGGCTGTTAAGCGTGCCATGTCGGGGACGAACCGACGAACGTAATTAACAAACCCTAAAAAACTCTGTAGTTCCGTGATGTTCGTCGGGGGATGCCACGCTTTTACGGTATCCAGCTTCTTAGGGTCTATCTCAACCCCAGCCTCCGAAATGACGTGACCTAAAAACTCTAGCGTGTCCTAAAAAAACTCGCACTTGGAGCCCTTGGTGAGTAACCGATGTGCCTCTAAAATATTAAAAACTGCTTCGAGATCTACTAAGTGCTGCTGCTGGTCCCGACTGTAAACGAGGATGTCGTCGAGGTAAACTATGACGCATTTATCTAAAAGTGGCCTAAACGCCTCGTTCATGGTCATCTGAAATGTCGCACGCGCGTTGGTCATGTGAAAGAAGAGAACAAGAATGAAATGACTAAGTCAGAGTTGGGTACAAATACAACCCTAGGAAGCTGTACCCCATATGTGCTACCCCACTACAGCCTACAAACATGCATCAGCTATGATAATCTGACACACCCCCATAGGCAAAGTGGGGGAGAACAAGGGGTCACAAGACCAGTCAAGCAAAGTAAAGCAAGCTCAGGGTGGATCACAAAGTCACCACACAGTCCGAGCACAAGAGCAGGGCCAGAGGCCAGTTCACATGCAGGAGTACAGACATATATATAAAACTAGACAAGCAAGAGCAGGTATATATATATGTCACAGTACAAGTGAAGTCAAGAGGAGAGCAAGTGAGGCAAGACAGGCACAAGACCCAGCTGGGTGCAAAAGCGCTGATGGTCACAAGGCGCGAGTGCCTTGGTGAACACATCAGCAGTGTTGGCCTCAGAGGCCACGTACGCAAGTCGCAACTGACCACGCTGCTGCAGCTCACGAGCAAGGAAGTAGCGGAGAGCAATGTGCTTCGTTCTGTGCTCCAAGCGCTGCTCTCGACACAAGGCCAGCATGGCCTTGTTGTCTACGTACAGCACTGGAGGAGAACGAGGCGGCTCTCCAAGGTCAATCAGCAGGTAGGTGAGCCAGCGAAGCTCCTGTGCAGCCATGGCCCCGGCGTAGATCTCAGCCTCACAACTGGAGCCGAGAACCGAAGACGAGCGAGTAGACCGCCACGAGACAGAGCCGGAACCAAGGCTGAAGGTGTAACCCTGTGACGACCGCTGCGTAGCCTGGTCGTCAGCCCAAGAAGCGTCCGCGTGGCCGGTAAGGACCACTGGACTCCGCCCTCCAAGCACTAGCCCCATGCCCGACGTACTGCACAGGTAGCGCAATACCCTCTTCGCTGCAGCCATGTGCTCTGGTCTGTGTCTCCCAGGAGCAACAAAGCGTGCAAGAATGCTCAGAGGGTATGCAAGGTCAGGTCGTGTGCAGGTCATCAGGTACATGAGGCAGCCAACAAGCTCTGCATACGGACCACTCGACTCTACGGACTCATCCGAAGGCAGAGCTGAGAGTGAGTGGCAAGTAGGCAGAGGAGTGGCCTGAGGCGAGGAGTACGTGAAGCCGAAGCGCTGAAGGACCTGCTGCACCATGTGTGACTGAGTCAAGGTAATGGTGCGGTGTGCTCTGTCCCGAGTGATCTGCAAGCCAAGGTAGCTGCGCAGTTCACCCAGGTCTGTGCACGTGTGTCTCTTCAGCAGCTCGGACTTCACGTAGGCGAGTCCAGCAGTGTCCGCTGTGGCAAAGACCAAGTCGTCGACGTACACGAGGATGTAGAACGGCGGCAGGGAAGTGTCGGTGCGAAGAAACAGCGACGGGTCAGCAGTAGAAGGAGCAAACCCAAGAGCCGCAAGCGTAGTCCTCAGTGTGTCGTGCCACTCACGCGGTGCCTGGCGGAGACCGTAGACTGGCCGTCGGAGGCTCCACTGGGTGCCAGGAGGGAAAGTCCCAGTGAAGCCAGGTGGGCAGCGAAGCCAGATCTCCTCGTGCAGGCTACCCTGCAAGAACGCAGTGCTGAAGTCGAGAGAGTGAAGCTCGTAGTCGCGCTGAGCGGCTATGTGCAGCAGCACCCGAAGAGTAGTCATCTTCGGGGTGGGAGAGAAGGTCTGAAAGTAGTCAACTCCCTGCCGCTGACTGAAGCCACGAGCAACGTACCGTGCCTTGAAGACAGGTGGAGAGCCCGGCGGCCGCTTCACCCTGAAGATCCACATGCCACTGACGATGTTCGCCCCAGGAGGGGGAACCGCGTCAACGTAGGTGCCTGTGGACTTCCAGGAAGCCATCTCTGCATCCATAGCTGCCTGCCACTGAGAGGAGTAGGGACCCTCTACGGCCTCCGCGTAAGAACGCGGAGTCGGGATGTCTAGTGCATCCGGGTCTCCCTCAGGGGCAAGCAGTACAGACGCGAGATGAGGTGAAGCAGCCGCTAGACACTGTAACTCCTCCTGCCTGTCCTCTAGGACGTCCGTGCCAAGAGCACACTCACCCCCGACGGACGGAGGACAGACAGACGCAGACTCAGCAACAAGACTAGCAGCGTAGTCGAGACGACAGCGAGCAGCAAAGTCGACTAGCTCAGCGACTAGAGCAAACGCAGCAGTGGACTCAAAAGAGGGGTCAGTGACGACAGTAGCAAGCAGACGCGTGACAGTAGGACTGGCAGCACGAAGAGAGTCCGACTCAGGGTCGGCAAGCGCAGGAAGAGAGGACTCAGGAGGAGAAGGCAAAGGGGCACGCAGAGGAGCAGTGGACGGACGCAAAGACATCCGGTGCGTGCCAGGGACATGAGGAGGACGCTGACGCGAACTGCGACCACTAGCGCGAGCAGCACGAACAGGCGACGCGGGACGAGACGCAGGCTCACGACGCTCAGCAAGACCTCCAGTAGGACCAGTGTAAGGAGAGGGAGCAGGCAGTGGAGAGGAAGGCTCCAGCAGGGATTGTGACTAGACAGGCGGTGGACCCTCTACTGGAGGAGAAAGACCAAGAACCTACTGCAGGAGCGGAACGAAGTACGGCCGAGGCCGCGCGGCAGCTCCAGACTCAGCAGGGACAGCAACAGTACCCTCAGCGACAGCACCAGCGCCACCCACACCTCCAGCGGTAGGACCAACAGCAATAGGCTCAGCACCAACGCCCTCAGCAGCTCCAGCTCCAGGAGGACCCGTAGGTCCAGCAGCTCTGGGACCGGCAGGACCCGCACCCTCGACGGTCGAAGAAGCTCCAGCTCCAGCTCCAGCAGCACCTCCAGACTCAGCAGCACGCCTCGAGCGGCGAGCGAACCACTCGCGCAGCTCCTGTGGAGAGAGGGGCTCCCGGCGAGACGCAGCAGCAGGAGAAACCCTAGGCTCAGCAGCTCCAGACGCAGCACCCCCAGGCTCAGCAGCTCCCAGCTCAGCACCCCCAGGCTCAGCAGCTCCCGACCCAGCACCCCCAGACTCAGCACCTCCAGGCACAGCACCCCCCGGCTCAGCACCCCCAGGCTCCGCACCCTCCGCAGTAGTACCCTCAGGCCCAGCACCCCGAGCAGTAGCACCCCCAGGCTCAGCACCCCCGCGCACAGCACCCCCAGAGTCAGCACCCCCAGGCTCAGCACCCGCAGCAGCACCAGAGTCACCAGTAACCTCGACCGGGTCAACGGCGTCTACCTGGGACACACCTGAGGGGGCAGGAACCTGAGGGGGGAGGGGGTCTACCGGGGGGGAAACCGGCACAAGGAAGTCCGGGGGAGGGGGGAGGGAAGGAGTGCGGTAGGGGAAGAGACGGTAGAAGGGGACTGACTCATCGAACGTGACGTCCTGGGAGGACAGAACACGACGAGAGGAGGGGTGGTAAAACTGCCACCCTGGGGCGTCAGTGGGGAAGCCAAGGAAGACACAGGGAGCAGCACGAGGGGACAGCTTGTCCGCAGACAAGTCGCGGACAAACGCCCGAGATCCCGAGACACGGAACACAGACGCATCGCCAACCTTCCCCGTCCACAGCAAGGCTGGGGACATCGCAGGCCGAGAGACCCGGGGGTGAAGGTTGAGCTGATGCGCCGCGTACCTCACCGCAAACGGCCACAGAAAATGGGGGGCAGCCGCATGCATCATGGACGTACGAGCGACATCCATGACCATGCCAATGCGGCGCTCAGCAATCCCATTTTGCTGTGGTGAGTCCGGAAGCGTGAAGGTCTGGCGGATCCCCCGTGCACGACAGTAGTCTCGCAGAAGGCGAGAAGAGAACTCTCCGCCTCTGTCCGAGTGCAGACGCAGAATAGGAAAGTCCGAGCCGAAGCTCTTCCTGAGCTGGAGACGAGCCTCGCGGATCCAGTCGATCAGCACCTCAGCGACCGCACCCTTGCTGCGCAAGGGGAGGACTGTGGCGCTCGTGACCCTGCCCACGGACGGGGGCTGGGCCCCACACATCCATGTGAAGCGTCTGCAGGGGAGCCTCTGTCGGGGGGAAGTGGGAGGAGTGAGGAGTAGCCCGGAGGCGACCCTCGACACAGGGGACACAGGAAGGTCCTGGCCCTGAGGGGAGAGGAGGGAGAGACTGGGGAAGACCAGAGACAAGGACACGGGAGGCCATGCTCCGAAGACGGGGCAAGGAGGGGTGGCCAAGACGGTGGTGCCACAGGAGAGTCTCGTGAGACAGGAGGCGACAAGAACAGGGGGCAGACTCAGGACCTGACCGGGACGCAGCAGCAAGCACCTGGCCTGACGCAGCCACCTGACGAGACGCAGGGACAGGAGGAGACTCAACGGTCAGGGTGTAGAGACTCGACCCCGGCCGACGCGAGAACGTGGCCAGGTGTCGGCCTGTGCGTGCCTCCGTGCAGTGGGTCACCCGCTGACTCGCAGGAGTGAACTGGTGAACCCCCACATCCTGCAGGTCCGCGCCACTCACCAAGTTCGTAGAGAACGAGGGAAGGTACAGACCAGACAGGGTGCCCGAAGGGGCAGCCGGACACGGGAGGACAGTGGAGAAGTGAGACAGGACAGGACCCCCAGAGGGGTCAGCAAGGGAGACTGCAACCGGCCGGCCGAGCGGCGTAAGGGTAGTGCGGTCTCGAAAGAAGGAGCGAGAAGCCCCGGAGTCAAGTGTGAAAGTGAGGGAGGACGAGGACGACGCAGTACCTGAGAGCGCAGTCTCACCAGTACCTGAGAGCGCAGACGCACTGGCACCTAGAGCAGCAGCCTCACAAGCACCTAGCGCAGCAGTACCAATGCCCGGGTCGGGCTGGAAACACCGGTAACCCTCATTCTCCTCACTATAAGTCACAGCATACATAGCAGCAAGGATAGCATCAAAATCAAGATCAAAGATCGCTACACCAGCCCTAAGAAGCTCATCCCAGCGAGGGATCTCAGTAGCCCCAGGGAACTGCTGACGCCAAGCGTCCGTCAGGCGGCCAAAGCAGCGCTGGGCGGCGTGGGCACCCCCACACTGCTCACCCGCGCGGTCGCCGGTGCGAAGAACGTAGGTGCAGGGACCAGTACCCCCACCCCTCTGACGCCCAGCGTACCACTCACGAAGCTGCTGAGGCGGAGGGATGTCCCGCGAGCGCTGCTGCTGCTGCCGCTGCGAGCGCTGGCCACCACCACCGCCGCTACGCTGCTGGGTACCACCCCGACCAGCTCCACCTCCTCCGCCACCACCGCCTCCTCCGCTGCCGCCTCCACCGCCTCCACCTCCGCCGCCTCCACCTCCGCCGCTGCCTCCACCACCACCGCTGGCACCACCACCACCGTCTCCGCCGCTGCTGCCACCACCACCACCACCCCCGCCACTAGTCGCGCCGCCACCCCCACTCCCTCCGCCGCCACCGCCGCCACCGCCACCGCCCCCTCCAGCTCCACCCGCGCCCTTGCCCCCCTTGCCCTTGCTGGAGCGACGTCTCCCACTAGGGGCAGACACCGCGCCGACCGACTCAAGACCAAGCAGGTCGGCAGCAGCAGCAGAGGCAACAGAGGGCAGCAAGGGGGAAGGAGAGCACCCCTCAAAGATGGGGGTGCGAGGGTCACCACGAGAAGGACCTACAGCGACTATGCTCTTCTCCGCTGCGAGGAGGGCCTTCTCGAGGAGGTCGACGGTGAGGGTGGTGGGACAGACTGCGAGAAAGTGGTCCCTCACGACGCGAAGGGAGTCAGGGAGGCGCGCGACTACGTAGTAGAGAGCGATGTACATGGGGGGTGGGTTCTTAGCGCAGGATTCAGCAGGAAGGGCGGCGCGGTAGCGAGTGTCACTAGTGCGGAGGTGCGTAATGAGGTCAGCGACAGTGGGAAAGGCAGAGAGGTCAGGAAAGAGGTAGGGAAGCATGAGACGGCTCAGTGCAGCAGTGGCAGGGGAGGAGTAGCGCGCAACTACAGCGTCGTACAAGGTCTGAGCACTCTTGTACTGACTAAAGTGCGCGCGCTCAGAGGTAGGGAGGTGGCGACGCACAGCAAGACGTGCAGCAGCATCGCGGGTGGCCCACTGAGAGCGCACAGTGGGATCAGCATCAGCAGCAAGAGCAGGAGAGGCGCCAGAGGTGAGGTCAAAGAGAGAAAGGCCGTCTGCTCTGTCGCACTGTAAGAACAGCTGCAGGTCGTCTAACCAGACCTCAAAATCAGTGGCGCGACCCTCAGCGTCAAAAGCTAGGACACTAGGGGTAGCCATGGTGACGACAGCGAAGCAGTGCAAGCAGTAGGGGAAGAGCACGCAGTGGTAGTGGGACTGTGCTCACCAGGCAGGGCAGGTCGTGCAGCTCTGCAGAAAGGCGGCTTGGCGACCGGGCGGCTCGGGTGCACAGCGGCTCGGCTCCCGGGCGGCTCGGCGGCAGGGCGGCTCGGGTGCAGGGCGGCTCGGCTCCCGGGCGGCTCGGCGGCAGGGCGGCTCGGGTGCAGGGCGGCTCGGCTCCCGGGCGGCTCGGCGGCAGGGCGGCTCGGGGGCAGGGCGGCTCGGCTCCCGGGCGGCTCGGCGACAGGGCGGCTCGAGCGTATGGCGGCTCGGCTTCCGGGCGGCTCGGCTGCACGGCTGCCCGACTGCTGCAGGTGGGGCGGCAGGGCCGCGTGAAAGAACCGGGGCGGGGCCGCGTCAGAGCCGGCGGCAGGGCCGCTTGAGGGCCGGCGGCGGGGCTGCTTGAGAGCCGGGGCAGGGGCCGCGTGAGAGCCGGGGCGGGGCCGCTTCAGAGCTGGCGGCAGGGCCGCAAGAGAGCCGAGGCAGGGGCCGCGTTAGGGCCGGCGGCAGGGGCCGTAAGAGAGCCGGGGCGGGGCCGCAAGAGAGCCGGTGGCGGGGCCGCAAGAGAGCCGGCGGCGGGGCCGCGTGAGAGCCGGGGCGGGGTCGCGTCAGGGCCGGCGGCGAGGCCGCGAGAGAGCCGGGGCGGGGCCGCGATCAGGAGGCGGCGGCGGGGCCGCGTCAGAGCCGATGGCGGGGACGCGTCAGGGCCGGCGGCGGGCCGCGATCAGCGGGCGGCGGGGCCGCGTCAGAGCCGGCGGCGGGGCCGCGTCAGAGCCGGCGGCGGGGCCGCGATTAGCGGGCGGCGGGGCCGCGTCAGAGGAGGCGGCGGGGCCGCTGCAGAGGAGGCGGCGGGGCCGCGTCAAGCAGGGGTGGCGGGGCCGCGTCAGAGGGACAGCGGGTCCGCGAGAGCAATGGCGACCCGAAGGGTCGCTAAAAAATATGCGCGCCTCGGGGCGCGCTTCGGTGGGCCCTAAAAAAAAACGGTCCTTAGGAAGGACTCGCTCTATACCATGTGAAAGAAGAGAACAGGAATGAAATGACTAAGTCAGAGTTGGGTACAAATACAACCCTAGGAAGCTGTACCCCATATGTGCTACCCCACTACAGCCTACAAACATGCATCAGCTATGATAATCTGACAGGTCAGCCCGAAAGGCATCACCGTGTACTCGAATGACCCGTACCTAGTCCTAAATGCTGTCTTGGCGCAGTCCGATGGTTCGACCCAAATTTGATGGTAACCTCCCCGTAAGTCTATTTTCAAAAATACTCGTGCGGTTCGCAGCTGGTCGATCAGTTCGTCGGCGCGGGGGATGGGGTATCGTGATTTTACTGTTACCCTGTTAAGCGCTCGGTAGTCGATGCACATGCGAAACCCCCCGTCTTTTTTCGGTGTGAACAATATCGGTGCGGCGAACGGTGACGAGCTCGGTCGGATAAACTGCTTCTCTAACAGGTAATCTAACTGCTTCCTTAGCTCGTCGAGCTCGGGCTGTGTCAGTCAAAATTGGCGCTGTACAGTTGGATGTGCCCCCAGTTCTAACTCGATCCTATGGTCATGCGCCCGCTGAGGTGGCAGCCCTTGCGGTAAGTCGTCCGGAAAGATACCCGGGAACCGTTTCAGTAGTGCCTGTAGTTCGGGTGGTACGGCTGCCAACAGTTTCTGCAAATCACTCGGCCGGTCCTCTTTTTCCACTAATGCGATATCCACTGCGTACACGTCAGCTCCAGCAGCGACAGCCCGTTTCATCGTGATGGCGTTGACCTGGACCGTCGAAGACTCGGGTGGCTGCCAGCGAGGTAGGACGACCCAGTTACCACTACTTCGCACTGTGCAGCTACCCGTCGTCCAGTCAATTCGTGGGTTATACCGTCGCAGCCAATCACGTCCCAATAAAATGTCGTGCCCATCCAGTGTCGTTGCGAGCATTTCCTGTGTAAACCCGAAGTTCCCTCCGCAGCGGACCTTTACTCTCTCCACCTTTTCCCGTATAGCCAGTGGCGTGCCGTCGACTAAGCGTGCATCTATCTCAGGTAAGCATCGGTTAAGTGTTAACTGTAATTTCCGTGCGGTTGCGGTATTAACTAAGCTGTGACTTGCTCCTCCGTCAATAAAAATCTTCACTGCTGCTCCCTGTATTTTCCCGTAGATTAGTACCGGGCAATCCGTCGCTGTACCCTCCTTATTCATCCGAGCCCGATCGATGGCATGAATCGGTACTGTGACTCGGTGAGGGTCGGTGTGGTTGGGCGAGCAGGCAGTCTCGTCAGTAGTTGGCCCAACTTCTACTGACTGCTGGCGTTTCCCTGCCTCTGAGACTCCCTCCCCTGCTCTGCTCCTCGGCGCCTCAGCTCCTCTGGGCATTCGCTCTTGCGATGGCCCGGCCTGTTGCAAGCAAAGCAGCGCCCCTTAAACGGTGCGGCAGCTGCATTCGTTGCGACGGCGTGTACAGTGGCGTGCTCGGTCGGTCCCCGAGGACGATGTCCGTAATAGGACCCCGGTCTCGGTCGGCGTAGAATGTCGATCTTCTCGGCGAGCGCGAGAATCTCGTTGAAATTCGAGAGTCCGCGCAGCATTATCTCGTGCGAGATGTCCGGCTTCAGCCCTCCCACGTAACGGTCAACCCGCTCCGCTTCGTGCATGTATCCGACCTGCTCGCAAAGTGCGAGAAAACCGCTGGTATAGTCTTGAACTGACCCGAGCTGGCGCCAAGTGCGCAGTTTCTGACGCGCCGAAATTGAAGCCGCGATCGGCTCAAAACGCGCCTGAAGTCCTGCGCACCACGCATCCCACGTGCTGTATTGGGCGGTCTCGCAGAACGAACTCCAGGTGACAGCTGGACCCGAGGGCCCTTCCTCGTGCGACGGTGGCTCGTAGGCGCGTGGGGACGTCACGATGACTCGCCACCAGTCCATGGCGGGGCCTCTTAGCAGTGAAACCGCATACCGGATCTTTGCGGCGTCCGACTCGACGTAATTGGCGTCGAAGAAAACGTTCATTGTGAAGACCCACGATTGAACTGTCGGACCGCCGCGTTGACTTGGGTCAAAGCAGGGCGGGCGTTGCGGCTTGAGCGGCATTGGTGCCATGTTGGGTTGTTTGCCACTTGTTGCCGCAAATTCCACGTGCCGACGGACTTCTCGAGGCTCCCGTGGGCTTGGTGCGATCCTGTTTCCTCCCATGCCAGGCATCGGCTGGGCGGCGCCCTCACTGGCTGCGCCTGAGCGTTGTCCCGTGCTGTCGTGTTGTGTTGGTGTGCCGGACGAGATGATGATCGGCTCATCCGAACGTGCAGATGCGTTTGTTGGTGCGTGGGATGTCGTCGGTACGTTCATCGTGGATTGTTGACGGGCGGAGTCACGTTCTGCCGTGAGGGTCTCGATTTCAAGCGCCGAATCCTCCAGTTGACGCACGAGACGATCAAGTTGCTCCTGCGTCAATGTGGCGAGCGTGAAATCGGCCATGGCGGGGGTGTCGGGCAAGCTCAGCGAGAGCCTCGGTCGTGGCCGTGCGTGCTTGCGAGAGAGCACTACGAGCGGCGGTGCTGTATCGCTGAGAGACGTCTACCCCCCCCGAAAATTGAGATAGTGGGGAAGTGAAGGTGTGGATGCGGTCCGAGATGGGATCGTAGGCTCTGAATACCAAGTGTTACGAGTGCAAGTGAGTGAACGAGCGAGAATTGGACTATCGAAGCAAGAGTACAATGAGCGAAGGTATGAGCGAAGAATATATAGCGAAACTTCAGTGGTAACGGTAATGGTCGCGCGACGAGCCTGGGACTGAGGTTGGGAACGTGTCGAAGCGTAGGCCCGGAGCGCGGGTTACCAGCCGAGCCGTGAGGTCGGGATGCGATGTGCGAAAATGGCGGGATGATGAATGATGCGATGGTTGTGAGTGGTAACGGTGCTGACTGAGGTGCTACAGTGATGTACGCGTTGAGCAGAGATGCGAAGTAAGGAAAAGGGAATTTCCTTACAACAAGTCACACTTTCAACATGCTTATAACAAAGTTGAGCCTGCAACTAAAGTTGCTTTCAAATCAGCGCTACAACCCCAAGCCTCTTTGGCGTGGGTGCGATCACTCAATCAACAGAGAATCATGAAGAGCCAGTCTGCAGTCAGTTACGCTGCTGCGCTTTTCACTTCCTCGTCCACAGCAGCGAAGATGGAGGAGAGGTGCCGAGAGTCAATGTGCATCTCCACCAGCCATGCCACCAGACACACCTGCCGGGGGGAAGCCAAGCACCGAGGAGAGCATGGCGTGCAAGATAATTTTAGATCAATGACAGATGGAGGAGACGCAGCGAGAATCAATGTGCACCTCCACCAGCCATGCCACTAGACACACCTGCCACAAAGGGACAGACGAGAAACGTGGTGTGCGGAATAAAATGAAATACCTGACACAATCTAGAGGTTGCCTCTCCTGCAGTGGCTGTGAGGGTTGCGCAATCACGCGAAAAGAGATGAAATATTATTGAGGATTCATAAGAGCGCACCTGTAGCTGTTGTGGGGTGGGAGAGCGGGCAAGCAACCTCGACTGCTCCAACTGATGCTTCACCACCGCCCACTCGCCTCCCTCTGCTGATGCCCACGCCTGTCCCTTCCATCCATTATGTCCTTGCAACAAGGCAGCCCCTCCCTGAACACGTCCCTCATCACTCTCTCCGCCAAACACTGCCTCTGTATCTCCACTACTAGTCCCCATCCCCTCTACTTGCAAGCACCCTGCTGCGTCGCTCTCTGACTCTTCTTCAATTGCCGCTGGTGCCTCACGACCGTCCTCGTGTCTTGATGTGGTTGCATCGCCCACTGCTCCTGCTCCTCCTGCTGCTCCTGCTCCTCCTGCTGCTCTTGCTGCTCCTGCTGCTCTTGCTGCTCCTGCTGCTCCTACTACTCCTGCTACTCCTGCTGCTCCTGCTCCTCCTGCTGCTCCTGCTGCTCCTGCTGCTCCTGATGCTTTCAGCCTGCCTGCTCCTGCTTCCGTCCTTCCACCCATGCTTGCTCCTTGTTCCATGGCAGCAGCACTAGCATCAAGTGTAGCAGCAGCCAGACACTCAGCCGCAACAGCTCTGGGAGCAGTCCCAGTGGCAGATGGCTGGCCAATGTATGGCAGGCACAGTGGAGGGATGTTGAGGGGGAGTTTGATCCGGCTATGGGAGGTGGTGATTGGAGTGGTGGTGCTTGGAGAGGTGGTGGTGGTGGTGGTGGTGCATGCAGTGGTGCCTTCAAGGCCGACTGCTGCGTTGTGCGAAGAGACAATGAGACGCTGGCGGGGAGGAATGGGATGCACGAGGAGGAAGAAGGGACGGGAGGGACGGGAGTGAGAAAATTGAAACGAGGATGAATGAACTATGAATGAACTGAGTACAAATGCTAACCCTAATTGGGTTGTACCCCTTATGGGCTACCCCACTATAGCCTACACAATGAGCACAAGCTATATGTTCTGACACACCCCCATAGGCAAAGTGGGGGAGAACAAGGGGTCACAAGACCAGTCAAGCAAAGCAAAGCAAGCTCAGGGTGGATCACAAAGTCACCACACATTCCGAGCACAAGTTCAAGGCCACAAGGCCAGTTAACATGCAGGAGTACATATATATATAAGACTAGACAAGCAAGAGCAGGTATAGATATATGTAACAGTACAAGCAAGGTCAAGAGGTGAGCAAGTGAGGCAAGACAGGTACAAGACTCAGCTGGGTGCAGAAGCGCTGATGATCACAAGGCGCAAGTGCCTTGGTGAAGACATCAACAGTGTTGGCCTCAGAGGCCACGTACGCAAGCCGCAACTGACCACGCTGCTGTAGCTCACAAGCAAGGAAGTAGCGGAGAGCAATGTGCTTTGTTCTATGCTCCAGTCTCTGCTCTCAACACAAGGCCAGCATGGCCTTGTTGTCTACGTACAGGACTGGAGGAGAACGAGGCGACTCTCCAAGGTCAGTCAGCAGGTAGGTGAGCCAGCGAAGCTCCTGTGCAGCCATGGCCCCGGTGTAGATCTCAGCCTCACAACTGGAGCCGAGATCAGAAGACGAGCGAGTAGCCCGCCACGAAACAGAACCGGAACCAAGGCTGAAGGTGTAACCCTGTGACGACCGCTGCGTAGCCTGGTCGTCAGCCCAAGAAGCGTCCGCGTGCCCAGTGAGGACTACTGGAATCCGCCCTCCAAGCACTAGTCCCATGCCCGACGTACTGCACAAGTAGCGCAACACCCTCTTCGCTGCAGCCATGTGCTCTGGTCTGTGTCTCCCAGGAGCAACATAGCGTGCGAGAATGCTAAGAGGGTATGCAAGGTCAGGTCGTGTGCAGGTCATCAGGTACATGAGGCAGCCAACAAGCTCTAGATACGGGCCACTCGACTCTACGGACTCATCCGAAGGCAGAGCTGAGAGCGAGTGGCGAGTAGGCAGAGGAGTGGCCTGAGGCGAGGAGTACGTGAAGCTGAAGCGCTGAAGGACCTGCTGCACCATGAGTGACTGAGTCTGGGTAATGGTGCGGCGTGCTCTGTCCCGGGTGATCTGCAAGCCAAGGTAGCTGCGCAGTTCACCCAGGTCTGTGCACGTGTGTCTCTTCTGCAGCTCCGACTTCACGTAGGCGAGTCCAGCAGTGTCAGCTATGGCAAAGACCAGGTCGTCGACATACACGAGGATGTAGAACGGCGGCAGAGAAGTGTCGGTGCGCAGAAACAGCGACGGGTCGGCAGTAGAAGGAGCAAACCCAAGAGCCGCAAGCGTAGTCCTCAGTGTGTCGTGCCACTCACGTGGCGCCTGGCGGAGACCGTAGACTGGACGCCGGAGACTCCACTGGGTACCAGGAGGGAAAGACCCAGTGAAGCCAAGTGGGCGGCGCAGCCAGATCTCTTCGTGCAGGCTGCCCTGCAAGAAAGCTGTGCTGAAGTCGAGAGAGTGCAGCTCGTAGTCACGGTGAGCAGCAACGTGCAGCAGTACCCGAAGAGTGGTCATCTTCGGGGTGGGAGAGAAGGTCTGAAAGTAGTCAACTCCCTGCCGCTGACTGAAGCCACGAGCCACGTAACGCGCCTTGAAGACAGGCGGAGAACCCGGCGGCCGCTTCACCCTGAAAATCCACATGCCACTGACGATGTTCGCCCCAGGAGGGGGGACAGCGTCAACGTAGGTGCCTGTGGACTTCCAGGAAGCCATCTCTGCATCCATAGCTGCCTGCCACTGAGAAGAGTAGGGACCCTCTATCGCCTCCGCGTAAGAGCGCGGAGTCGGGATGTCAAGTGCATCCGGGTCTCCCTCAGGGGTAAGCCGTACGGACACGAGATGAGGTGAAGCAGCGGCCAAGCACTGGAAATCCTCCTGCCTGTCCTCAAGGACGTCCGTGCCAAGGGCACACTCACCCCCGACGGACAGAGGACAGACAGACTCAGACTTAGCGACAAGACTAGCAGCGTAGTCTAGGCGACAGCGAGCAGCAAAGTCGACGAGCTCAGCAACTAGGGCAGACACAGCAGTGGACTCGAAAGAAGGGTCAGTGACGGTAGTAACCAGGAGACGCGTGACAGTAGGACTGGCAGCACGAAGAGAGTCCGACTCCGGGTCGGCAAGTAAAGGAAGAGAGGACTCAGGAGGAGAAGGCAAAGGGGCACGCAGAGGAGCAGTGGATGGACGCAGAGACATCCTGTGCGTGCCAGGGACAGGAGGAGGACGCTGACGCGAACCACGACCACTAGCGCGAGCAGCACGGACAGGCGACGCAGGGCGAGACGCAGGCTCACGATGCTTATTAAGACCTCCAGTAGGACCAGCGTAGGGAGAAGGAGCAGGCAAAGGGGAGGTAGGCTGCAACTGTAACTGTGACGGGACTGGCTGTGGACACTCTAAAGAAGGAGGGGGACCACTAGAAGGCGAAAGACCAAGAACCTGCTGCAGGAGTGGAACGAAGTAAGGTCGAGGCCGCGCGGCGACGCCAGACACAGCAGGTACAGCACCTGTACCCCTAGCAGGAGCACCCGCTCCAGCTGCACCACCAGCAGCGCCAGAGCCTCCAGCAGTACCAGGAGGACCCGCAGCAGGACCGCCAGCAGTAGTCTCAGCTCCAACACCCTCAGCAGCACCAACTCCAGTCGAACCCGCAGGCCCAGCAGCTCCAGTACTCCCAGTACGAGCACCTCCGGGACCCGCGACAGCAGCACCCTCAGAAGCCGAAGAACCTCCAACACCAGCAGCACGCCTCCAGCGCCGGGCAAACCACTCGCGCAGCTCGCGTGGAGAAAGTGGCTCCCGCAGAGACGAACCTCCAGGCGGAGCAGCTCCAAGCTCAGCACCCCCAGGCTTAGCACACCCAAGCTCAGCACCCCCAGACTCCGCACCCCCAGGCTCAGCACCCCTAGTCTCAGTAGCCCCAGGCTCAGCACCCCCAGGCTCAGCACCCCCAGGCTCAGCACCCTCAGCAGCACCAGAGTCACCTGTGACCTTGACAGGCTCGACTGCGTCTACCTGGGACACACATGAAGGGGACGGACCTTGTGGGGGGAGGGGGTCTACCGGAGGGGGACCTGGTACAAGGAAGAGCGGCGGCAGGGGGAGGGACGGAGTGCGGTAGGGGAAGAGGCGGTAGTAGGGGACTGACTCGTCAAACGTGACGTCCTGGGAGGACAGAACACGGCTAGAGGTGGGGTGGCAGAACTGCCACCCATGCGCGTCAAGGGGGAACCCAAGGAAGATGCAAGGAGCAGCACGAGGGGACAGCTTGTCTGCAGACAAGTCGCGGACAAACGCCCGAGATCCCCAGACCCGGAACACCGACGCATCGCCAACCTTCCCCGTCCACAGCAAGGCTGGGGAGGTCTTCGGCCTGGAGACCCTGGGGTGTAGGTTGATCTGATGCGCCGCGTACCTCACCGCAAACGGCCACAGAAAATGGGGAGCAGCCGCATGCATCATAGACGTACGAGCGACGTCCATGACCATGCCAATGCGGCGCTCAGCAATCCCATTTTGCTGCGGGGAGTCCGGAAGCGTGAAGGTCTGACAGATTCCTCGTGCGCGACAGTAGGCCCTCAGAAGGCCAGACGAAAACTCTCCGCCTCTGTCCGAGTGCAGACGCAGAACAGGAAAGTCCGAACCAAAGCTCTGCCTGAGCTGGAGACGAGCTGCGCGGATCCAGTCGATCAACACCTCAGTGACATCACCCTTGCTGCGCAAGGGGAAGACTGTTGTGTAACGCGAGTAGTCGTCAACAACAAGCAGGAAGTAGCGCTCGTGACCTTGTCCACGGACGCGAGCCGGGCCCCACACGTCCATGTGAAGCGTCTGCAACGGGGCCTCTGTCAGAGGAAACTGGGAGGAGTGAGGGGCAGCCCGCTGGCGCCCCTCGACACAGGGGACACAGGTAGGGCCAGGGCCCTGAGGAAGGGGAGGGAGGGACCGGGGGAGACCAGAAACAAGAAGACGGGAGGCCATGCCTCTGAGCCGAAGCAGAGAGGGGTGACCAAGGCGGTGGTGCCAGAGGAGAGTCTCGTGAGACAGGAGGCGACACGAGCAGGGGGCAGACTCAGGACCAGACCTGGACGCTGCAGCAAACACCTGACCCGACGCAGCTACCTGACGGGACGCACTGAGTGGAGGAGACGAAATTACGAAAGCTACATCCACCTGAGCTGTCCCGCGTCGCCTGTTCGTGCTGCTCGCGCTAGTGGTCGCAGTTCGCGTCAGCGTCCTCCTCCTGTCCCTGGCACGCACCGGATGTCTTTGCGTCCGTCCACTGCTCCTCTGCGTGCCCCTTTGCCTTCTCCTCCTGAGTCCTCTCTTCCTGCGCTTGCCGACCCTGAGTCGGACTCTCTTCGTGCTGCCAGTCCTACTGTCACGCGTCTGCTTGCTACTGTCGTCACTGACCCCTCTTTTGAGTCCACTGCTGCGTTTGCTCTAGTCGCTGAGCTAGTCGACTTTGCTGCTCGCTGTCGTCTCGACTACGCTGCTAGTCTTGTTGCTGAGTCTGCGTCTGTCTGTCCTCCGTCCGTCGGGGGTGAGTGTGCTCTTGGCACGGACGTCCTAGAGGACAGGCAGGAGGAGTTACAGTGTCTAGCGGCTGCTTCACCTCATCTCGCGTCTGTACTGCTTGCCCCTGAGGGAGACCCGGATGCACTAGACATCCCGACTCCGCGTTCTTACGCGGAGGCCGTAGAGGGTCCCTACTCCTCTCAGTGGCAGGCAGCTATGGATGCAGAGATGGCTTCCTGGAAGTCCACAGGCACCTACGTTGACGCGGTTCCCCCTCCTGGGGCGAACATCGTCAGTGGCATGTGGATCTTCAGGGTGAAGCGGCCGCCGGGCTCTCCACCTGTCTTCAAGGCACGGTACGTTGCTCGTGGCTTCAGTCAGCGGCAGGGAGTTGACTACTTTCAGACCTTCTCTCCCACCCCGAAGATGACTACTCTTCGGGTGCTGCTGCACATAGCCGCTCAGCGCGACTACGAGCTTCACTCTCTCGACTTCAGCACTGCGTTCTTGCAGGGTAGCCTGCACGAGGAGATCTGGCTTCGCTGCCCACCTGGCTTCACTGGGACTTTCCCTCCTGGCACCCAGTGGAGCCTCCGACGGCCAGTCTACGGTCTCCGCCAGGCACCGCGTGAGTGGCACGACACACTGAGGACTACGCTTGCGGCTCTTGGGTTTGCTCCTTCTACTGCTGACCCGTCGCTGTTTCTTCGCACCGACACTTCCCTGCCGCCGTTCTACATCCTCGTGTACGTCGACGACTTGGTCTTTGCCACAGCGGACACTGCTGGACTCGCCTACGTGAAGTCCGAGCTGCTGAAGAGACACACGTGCACAGACCTGGGTGAACTGCGCAGCTACCTTGGCTTGCAGATCACTCGGGACAGAGCACACCGCACCATTACCTTGACTCAGTCACACATGGTGCAGCAGGTCTTTCAGCGCTTCGGCTTCACGTACTCCTCGCCTCAGGCCACTCCTCTGCCTACTCGCCACTCACTCTCAGCTCTGCCTTCGGATGAGTCCGTAGAGTCGAGTGGTCCGTATGCAGAGCTTGTTGGCTGCCTCATGTACCTGATGACCTGCACACGACCTGACCTTGCATACCCTCTGAGCATTCTTGCACGCTTTGTTGCTCCTGGGAGACACAGACCAGAGCACATGGCTGCAGCGAAGAGGGTATTGCGCTACCTGTGCAGTACGTCGGGCATGGGGCTAGTGCTTGGAGGGCGGAGTCCAGTGGTCCTTACCGGCCACGCGGACGCTTCTTGGGCTGACGACCAGGCTACGCAGCGGTCGTCACAGGGTTACACCTTCAGCCTTGGTTCCGGCTCTGTCTCGTGGCGGTCTACTCGCTCGTCTTCGGTTCTCGGCTCCAGTTGTGAGGCTGAGATCTACGCCGGGGCCATGGCTGCACAGGAGCTTCGCTGGCTCACCTACCTGCTGATTGACCTTGGAGAGCCGCCTCGTTCTCCTCCAGTGCTGTACGTAGACAACAAGGCCATGCTGGCCTTGTGTCGAGAGCAGCGCTTGGAGCACAGAACGAAGCACATTGCTCTCCGCTACTTCCTTGCTCGTGAGCTGCAGCAGCGTGGTCAGTTGCGACTTGCGTACGTGGCCTCTGAGGCCAACACTGCTGATGTGTTCACCAAGGCACTCGCGCCTTGTGACCATCAGCGCTTTTGCACCCAGCTGGGTCTTGTGCCTGTCTTGCCTCACTTGCTCTCCTCTTGACTTCACTTGTACTGTGACATATATATATACCTGCTCTTGCTTGTCTAGTTTTATATATATGTCTGTACTCCTGCATGTGAACTGGCCTCTGGCCCTGCTCTTGTGCTCGGACTGTGTGGTGACTTTGTGATCCACCCTGAGCTTGCTTTACTTTGCTTGACTGGTCTTGTGACCCCTTGTTCTCCCCCACTTTGCCTATGGGGGTGTGTCAGATTATCATAGCTGATGCATGTTTGTAGGCTGTAGTGGGGTAGCACATATGGGGTACAGCTTCCTAGGGTTGTATTTGTACCCAACTCTGACTTAGTCATTTCATTCTTGTTCTCTTCTTTCACATGACCAACGCGCGTGCGACATTTCAGATGACCATGAACGAGGCGTTTAGGCCACTTTTAGATAAATGCGTCATAGTTTACCTCGACGACATCCTCGTTTACAGTCGGGACCAGCAGCAGCACTTAGTAGATCTCGAAGCAGTTTTTAATATTTTAGAGGCACATCGGTTACTCACCAAGGGCTCCAAGTGCGAGTTTTTTTAGGACACGCTAGAGTTTTTAGGTCACGTCATTTCGGAGGCTGGGGTTGAGATAGACCCTAAGAAGCTGGATACCGTAAAAGCGTGGCATCCCCCGACGAACATCACGGAACTACAGAGTTTTTTAGGGTTTGTTAATTACGTTCGTCGGTTCGTCCCCGACATGGCACGCTTAACAGCCCCGCTCACTGATTTACTGCGTAAGGGGGTCCCTTTTACGTGGGGGGAGAAAGAGCATGCTGCCTTCTCTGCCCTGAAAAATGTTCTCTGTTCACCACCCGTCCTACGCATCGCTGACCCACACCGCCCCTTCGAAGTTGTTACAGACGCGAGTGACATCGCCATCGGAGCCGTACTGTTACAGGACTTCGGCAACGGCCTCCAACCCATCGCCTACGAATCACGCAAGCTACATCCACCTGAGCGAAATTACCCGATACACGACCGCGAAATGCTCGCGATCGTGCATGCATTCAAAGTGTGGCGTTGCTACTTGACCGGCGCAGACGTGACAGTACGGACAGACCATCGATCCCTACAGTACCTTCGTGCACAGCCCCACCTCAACCCACGACAGATTCGGTGGCTCGACTTCCTCGAATCGAATTTCCACTATACGGTCACATATAAAAAAGGAGCCTCGAATATCGCCGACGCACTGACCCGCCCCACTGCCCAAATACATGCGATACTACTCGCCCAGACCAGCCCATTACTGACAGGACTATTTACCCACGGATATCAAACAGACCCATTCTTCACAGGAGGAAATTCACAGCAATTCGCAGCAGCCAAGGGAGCCTATTACGTAAAAGCTGGATCCGACCGCATCTGGGTACCAGGGTACTCGCTACTACGGGAACTACTGTTACAGGAGGCACACGACGGAGTTACCTCGGGACATTTCGGAGTAGAAAAAACACAGCAGCAGCTGCAGCGGTACTATTACTGGCCGGAAATGTTGACCGACGTGCAACGACACGTGGCATCGTGTCCCACTTGCCAACTCATGAAGTCAACCAGGAAGCGGCCGGCATGACAATTACAGCCAATCCCACCTCCAGAGCGTGCTTGGCAGCAGGTGACGATGGACTTCGTCACGGGGTTACCGGCCGGGGCGAGTGGGAATGACGCGATCCTGGTCGTCGTCGATCGATTAACAAAAATGGCACATTTCGCAGCATGCAGGAAATCAATCACAGCCACGGAAACAGCCCGACTCTTCATCGCCACCGTCGTTCGACTGCACGGGATACCAGCGTCAATCATCAGCGACAAGGACACGAAGTTTACCAATAATTTCTGGCGGAACCTGTGGCAGCAGTTCGGCACGCGACTTCAATTCAGTTCATCGTATCACCCCGAAACCGACGGACAGACAGAACGGACAAACCAGACTATGGAGCAACTCATTCGAGCCACGTGTGACGATCCAAACACGTGGGAGCAGCAGCTGCCTCTCATCGAGTTCGCATACAACAACGCGCCATCTGCCACGACCCAACACTCGCCATTCTACTTGAATTACGGACAGAACCCAACAGTACCCATGACACCAAACCCCGACAATCCCGTTCCACGCGCACAACAGTTCGCCGAGATTTTGCAAGCAGCACGGACCAGGGCAGCAGAAGCAATTAAAAAATCAAATATCATCGCTAAACGCAACGCCGATCGCCACCGCAGACCCGTCACTTATCAGCCCGACGACCTCGTTTTACTCGACACTCAGAACCTCCGCCTGCCCATCACTCCCAAACTCCTCCCTCGATACTGTGGGCCATTTCGAATCAGTCACATGATCACACCTGTCACCGCGCACCTCCTCCTTCCTGCTGACTAGTACGTCAGCCCCTCGTTCCACGTCAGCCTGCTTCGCCCTTACGTACCATCCACCAGCCAACTCCCACGACATCGACCATCTAGCATGTCACGACCACCAACCGAACCAGTCATCACCCCCGACAAAATCTTGAGCCACAGAGTTCGCGACCCTCGAGGGGCCCGAAAAGTTGAGTTTCTGATTCGCTGGAAAGATCGTACATGTTGGGAATAATAAGTCTTAAGCGCCTCTGTCGTGTCGAAACTCAGGACACTAGCGAAGCAGTCCGAATCGAAGCATCGCGAGTCAACCCTCGGAGGTTAGGGTAACCGCCTGGAGGTTACGAGAAGGTCAAAGGTCAGCGACCTTTGACTTGACAAATACAGCGCGACAGCAAGGACACACAACTGACTCGACATTGAGCAGTTGCCCGAGTCGCACTGTAGCGAATCGCAACAGTAAAACGGTTTTATCTATTCGTATTCCTTGTACTCTTATATAAACCTTTGTATTTGCTTGTTTAATCAACTTACTTTGCCCTCACATACTAGCGCAAGGTGGTTCAAGTACTTTCATTCAAACGCTTCCGCTACTACAATTCTACTCAGACTTAAACTCTACAAAGATCCTAGGGCACTTCAGCCCAACATGGTATGAGAGCAGTTAGAGTTTTAAAGATTGTTTTCCTTTTAACACTCAATACAAGAAGACATGTCTGCAAGGAAGGAGAGGAGCTCCTCCAACGGCTCTCCAGGCACTACTCCTACTCCACCTCCTGTCTCTGGTCTACAGACAGAGGAAGGGACTACCACGAGACCAGCAGCTGGGTCTACGGAAACGCCCGCAGGCTTCGATCCAAGCATGATGGAAAAGTTCTTCTCCTTCATGTCCTTCTACGAGCAGCACCAGCAAGGAGCACCTGCGCAATCAAACAACAACAACAACAACAACAACGTGACGCCTATGAGTCTCGATGGCTCATCCTACGCACGCGGGATTCAACAACAACAACAACAGCCTACCTTTGCGCCATACGAGCCCCAGCGTGGCTCCGTCAGCTTCATGCCGCAACCGCAACCTGCACCAGGACAAGAAAGGGCATTGGATGCGTTACAAGTTCAATCGCAATTCGCGCATGTCTTAAAACTACAAACGACAAAGCCTTTCGACGGCAAAGATTTCTTCACCTGGTCGTTCGAGTTCGAACTGATGATGGAAGGAGCACAGATTCTCGGCTTCTTCAGCGGGTCCCTGCCATATCCAACAAATGGGACGCAATATGAGAAGCAGCAATATACTTATCAATCGATGATGGCGTACACGATACTGCTGAGGAACATCACCCCGACCCAGCAGCAGAACATCAGGACTTACCGAGGCTACGGCAACTCCGCGGAGCTCGCGTACAACCACCTGAAGAACCTGTATCAAGCAACAGACAGCGTAAATCAAAGCAGGTTAATGGCGCAGCTGACAACGATTGAAATGAAACCAAGCGAGAAAGGCATGGCTTGTATCAGCCGCTGTCGCGAACTGCGCGACAAGCTTCTTCGATGCGGCGGGTCGATTTCAGAAGACGCCTTTGTCACGGTGGTCATCGGCGGTCTCGGCCCCCACTGGCGCTCCACTCGCGCCATATTACGAGCACACGGGAGGATTTCCGAAGCGGCACTCTGCGCCGAAATTCATGCTGAGCAGCAAGACATAGACCTGCAAGAAGAAAGACACAAGAAGAAAGCATTAGCACCAGAGTTTGCGTTTCACACTCAGCGACGATACAATGGCAACAACAACCGTCAACAACAAGTTAAGACAGTACCTCCGTTCTGCCACATCTGCAAGACTTCAGGCCATCCTCGCACGCACTGCCCGTCTCGTCAGACAACACCACAGGGACAACTCCGGCCTTCAAGCTCCCAAGTTGCTTCAACGCAAGCAAGTCCGACGACCACAATCCAAGCTTCAACGACTTCAACTGGACAACCTGCACAAGGAACAAGAAGCATCGTCAATTGCATGGTGAAGATAACCGATTTGTGCACAACCAAGTCACCACCCCACTACTCACCGGAAGAAGAGCTCGACAACAGGACACCTCGCCGTGAATCACTCCAGCCGAATCCGACGTACGCCGCCATCGCTCAAAACGAACCATCTGGCCAAGACACTTGGTTCTTGGATAGTTGCTGCGGACAACACATGTGCTCCTCCGGGCGCTTCGTTCAACGCGAACATCGACTCCAGCGAGAAGTAGTCATCACGGTCGCCAACAATCAGAACCTGCGCACACGACGACAAGGAGCGGTACAGCTTCAGTCACGAGAAACAAATGTCATACTACACATGTCAAAGGTACTTATCGCGGAGGGACTAGGCTACAACTTACTGAGTGTCAGCCAGTTGATGGCGAAAGGCATCCACTTGGAAGCCGACAGCACCACCCAGGAGTTCAAGTTATACCACGGGAAGGGCGGCCTCTACATCGGAAAAGCAGTGTTGAAGAATAACGTCTTCGTCCTCGATTTCGTCCCCGACCTGGGCACTGCAGACAGCGACGCCATCGTCAACTTCACCGACTGGACTCATCCTCCGGATCTCGATCCCGACTTCAGCCCAGGAGGTTTCTGGTACTCGCACACCATCCCTGAAGCAGAACGAACACGAGCATTAGCAACGATTCAACAAACGACAGCAGCAGAGACAACATCGACAGCAGCAGAGACAACATCGGCAGCAGCAGAACCATCATCAGCAGCAGCAGAACCATCATCGAAAGCAGCAGGACCAACGACACCAGTCATCAAAACACCACCAACACCCGCACAGCAGCTGAACCCGACTCAACGAGAAGTCCACCGAAGCGCAAACATCGTCGCCAACTTCTACTCCAACTCTGACGCGTACCAACGCTCACCCGGACATCGCGCTCCTGAAGACATCTGGCACGCACGCACAGGACATCCAAGCAATACGGTGTTAAACAACACGATACGAGCAGGAGTTCTAGACAAGGATTCGCTACTACTACTCGACGGTAGAGAACTTCAACGTGCACGAGGGACTTGCCTCATCTGCCCCGAAGCCGACTTACCCCATCGACCGTTTTCCTCTCACCACAACCCGAGCGCACCTGCATACGCACCACTCGAGAAAGTTTACAGCGACATCCTATACAATCGAGAACCAGGACAAGTCACCTACAATTACACGATCACCTTCATCGACGCCGCCACTCGATACGTCTGGCATCGCAACCTACCCAGCCGCGACATGGCACTCGCAGCATTCGCCGCATGGCTACCGGTAGCAGAGAGGGAATCAGGAACACAACTGAAAAGCTTCCAGTCAGACGGAGGAGGAGAGTACACCTCTCAGCGCTTCAAGCAGTACCTGGCGGAAAGAGGGATCAAGCAACTCCTCTCCCTTCCCTACGCACATCAGCAGCAAGGAGTAGCAGAAAGAATGAACAGGACTCTGCAGAACAGCATGCGCAAACTGCTACGTGGCATGCGGCTACCCAACCACCAGTGGCCTGCAGCAATGTGTCAGAATATTATCTTATTGTTCTAGCCTGTAGTGGGGTGCTCTATAGCGAGTAAAACCCTTCTAGGGTTTGCTATTTGTATCCCCATTCTTGCTAGTTCAATCCTCTTTCTTTCTTCAAACTTTGACACAATGGACCATGCTGTCATGCTGCACAACTTGTTGTCGTCGTCGTCACTCCCGAACAACGCCTCACCGCATCTGCTGTGGACAGGGAAGCTGGGCAGCACAAGAATGTTACGAGTTTTCGGATGCATGGTACAGTACAGACCCCCAGAAGCACGAGCGGGAAGATTTTCACAACGCGCACAGTGGGGACTCCACCTCGGCATCGAGAAAAATTACAACGCGTGAAAAATCTTTGACGTCCACACAAAGGAAACAGTAGCAGCACGTGATGTGATCTTCTACGAGCGACTCACCCTTCAGACGTACCTCGCCAACTTGCACGAGAATCGGGACCTCACAGGTGGCTTTCGTGGTGACCGAGCCTTCGCCTCAGCAGCGGACGAAGCAGACTGGAATGAACAGAACGTCGACAACGCATCGGAAGAAGCCGGACCTCTCCCGTACTGCTCCGTCGACGTGCCCATGGACGAAGAAAATCCTCGCGACAGTAACAACGCCGAAGTCTTCTATCACTTCGCCGACAACGGTTACGTAACACCTGCGACAATCAACACAAATGAAGCAGAAAGGATAGGGCCAAATTTCATACCCGATCCAGAAGCAGGAGACGAAGCAGCTTATCCAGAGGATACAACACTCCCCCGATACTCACAGACTGGGCTGCAAATCCTTGGTCTCGTCACCGCAGTCTACGGGAACACAGGCAGCACGCTCCCGAGCATGCGACGGTTCAGCAGGCTCTAGGGGGGGAACACAGGGAGAAATGGCGTGAAGCCATGGACAAGGAATTAAAAGCATTAGAGGAACGCAACACCTGGAAGGTCGTTCCCGCAAGCGTGGCACGGAACAAGACCATTCTCACCGGGAAATGGGTCTTCCGCATCAAGACGAAAGCTGACGACACAATCGAGAAGTTCAAAGCACGCTGGGTCGTGCGTGGATTCGACCAGGAGCAAGGACGAGACTTCACCGAAACATTCGCCCCAGTCAGTCGACATACCTCTCTCCGAATCCTTCTCGCCGTCGCCGCCATGAAGAAGAAGAAGCTGCGACAAATCGATGTTGCCAAGGCATTCCTCTACGCACCCGTCGACGCCGAAATCTTCGTCGAACTCCCACACGGCACTCACGGAAATCCTAATCAGATCTGCCAACTACTGAAATCGCTCTACGGAATCAAACAAGCCCCGCGACTGTGGCAACAGCACCTACACACCCGCCTCACTCGCATCGGATTCCGCCAACTGCCTCACGACCAAGGAATGTACCGCCTCACCAAAGGCGCAGACTACATTCTACTGATCGTCTATGTCGACGATTTGCTCTACATCGGCTCCACCGACGATGTCACCACCTGGTTCGAAGGGGAGCTGCAGAAAGACCTCACGCTCACGGTCTCTTCTACCGTGACCCAGTACCTCGGGCTCAACATCCGCGAAGAAGAAAATGCGATCTACCTAAAGCGCCGAGAAATACGCCGACACCATCGCCAAACGTTTTTCACTCACACCTACCGCCATCGCCACACCATACCGCTACACGGCAGGAAACGACAAGGGAAATTCCGCTCCACTCAAAGCTGACGGAATACGAGACTACCAAAGGAAACTGGGCTGCCTTCTCTTCGCAGCTGTCACCTGTCGCCCGGATCTATCCTACTCCGCAAGCCAACTCGCCACCTATCTCAAGAAATCCGAAGCAAAGCATCTGGCGGAGCTCGATCGCGCACTACACTACTTCGTGAGCACACCGACGATCGGCCTGACTTACTACAAAGGCGAAGCTACGACGACGAAACTAATCGGCTACGTCGATGCTGACCATGCCAGCGATTCTGATAACAGGCGCTCTCGCACTGGCTACGTCTATCGTCTCGAGCCTATCGGACCTATCTCCTGGCAGTCGAGTAAGCAGGAACTAATCGCTCTCTCTTCAGCTGAAGCAGAATATATCGCCCTCTGTTCAGCCACCAAGGAAGGACTCTACCTTCGCGAGCTACTGGAAGAAGCAAAGTTAGCCGAGTTACCCAACTTCACCCTATTCTGCGACAACCAATCTGCAATCCGCATCGCCAACAAAAGCGGATTCGCGAACAGAACGAAGCATATCGCTCTGCGATACTTCTTCGTGAAGGACGAGATCGAGAAAAGGAAACTCGAATTATCCTACTGTCCCACGTCCGAGATGGCAGCCGATTATTTGACCAAGAAGCTCGGAAAACAGAAGTTCGAGTACTGCATGATGCTGACCGGACAAGGCCACGTCACCATCAGCGACACTCCAGAAGCGAAGGGGAGTGTTGGGAATAATAAGTCTTAAGCGCCTCTGTCGTGTCGAAACTCAGGACACTAGCGAAGCAGTCCGAATCGAAGCATCGCGAGTCAACCCTCGGAGGTTAGGGTAACCGCCTGGAGGTTACGAGAAGGTCAAAGGTCAGCGACCTTTGACTTGACAAATACAGCGCGACAGCAAGGACACACAACTGACTCGACATTGAGCAGTTGCCCGAGTCGCACTGTAGCGAATCGCAACAGTAAAACGGTTTTATCTATTCGTATTCCTTGTACTCTTATATAAACCTTTGTATTTGCTTGTTTAATCAACTTACTTTGCCCTCACATACTAGCGCAAGGTGGTTCAAGTACTTTCATTCAAACGCTTCCGCTACTACAATTCTACTCAGACTTAAACTCTACAAAGATCCTAGGGCACTTCAGCCCAACAGTACACCCACCGAGGACAACTGGGTTCCCCTGGACAGAATTGAAAACCACCCTGTCGTCACCGACTATCTACGCAGCCGAAACTTCAAAGACGTCCACGCGCTTTCGTAAGGAGGACCTTTTAGGAGGGGGGGTAGTGTAAGGAAATTCCCTTTTCCTTACTTCGCATCTCTGCTCAACGCGTACATCACTATAGCACCTCAGTCAGCACCGTTACCACTCACAACCATCGCATCATTCATCATCCCGCCATTTTCGCACATCGCATCCCGACCTCACGGCTCGGCTGGTAACCCGCGCTCCGGGCCTACGCTTCGACACGTTCCCAACCTCAGTCCCAGGCTCGTCGCGCGACCATTACCGTTACCACTGTAGTTTCGCTATATATTCTTCGCTCATACCTTCGCTCATTGTACTCTTGCTTCGATAGTGAAATTCTCGCTCGTTCACTCACTTGCACTTGTAACACTTGTACTCATTATCTGCATGCACATACGGTAGAAGGTGTTTCACATGTTCAAAGAGGTGAAATCATTTCCTGAAGGTTGCTGTAGTGATCTCGTGATTTGTAATGACGATGTAGCTCACGCTCATGCGGATTATCCTGAAACCTCATCGCACAAGTTACCGTAAATCGCCTCGGCGAAGAGTGCCTGGGCATCTTCATCGATTTCGCCGACTGACTGACAGTTGCCGCTCTTTCTCACTTGCAGCGAAGCAACCACCTCGCCCAACCTGCTAATTCTCACTTCCACCCTCAGACAGTCTCTCTCAGACCTGCTAGCAGCCATTCCTGTAGTGGTAGCTATTTTCCCCCCAAATCTCGAGTCCTCCTGAGTCCTGCCGAGTCCCGACTCCCGACCCGACCGCCTTGTCGGACCCTAAAATCTCAATCCCTCGCGTATCAATCACGTTTCAAGCGTAATCCCTACGCTAGTCATTTGTCATGGCGGCTCAAGCGAGTCGAGAACCACCTTCACGTCAGAGTCCGACTCCAAGTCCAAACTATGTCAAGGTTTATAAACTACTCGCGTTTGATGAACCACAATATTCACAGCTTCTACCTTCACTTCGCTCCCTCCCTTCTACCTTCGATCTAGGTTACCAAGCACTTCGCGGCTCACATACTTGAATTCCCCTGTGGTTCTTACTTGCTTTGGCGTGCAAGATGAGGCCGGTATCGCTGTTTTTTACTCTCTCACAAAGTTTACTACAACTGACATCTGACCATCTACTAATAGGTTTCTCAATGGCCAACACTTGGCTGCTTCCTCTCGCTCTTTACCTCCTGCTCCTCCTCGCCGTCACCAGTGCCAACGTCGCGCGGCCCCCCATCCTGCACGCGTTCCCCCCCACCACCGGCGCAATCCGCAGCATCGCCACCCGCTGTGAGCTCGCCCGCGCGGATTCCGCGCCCCCGCACAGGGTGGAGCGGAAGCTGTTTAGCTAGGACGGGGTGACGGTCGATCAGATCATTGCCAGAAGCTTGGGCACGATCGACGGTCCAGCAAACGACGAGGTGACTCAGAAGATCGTGGATCTAATCATGAACGCGGGATACAACGTCATGGTAATTCAGAGCGGCCACTCCGTAGAGGGCGATCCGGAATCCTCGCAAGTGAGGAGGTGTGGCATTTCTAGGATACCTAACTCGAAGTTTACGGTATATACAAGCAGGGCCCGTTCTCGGTGGAGAATCTTGGAAATGGCTGGTACGAAAACTGGGTGTTCGGAGGCAACTGGGAGCGGTACGGTGCGAATGAGAAGGTCATCGTGTTGTCCTGGTTTAATTGTTGCAGAGAGCCTTGGCGTTCGTTGAGGTCACCTCATCATAACAACACATTGTTGATGTGTTGTGGAACCTGACTTTTGTAGTCATTTTTTGGAGCCTGAGACGATGCTGATCCGCAGAAGAATTCACTGATCCTCTGTGCAATTTGACCTGCACCTTCACAATTGTAAAGCTGAAACTACTGCTCTTGGTTGTGCTTCAATGGGTACTGCATACAGAGGCAAGCCTACACTACAAATGGTCACAAAAAATCCATGCTTGCCTTGACAGCAATGGATAACACACCATAAAACTGTTTATAACACACCGTAGGCAACTTTGAAGGTTGGAAATGCTTAGTGAGAGGAGACATGTAGCTGGTGGAGAGTTTCGAAATGCATGTTGAGCCTGCTGCTGTGTACTAGCTGCACCGCTACCGTTATAGGTACTCAACAAGGGTAGCTACGGTCGCAAGTTGTCGTGTATGCGTAGAGTGGTGGGGAACGGCAGAGAACCCCGGGTCACCACTGCCACCAACGGAGACACCAAACACGCAAATCCGTGAGTTTCATATGCATGCGAGTATAAGACGAGTGTCAAATGTTGTGAGGTTTCTAGCCTGCAGCGAGGTTCACAGTAGGGGGTACATCACTCTCTCGACACTTGATGCGTACCCCCTTTCCCTTACTAGTCCAACATTTCCACTACCTACTACGAGAACGAGCTCTGCCACCAGTCACGAAGTTGCTCTCTGACATCTTTACACCCATATTTCAAAGCCTGCTTTTGTTTCTTACTCAGATAAAAACATGACAGCACTCCAAGAAGTTTAGTGTCTGCTATGAATTCATGTGCTTTCACAATCTGTAGATGTTGAAAAGGCTGCATGTAATTTTTCATTGCTTACCTTTTACTTCTCGTGAAAATGTCCAGTGCACGGTGTAGCTTGAAACCTAGTCACGCACGTTACCCCAATTCGCTTCAGGCGAGGCCACATCATCAATTTCGTCAACTGGTGGACCGAATCTCGCCTGCAGCGAAGCAACCTACCTCCCTCCCTGCCCAGTTTGTCCCCTTCCCTTCCACCCCTCGACACGCCTCAGCTCGCCACCACCCCCACTGCATTACCGCCAGCCGCTTCGATAACTAATTCGCATTAGCTATTCCCTATCACTGCTACCAACCTGTCAAAGTTATGTTTAATATATATCATGCGTGCTGTAGTTACTGTAGTCATTGTTCTTAACTGTTTGGTGGTGCACCACTGTGCTCACCTTCCCTTGAACTATACGATATCATGTATATTTCTCATTAGTGTACCCCCCTTCCTGTTTCTCTCGCTACTCCCTTACCCCAAACCCTAGTCTACTAAGGCTACTATTCTAACACAACCGCCTAGTCGGACCCGAGGAACACCATTCTCACGTGTCAATCACGTCCAAGCGTAGTCCGTATGCTAATCATCGGCCATGGCGGCTCTAGCGAGTCGCATACCGCCTTCACGTCAGAGTCGGACCCCAAGTGAGAACTATGCCAAGGGCTATAAATTAGACAATGCGACTCACCTCAATCATCAGAGCTTCTGCCTTCGTTTTCTCTTTCCTGCCTTCGATCTCGCATACCTGCCACCTCGCGGCTCACGGAATTGAATCATCTAGTGTGATCAACGTGTACGGTTAGCTTTTCATGTCAGATGATTATATTACTGATGCATATATCTAGGCTGTAGTGGGGTAGCCCATAGGGGGTACAACCCAATTAGGGTTGGTACTTGTACTTGTTTCATTTCATAGTGCACACATTCCTCTCTCTAATCTCAACATGGTATAGAGCGGGTCCTTCCTAAGGACCATTTTTTAAGGGCCCACCCACGAAATTTTCGCTGCCCGGAGCGCGCCCTTCTCTCCCCGAAGCGCGCTCCCCCTAGTCCTTCTCGCGCTGCCCTTGTGGCCCCCGCGAGTCGCGCGCGCGACCCTTTTTTTTTTTTCGCGCGCGCGGCCCGGGCCACGTCGCGCTGGCCTTACGGCCGCGTCGCGCCGCCCTCGCGGCTCTGCTGCGTCGCGCCGCCCTCGCGGCCCCCTAGCGCCGCCCACGCGGCCTCATCGCCTGCCTCTGCAGGCCCCGACGTCGCCGCTGACGGCCCCGCCGTCCCTTTCTGCCGGCCCCTCCACTGCACTTGACGGCCCCCCCCGTCCCCTCTACCGGCCCCGCCGCTGCACCCAACGGCCCCGCCGTCCCCTCTGCTGGCCCCGCCGCTGCACCCAACGGCCCCGCCGTCCCCTTCAGCCGGCTCCGCCGCTGCACCTGACGGCCTCGCCGTCCCCCCTGTCGGCCCCGCCACTGCACCTATCGGCCCCGCCACTACCCCTGACGGCCCCGCCACTGCATCTCCCGGTCCCGCAGCTGCATCTCCCGGCCCCGCCTCCCCAGCAACTGCGCCGCCCCAGCAGCCGAGCCGCCCCAGCAGCCGAGCCGCCCCAGCAGCCGAGCCACCCCAGCAGCCGAGCCGCCCCAGCAGCCGAGCCGCCCCAGCAGCCGAGCCGCCCCAGCAGCCGAGCCGCCCCAGCAGCCGAGCCGCCCCAGCAGCCGAGCCGCCCGAGCCGCCGAGCCGCCCGAGCCGCCGAGCCGCCTGAGCCGCCCGAGCCGCCCGAGCTGCCCGAGCCGCCTGCACTGCCCTGTCTGGTGAGCACTGAGCTTTACTCTGCGCACTGCCCTCACCCTACTGCTGTCATGGCTACCCCCAGTGTCCTCACCTTTGACGCTGAGGGCAGGGCCATCGACTTTGACGTGTGGGTAGACGACCTACTGCTTTTCCTACAGTGCGACAGAGCTGACGGCCTCTCTCTCTTTGATCTCACTTCTGGTGCCTCTCCCGCCCCTGCTGCTACTGAGGATGCCACTGTTCGCTCAGTGTGGGCCACACGCGATGCTGCTGCACGTCTTGCTGTGCGTCGCCACCTCCCTCCCTCTGAGCGTGCACACTTTGGGTCGTACAAGAGTGCTCAGACCTTGTACGACGCCGTTATTGCACGCTACTCCACCCCTGCCACTGCTGCACTGAGCCGCCTCATGCTACCGTACCTCTTTCCCGACCTTGCTTCTTTTGCCACAGTCGCCGACCTCATTACCCACCTGCGCACTAGTGACGCTCGCTTCCGCGCTGCGCTTCCTGCTGAGTTCTGCGCCAAGAACCCCCCCCCCCCAGTACTTCACTCTCTACTACATTGTCACCCGCCTCCCTGACTCCCTCCGCGGAGTCAGGGACGACTTACTCTCAGTCTGCCCCACCACTCTCACTGTTGGCATCCTCGAGAAGTCCCTCCTAGCAGCCGAGAAGAGCATTCTCGCTGTAGGGGCCTCTCGTGGTGACCCGCGCACCCCCATCTTTGAGGGGTGTTCCCCCTCCCCCCTCCTGCCCTCTGTCGCCTCTGCTGCTACGGCCGACCTAGTTGGTTTTGAGTCGGTCGGTGCGGCGTCTGCCCCCAGTGGGAGACGTCGCTCTGGCAAGGGCAAAGGGGGCAGGAGCGGTGGTGGAGGCGGCGGGGGCGGTGGGAGCGGCGGTGGAGGCAGCGGAGGAGGTGGGGGTGGTAGCGGGAGTGGTGTCGGGAGTGGAGGTGTCAGCGGCGGCAGTGGAGGCGGGGGTGGCAGCGGCGGTGGTGGTGGGAGTGGAGGCGGAGGCGGCGGTGGCGGCAGCGACGGTGGGAGTGGCGGTGGCAGCGGAGGTGGTGGCGGCGGCGGCGGAGGAGGCGGCGGAGGAGGTCGTGGCTCGTCGCAAAGGAGTGGCTCCGGTGGCGGTCAGCGCCAACAGCAGCGGCAGCAGCGTGGTCAGGAGACCCTCTCCCCGCAGCAGCTCCGTGAGTGGTACGCTGCACGTCAGAGGGGTGGGGGTACTGGTCCGTGCACCTACGTCTTGCGCACGGGCGACCGTGCGGGTGAGCCGTGTGGTGGTCCACACCCCGCCCTGCGCTGCTTCGGCCGCCTGACTGACGCTTGGCGCCGCCAGTTTCCTGACGCCTCTGAGATCCCTCGCTGGGACCAGCTGTCTAGGGCAGGAGTAGCTATCTTTGATCTTGACTTTGATGCTATTCTTGCTGCCATGTATGCTGTGACTATTAGTGAGGAGGGTGACTGTTACCGGTGTTTCCCGCCCGACCCGGGCATTGGTACTGCGGCTCTAGGTGCTGTTGAGGCTGCGACTCCAGGTGCTGGTGAGGCTGTCGCTCTAGGTGCCAGTGAGTCTGTGTCCTCAGGTGCTGGTGATTCTGCTCTCTCAGGTACTACGTCGGCTCCGCCCTCTCTCACCTTCAATCTTGACTCAGGGGCGTCTCGCTCCTTCTTTCGAGACCGCACCACACTCACGCCGCTCAGTCGGCCAGTGGCGGTCTCCCTGGCGGACCCCTCTGGGGGTCCTCTTCTGGCTCGCTACTCCACTGTCCTGCCGTGCCCTGCGGTCCCGTCTGGCGCCCTGTCCGGTCTCTACCTCCCCTCGTTCTCTACGAACTTGGTGGCGGGTGCTGACCTACAGGATGCAGGGGTCGACCAGTTCACCCCTGCACGCCGACGGGACACCCACTGCACGGACGCGGACACGGGTCGACACTTGACCACGTTCACACGTGGGCCGGGGTCGAGCCTGTACACACTCACGGTTCCGTCTCCTCCTCCTCCGTCTAGTCAGGTAGCTGCGTCGGGTCAGGTGTTTGCTGCAGCGTCCAGGTCTGGTCCTAAGTCTGCCCCCTGCTCGTGTCGCCTCCTGTCCCACGAGACCCTCCTGTGGCACCACAGGATGGGTCACCCCTCCCTGCCTCGTCTCCGGGGCATGGCCTCTCGCCTTCTTGTCTCTGGCCTTCCCCGGTCCCTCCCTCCTCTTCCTCCGGGACCTGGCCCTCCCTGTGTCCCCTGTGTCGAGGGTCGCCTGCGGGCTACCCCTCACTCCTCCCCGTTTCCTCCGACGGAGGCCCCGATGCAGACGCTTCACATGGACGTGTGGGGCCCAGCCCGCGTCCGTGGACAGGGTCACGAGCGCTACTTCCTGCTGGTGGTTGACGACTACTCGCGTTACACCACAGTCTTCCCCTTGCGCAGCAAGGGTGAGGTCACTGAGGTGTTGATCGACTGGATCCGCGCAGCTCGTCTCCAGCTCAGGCGGAGCTTCGGCTCGGACTTTCCTGTTTTGCGTCTGCACTCGGACAGAGGCGGAGAGTTCTCCTCCGGCCTTCTGCGAGCCTACTGTCAGGCACGAGGCATCCGCCAGACCTTCACGCTTCCGGACTCTCCACAGCAGAATGGGATTGCTGAGCGCCGCATCGGCATTGTCATGGACGTCGCCCGTACGTCCATGGTGCATGCGGCTGCCCCCCATTTTCTGTGGCCGTTTGCGGTGAGGTACGCCGCACATCAGATCAACCTTCAGCCCAGGGTCTCCAGACCGGAGACCTCCCCAGCTTTGCTGTGGACGGGGAAGGTTGGCGATGCGTCGGCGTTCCGTGTCTGGGGATCTCGGGCGTTTGTCCGCGACTTGTCTGCGGACAAGCTGTCCCCTCGTGCTGCTCCCTGCGTCTTCTTGGGTTTCCCCCCTGACGCACCTGGGTGGCAGTTTTACCACCCCACCTCTCGTCGTGTTCTGTCCTCCCAGTACGTCACGTTCGACGAGTCGGCTCCCTTCTACCAGCTCTTCCCCTACCGCACTCCGTCGCTCCCCCCCCCGCCCCTCTTCCTGGTCCCAGGTCCCCCCCCGGTAGACCCCCTCCCCCCTCAGGGTCCTGCCCCTTCAGGTGTGTCTCAGGTAGACGCGGTCGAGCCTGTCGAGGTCACTGGTGACTCTGGTGCTGCTGCGGGTGCGGAGCCTCGGGGTGCTGAGACTGGGGTTGCTGAGCCTGGGGGTGCTGAGACTGGGGGTGCTGAGACTGGGGGTGCTGAGCCTAGGGGTACTGAGCCTGGGGGTGCTGCGACTGGGGGTGCTGAGCCTGAGGGTGCTGAGCCTTGGGGTACTGAGCCTGGGGGTCTGTGACTGGGGGTGCTGAGCCTGGGGGTGCTGAGCCTGGGGGTGCTGTGCCTGGGGGTGCTGAGCCTGGGGGTTCTGCGTCTGGGAGTGCTGCGCCTGCTGCTTCTGTTCCTGGTGGTTCTCCTGACCGTTCCTCGCGCCGCGAGCCGCTCTCTCCACTGGAGCTGCGTGAGTGGTTTGCCCGGCGCTGGAGGCGAGCTGCTGGAGCCGGGGGTACTGCGGGTGCTGGAGGTTCCGTTGCTGCCGAGGGAGCTGGTACCACGGGTCCCGGAGGTGCTCATACTGAGGGTACTGGAGCTGCCGGGCCCGGGGGTGCCTCTGGAGCTGGAGCTGCTGCGGGTGCTGGCGCTGAGGCTACGACTGTAGGTCCTACTGCGGATACTTCTGCATCTGCTGGTGGTGCTGGAGTTGGAGCTGCTACTGGTGCTGGTGCTGCCTCTGGAGGTGTTGGTGCTGTCCCTGCTGTCTCTGGCGGTGCTGCGCGGCCTCGGCCGTACTTCGTTTCCTTCAGCAGGTTCTTGGTCTCCCGCCTTCCACTGGTCCTTCTCCTCCCGTAGAGTGTCCGCAGCCTGTCCCGTCACGGTCACAGTTACAGCCCGCCTCTCCTCTGCCTTCTCCTTCTCCCTACGCTGGTCCTACTGGAGGTCTTGCTGAGCGTCGTGAGCCTGCGTCCCGCCCTGTGTCGCCAGTCCGAGCTGCTCGCACTAGTGGTCGCGCTTCGCGTCAGCGTCCTCCTCCTGTCCCTGGCACGCACCAGATGTCTCTGCGTCCGTCCACTGCTCCTCTGCGTGCCCCTTTGCTTTCTCCTCCTCAGTCTTCTCTTCCTACTCTTGCCGACCCGGAGTCGGACTCTCTTCGTGCCGCCAGTCCTACTGTCACGCGTCTTCTTGCTACTCTTCTCACTGACCCTTCCTTTGAGTCCACTGCTGCGTCTGCCCTAGTTGCTGAGCTGGTCGACTTTGCTGCTGCGTGTCGTCTGGACTACGCTGCCAGTCTTGTTGCTGAGTCTGCGTCTGCTGCGTCTGCGTCTGCCTGTCCTCCGTCCGTCGGGGGTGGCTGTGCTCTTGGCACGGACGTCCTTGAGGACAGGCAGGAGGAGTTCCAGTGCTTTGCCGCCGCTTTGCCCCATCTCGTGTCCATGCTTGTTGCCCCTGAGGGAGACCCGGATGCTCTAGACATCCCGACCCCACGCTCTTACGCAGAGGCGATGGCCGGTCCCTACTCCTCTCAGTGGCAGTCAGCCATGGACGCAGAGATGGCCTCCTGGAAGTCCACAGGCACCTACGTTGACGCTGTTCCCCCTCCTGGGGCGAACATTGTCAGTGGCATGTGGATCTTCAGGGTGAAGCGGCCGCCGGGTTCTCTGCCTGTCTTCAAGGCGCGCTACGTGGCTCGTGGCTTCAGTCAGCGACAGGGAGTTGACTTCTTTCAGACCTTCTCCCCGACCCCGAAGATGACCACTCTTCGGGTTCTACTGCACGTCGCTGCTCAGCGTGACTACGAGCTACACTCTCTTGACTTCAGCACTGCTTTCCTGCAGGGCCGCCTGCACGAGGAGATCTGGCTGCGCCGTCTTCCTGGCTTCACTGGGTCGTTCCCTCCTGGTACCCAGTGGAGCCTCCGGCGGCCAGTCTATGGTCTCCGCCAGGCGCCGCGTGAGTGGCACGACACACTGAGGACTACACTTGCGGCTCTTGGGTTTGCTCCTTCTACTGCTGACCCGTCGCTGTTTCTGCGCACCGACACCTCGCTGCCGCCGTTCTACATCCTCGTGTACGTCGACGACTTGGTCTTTGCCACTGCGGACACTGCCGCACTCGCCCACGTGAAGTCCGAGCTGCAGAAGAGACACACGTGCACAGACCTGGGTGAACTGACAAGCTATCTTGGCTTGCGGATCACCCGGGACAGAGCACGCCGCACCATTACCCTGACTCAGTCACACATGGTGCAGCAGGTCCTTCAGCGCTTCCGCTTCACGTACTCCTCGCCTCAGTCCACTCCTCTGCCTATGGGACACTCGCTCTCAGCTCTGCCTTCGGATGAGTCCGTAGAGTCGAGTGGTCCGTATCCAGAGCTTGTGGGCTGCCTCATGTACCTGATGACTTGCACTCGACCTGACCTCGCATACCCTCTCAGCATCTTAGCACGCTATGTTGCTCCCGGCCGTCACCGGAAGGAGCACATGGATGCAGCTAAGAGGGTGTTGCGCTACTTGTGCAGTACGTCGGGCATGGGGCTAGTGCTTGGAGGGCGAGACCGGCCTGTTCTCACTGGGCACTCAGACGCTTCTTGGGCTGACGACCAGGCTACTCAGAGGTCGTCTCAGGGTTACACCTTCAGTCTTGGCTCTGGCTCTGTCTCTTGGCGCTCTACTCGCTCTTCTTCGGTTCTCAGCTCCTGCTGTGAGGCTGAGATCTACGCCACGGCCATGGCTGCCCAGGAGCTTCGCTGGCTCACCTACCTGTTGACCGACCTTGGAGAGCAGCCTCGTTCTCCTCCAGTGCTGTACGTCGACAACAAGGCAACCATTGCCTTGTGTGAGGAGCACAGACTGGAGCACAGGACGAAGCACATTGCTCTGCGCTACTTCCTTGCTCGAGAGCTGCAGCAGCGTGGTCAGCTTCGCCTGCGTTTCGTGGCCACTGAGGCCAACACTGCTGATGTGTTCACCAAGGCACTTCCGCCTCGTGACCATCAGCGCTTTTGCACTCTGCTAGGCCTTGTGCCCACTGGGCCTCACTTGCTTTCCTCTTGACCTTGCTTGTACTGGTGCATATATATATCCATGCTCTTGCTTGTTTAGCACTGTTATATATATATGCTCTGCTGCATGTGAACTGGCCTTGTGGCCTTGACCTTGTGCTCGGAATTTGTGTGGTATCCTTGAGATCCACCCTGAGCTTGCTTTGCTTTGCTTTGCTTTGCTTGACTGGTCTTGTGACCCCTTGCTCTCCCCCACTTTGCCTATGGGGGTGTGTCAGATGATTATATTACTGATGCATATATCTAGGCTGTAGTGGGGTAGCCCATAGGGGGTACAACCCAATTAGGGTTGGTACTTGTACTTGTTTCATTTCATAGTGCACACATTCCTCTCTCTAATCTCAACATTTCATTGCTGATTCTTAGCCTCTGTGACAGCTGAGATATGACCATCGAACCGATCTCTCAATGGCCGACGCCTGGCTTCACTCGGCTCGCAAGCTGCTTCCCCTCACTCTCTCCCTCCTGCTCCTCCTCGCCGTCACCAGGACCAGCTGCGCGCGGCTTATCCTTCACCCGTCCCCGTCCGACACCAGCGCGGATTCCGCGGTATCCCCACTCAGGGTGGAGCGGAAATTGTTCAGCTGGGACGATTTGACCGAGGAACATGTTATTAACGGCAGCTTCGGCATGATTGACGGTCCAAGTGACTACGCGGTGACTCAGTCGGTCGTGGAATTATTCTTGAACGCGGGGTACAACGTGATGGTCATTCAAAGCAAGCACTCCGTGCAGGGCGACCCGGCGTCCGCGCAGGTGGAGGTGCGGCATTCCAGGGATATATCGAAATTCACCGAGTATTACAAGAAGGGACGTTTCTGTGTGAAGAATCTTGGCAATGACAGGTACAAAAACTGGGCGTTTGGAGGCGTCTGGAAGCAAGTCGGCGCGGATAAGAAGGTTGTCGTCTTTTCCTGATTTGGTTCGGTAGTTGATCAAGAGCCTTGGCTTTCATTTTTTTTTTTTTTTTTTTTTTTTGGAATTGCTGAGTGCATTAAAAGGACAATGCATACAACAAGAGCAGTCGTAACTGAGCGTGAGGGCGGGCTTCATGCACCACCCAGACAGGCAACCTAGGGGGGTCTAAAAGCCCTCCTTGGCTTGTTCCAAATTGCATCGAAACTGGCCGACCACTTCCACTTCTTGTCGCCAGCCTCACGGATCCTTGTCAGCATTTTTTGCTCAGCTTCGAAAACCCCCCTGAATCTTTTGTGCTTCCCCGACGTGCCCGGCCTCAGACATTTCGCTCCTGTAGCCTTCGTGTATACCCTCGCATGCAGCCGAAAAGCTACCCCGATCCTCCTGAGCACCCTCCTCGCTCTGAACTTCTGCCCTCGAAACGTGGCATCACATCGTTCCACCCACAGCTGGTGGAGGGCGATAGCCGTGAGCGTTCCTTCTGGAAAGTCAGTCACTGTTCCAGATTCCATGAACAGCAGGTCTCCCAACGAGCTCGGAGACCGTGAAGGGTTGAGCATGCGGAGGGCACGACGTAGCCCTGAGACCACTGGTTGAATTCTAGGGCAGGTGAACAGGCAGTGTTCATGCGTCTCCTCCTCCCCGCAGTATGGGCACTTCGGCTTGCAGCTCAAAAAATCCACCCTCTCCCCAACCTGTAGGTTCAGGTTATGCACCCGCGTGAGGACGTCACGTGGCCGGCTCGGGATAGCGAGCGAGTTACGTGTACGAATAACCCGCTGCCAGTCAATCTTTCCACTCCAGCGACCAGCCCACTTCTCTTGTTTCGTCAGGATTGCGGTAGGCTTGGCCCATGCCTCCCTCAACCGCTTCAGAGGGGCGAGCTGCCCGTCCACAAATATGGCTGACCTGAAGATCGAGGTAACTGCGCTTCCCTCCCCTCTGGGTGAAACAGCTCCAGAAACTCCCCCAGCCCCCTGTGCCGAGCCAGGTACCAAGAGGTTCTTCCAATCTGGTGGAGCAGCTGCCAACGCCTTGAGAGCCAAGCGTGCTGACTCTTTCCCTCTCAGCTCCCTCTCCAGGATTTCCATGTCCTTAACCGCTGCTACGCCTGAGGAGTCAGTGGTTACCAGGTCACCCAAACGCGTTTCCCAAAGACCTTTTGCCGCTTGCTGACCTCCGATCGGGTTTGTGCCGTTCAGTAAAATATTCCTGTTAAAAACAAGCCGTTCATGCGCCACCTCCTCTTTGTTGAGAGCACCCCCGATCACGGCTAATGGCGACATCAGAAAAACCTCACACGTCTGCTTCCACCGTTCCTCGTCACCCGGCCAGTGCTTCAGCAATTTCTCGTGCGCCACGAAAGTGTCGTTCCCCATCGGGAGTCCGGCCGTAGTGAGCATAACTTCCTTTTTTTTTTCCCGTTCCCCTCCAGCAGTAGACCGCCGATCCTCCTGGCAACCAAACAAGCGAGTAGGATATCCGGATCCAGCACCCCAAGGCCGCCGTCCACTCTGGGGGTGGAAAGAAGATCCCAGCTCCAAAGGAAATAGCTCCCATCCGCCAATGCGTTATTCCCTGACAGAAAGTTGTGCATCAGCTTCAAGAGCTGCTTCCAGACGTTCTCAGGTGGGGGATACACCTGCGCCTGGTAAGCGATTCTCGGCGTGATGTAGCAATTTATGATCACCACTCTGGCCGCGATCGTGAGGAAGAGCGCCTTCCATTTTATCAGCTCAACTGTGATTTTTTCGAAGGCTCTCTGCCAGGTTGGCGCACTGCTTCCAGAGGGAGTGACCCACACCCCGAGTAACCGCTCCGCTTCGTCCGCCTTTGCCCACTTAAAACCTCCCAGCGTCCCAGGTCTCCGCCCAAGGTTGTGACCGAGCGGCATGACCACTGACTTGTCTCTGTTTGTCGCCAAACCCGACAGTTGCGCGAAGTAGTCCAAGAGTTTTTCAGCCCTGGCAATCTGTCGCTTCCCCTCCAGGAAGAGTGTCGTGTCATCCGCATAACCCAGGTATACCAGCCGCTGCCCTGCCTTGTTGCAGAGTCCGAGTTTGCGACGGCAAGCTTCTTGCGCAAGGGGTTCCACCGCGCACAGGAAGAGGTAAGGGGCGAGTGGACACCCTTGCCTGACTCCTGACTTCACATCTACCGCTTCGCCCAGCCAGCCGTTAACTAAAAGTCTTGTCTTTGTCTCCCTGTGCAGGCCCTCCACCCAGCCGACGAACCTCTCCGGGAAACCCATCTCCCTGAGGACCGTGAAGATGAAGCTTCTTGAGACGGAGTCAAACGCTTTGCGGAAGTCAACCAACAGCAAGTACCAGTCCTCGTCACCCTTCTTTGCCGCCTCAATCACGTCGGCTACCACACCGATCGCGTCCGAGATTCTCCTCCCGGGTATGAACCCATACTGTTCCTCGGAGATTACTCGGTGAAGCAAGGGCCTCATCCTGTTCGCCACCACACGCGCCAGAACTTTGTAAGTGAAGTTAAGTAGAGTGATTGGTCTGTAATTGTCCAGCTTGTCCTTGTCTCCCTTTTTATGAAGCAAAATGGTGACTGCTTCCTTAATGCTGGCAGGAATTGAAGCCGTGTCAGAGAAGTTCTGCGCCATTCTAAGGAATTCCCCACCCAAGATGTCCCAGTTCCGTTCGAAAAGTTCTTTCGGAAGGCCGTCCTTCCCCGGCGACTTATTGTTAGCCAGCGCCTTGAAGGCCTGTTTCACTTCCTGCTCCGTCCAATCTGCTTCCAACATCTCCGCCGCCTCCGCATTCAGCCTTTTCCCCGGAAGTGGCTTCCACCGCTCCGACGAAGTCCTGCCGTCTGCTCCAAACAGGTCGGTGTAGTACTGAGTGGCTGCTTTCAGAATTCCCTGAGCGTCTGAAACTGTCGTCCCACCCACCATTAACTCCGCGATTTGCGTGCGCTGCTTTCTGACCTTCACCCGTGCCGACAGGAAGGGAGACGGAACCTCCCCTGCAAGCTCCGTGTTCGTGCCTGCCATCAGGTGCAACCTGTCCCGCTTGGCCGCATGATATTCGTGCAGTTGCGTTTCTCTGACCAGCAGAAGATCTCTCGTCCGCTGACAGCCTGGACTCCGCATCTGCTCCTGCCTCAGCTCCGCAACTACATCTACCAGATGAGCAATAGTTCTCTTAATCCTCTTCCCCTCCTCTTTCATGTATGAGCGCAGACCCGCGTTCAGCCTACCCAACAGCAGCTGAAAGTCCTCTACTCCGTTCTCCGCCGCCTTGGTAAGAGCGGCTTCCACCGCCTTCCGCACTCCTGGCCTTCCGATTGCTGCTGCGTGCAGCCTCCAGATCCCGGGACCCAGGTGAGTGGTGGCTCTGGTCTTGAAAGCGATTTTTATGGCGAACCCATGATCAGAGATATGTTCTTCAGGCATCGTGTGAGCAGCGACTTCAAGATGGGGGAGGAGAGAGCAAGAGATGAGGGCTCGATCGATCCTGGAGCTTGAGTCACTGGAGGCGGAATAAAAGGTAAACTCCCGCTTCTTTGGGTGCAGGGCGCGAAACGAATCTGAGAACTGAAAGCGACTGCAGCGAGCGATGAGCCTGTCGTTTTCTATGTGTGTCCCCGTCTGTGAGGTTCTGTCTAAAGTGGGGTCCTCTACCGTGTTCAAATCTCCTATCAAGACGACATGCGCGTTGGACTGGATCTGATCTATGGCTGGACCGATGACATTGGTTAGAAAGGAGCATCTGGTGGTGGCATCCGCAGGGTAGTAGGCTGCTAAAAGCACAAGGGTGAGACCCGGTCGGCTAACTTCTGCTACTATCAGTCTGCCAAAGGGGTGTGCGGCGATGCAACGAACTAGGATGGAGGGATCTCTGGTGAGCACCGCAACCCCACCGGCTTTGTCAATGGGGGGGGTGGTGAGGACTGATGCGAAGGGTGGAGTTTTCCAGTAGGGGTGATCGTGTGGAAGTCTAGTGTCTGAGAGAATGAGGATGTCGGCTGCTGTGCGTGTCCATGCTGTGACTCTGGATTGCTTTGTTCTGTCGCCAAGGCCGTTAACGTTCAGGCCTGCTAAGGAGAGAAAATTCTTGTTCGTCATTTATTCACTGATTGGCAGCCCCTGTTCATCCACAGGCTGATGACGGACACAACGCTAACAACTGCACTCCAACCTACTATCGACCACAGCACACGATTCTCGCATTGCAGCCTCAGAACCCATAGTCTTTCTTCAGGCTGGCAAGGACCGCCTTGTCCAGTGAGACCTTTGTTGCTGTGCCCAGCTTCTCCAAGTTCAGCAGGTGAGTCGCTGAGACGATGTGGTCTGCAGCAGCCATGAAGGATTTTCCTTTCGCCTTTCCACAGCACAATTGCGTACAGATCCACTCCTCGCGGTTGCTGCCGGTTGAGATAAGTGCAATCGCAGGATCTTTCAAGATGGGGGTGATCAGAGCGGAGGTGCTCAGGGATGAGGCTGCGAGAGCAAACGGGGACGTCAGTGCCTGGTGAAAGAGGTAAGGGTGAGGCGACGTTATGGAAATGATCGATGCGGTTACCGTTAATACGGTGAATCTTTCCCAGGCACAAGTTCCACTTCCCTATGTTGTTCTGCCGCTCTGTGATGTACAGATCATGATGAATGTCATAATGCTGGCCACCGCAGAGCAGGCAGGACAGTGAAGGGAAGTGGACTAGCAGCTTCGCGCCAGTCTCCATCGGATTGTCGACGATGTGTCGCCAGCGGTAGCGGTCACCAGGATGCTGAACGACCAGGCCCTTGATCACATCAGTATCCGCACCGGTAAGAGGATGAGCCACGCGGTGGAAAGCAAAACCCTCTTTGAAGGCAGACTGCTTCCGCATCTTTAGCTTGAAGCGGACGAGCAGATCCTTCAGCACCTCAGGGACAATGTTAGCAGGTACGCGACGAAAAAGCACTTCAATAGCAAGAGGGTGAGCAGCTTTCTCCTTAAGGTACGAGGAATCTTCCGTGTGCTGCCAGATTGCCGGACCGTGCGCCTTCTGGTACTCGAAGACATGTGACTTGATATGGTGAGCATCCCTCTCGTCCAGGAAGGAAATTTGCAGCCGGCAGAAGCGCGTCTTCGCCACGTAACCAGGAGTCATCTCCTGAATGTTGGCCGTGATTCCAGCATTCGCGGTAAGGGAGGAGCACCACACCTTAGACATCAGAAGACGGACGGCTGAGATGATAGCTTTGATCTCCTGTGACAGCACCATCGGAATGAGTAAGATAACGGTAAAGCGGAGGCGGAAAGCATCTTCCTTTGCGATATCAATGTCTAACTCTTCTTCCGAGTCGTCTTCCAGAAACTCTTCCTCGTCGGCAACCACGGACTGATGCAACTGACTCTTTTCCTCCACTGTCAGTCCCGAGCTTCCCGCAGCACCAGCAGCAGACACTGATGCCGGCTCAACCGCGACAGCCTTATCCTTGGACGAGTTCACCGTGTGTGCCGAATCCTTCCCAACAGCCTCTTCGTCCACAGGTGTTGGCGTGAAGTTCTGATCCGGCATGATGTCGTCAGGGAGAGTAACATCCACGGCCGCCTTAGTCGAGCGACCCTTCGGAGGCATGGTGCGATGATGACTTGAAGAGAACGGCTGAAGGATCGTTGAGCAGATCCTGGTTGACCGATAAGCTTGTGAAGCTTCTGCTGCTCGAGTACTGAGCACCACCTCCTTATAACCTTCTCTCTGCGCCAGGGATTTGCTCTCTTGATCGAAATGGTGCGTTCCCGAGGTTGAAACCTTGGGATCATGTCGAGGTTGGAAAGACTTGATAATGACCTTGCGTTTTGAAGAGTAGATACACTGCTAATGTATTGTTTTGAAAAAAGGCCTGGACGCGACATTGTCAGAGAACCTTGGAGTTAGGTTAGCTTGAAATATGCTTGCAACAGTGAGCCGAACCCGAGATGCCGAAGATACAATGCCCGCGAAGTAGACATAAAAAGGATATCCTCCGCTTCTTAACGAACTCAGGAAAACAGATCTGTGCTCAATGTTACCAACAGGTAAGTAACCTTCACATAACAGGCCTCCGAAGCTGCGCGGAGAAATCCATGGCGATCTCATGGCGGTCTGCTCATTCAGCTGCGTACAAGAGCAACTAGGGACGCGTCAGCCAGAATTAGAGCCTTGGCTTTCAGGTTTACGATAGTTGAAATGATGAGGTGATCTCATCAATGGTGCTGGTGTTATTGTTATGCTTGTTGCTGTAAAAAGATGCTGATCCACAGAATGCACTGATCCTCTCTACAATTTCACCTGTACCTTCACAATACCATTGTAAAGGCCTCGTGGGCTAAAACTACTGCTCTGAATGTGCTTCAATGGGTACTTCTGCGTAGGGCACATGGTACTGAGCAATCCCACAGTATGTTTAGTGACAAAAACCATGAATTGACAGATAGCCGTGGCTTATAGCACACCATAGAACTGTTTGTTACAACCACATACAGCATTGAAGGCCGGAACTGCTAAGTGAGAGGCCCACACCAAATCATTGTTTAGCCTGCTGACGTGGACGGGCCAGGGCTGATTTTATCAGGGTAATTACCCTGATTTCAGGGTGATTACAGGCTTCTCACCTGGTGGCCCCTGCAATCTCAGAATTTCTGACTTGTGAACACTGATCCATTCAGAATAGTGCTTTAGCGAACCCTGAAATATTGTATCTAGGCTCAGAGTAGTGTTCTTACTGACTCTGTCAATGTAGAGTACGCGTTCTGTGGACTCTGAACTTGACCTTATCGGAACGAAGTTTCTCGAAAATTTCCTTCCGATAACCCCGTTGAAATGAACGAACAGGAATGATTGAACTAACAGTGAAATCAGTACAAGTACCTAACCCTAGAATTGTGTACCCCCTATAGGCTAACCCACTGTAGCCTAAACAAGCACAACATATATAATGTTTGACACACCCCCATAGGCGAAGTGGGGGAGAACTAGGGGTCACAAGACCAATCAAGTAAAGCAAAGCAAAGCAAGCTCAGGGTGGATCACAAAGTCACCACACATTCCGAGCACAAGTTCAAGGCCACAAGGCCAGTTCACATGCAGGAGTACATATATATATATATATATATATATATATATATAAGGCTAGACAAGCAAGAGCAGGTATATATATATATATGTAACAGTACAAGCAAGGTCAAGAGGTGAGCAAGTGAGGCAAGACAGGTACAACGCCCGGGTCTTCAGCACCAGCAGCAGCTCCAACGCCCGGGTCTTCAGCACCAGCAGCAGCTCCAACGCCCGGGTCCTCAGTACCAGCAGCAGCTCCAACGCCCGGGTCCTCAGCACCAGCAGCAGCACCAGCGCCAGAGTCCGCAGCACCAGCCGTAGCTCCAACGCCCGGGTCCGCAGCACCAGAAACAGCTCCAACCTCTGGGGCCGTAGCACCAGCAGAACCAGTAGAGTCTCTAGCACCAGTAGCACCACCAGCAGCAGCGGGGTCCGCGACACCAGGCGCGCCACTCCGAAGAGTGCAGCGCCGCTCGTACCACTCACGGATCCGCTCACGGGAGGGGAGGTCCCGGCTAGGAGGAGAAGCACTAGCACCAGTCCCAGTAGTACGCCTGGCTCCAGAGGTACCTCTCCTGAGGCTGCAGTACTGGAAGTACCACTCATGCAGCTGCTCCGAGGAGAGGGCTCCGCCAGGTGTAGGACCCTCAGGCACAGGACCTCTAGACTCAGAACCCTTAGACTCCGGACTCTGCAGCTCAGCACCCCCAGGCTCAGTACTCCCAAGCTCAGCACCCCCAGGCTCCGCACCCCAAGGCTCAGCACCCCCAGGCTCCGCACCCCCAGGCTCCGCACCCCCAGGCTCCGCACCCCCAGGCTCCGTACCCCCAGGCTCCGCACCCCCAGGCTCAGCACCCCCAGGCTCCGCACCCACAGCAGGACGAGAGTCGAAAGCTACCTCAACAGGCTCAACCGGGTCTACCTGAGACACACCTGAGGGAGCGGCACCCTGAGGGGGGAGGGGGTCTACAACAGCAGCACATGGCGCGAGGAAGAGAGGCGGGGGGGGGGAGCGGGGCAGTGCGGTAGGGGAAGAGGCGGTAGTAGGGGACGGACTCGTCAAAAGTGACGTCCTGAGAGGGCAAGACTCGGCGCGAGGTGGCGTGGTAAAACTGCCAACCAGGCGCGTCCGGGACAAAGCCGAGGAAGACGCAGGGAACAGCACGGGAGGAGAGCTTGTCCGCAGACGTATCGCGGACAAAAACTCGAGATCCCCAGACCCGGAAACACGACGCATCGCCAACCTCCCCCGTCCACAGCAGTGTGGGCGAGGTCTCCGGCAAGGAGACACGGGGCCAGAGGTTGAGCTGATGCGCAGCGTACCGGACCGCAAACGGCCACAGAAAGTGGGGGGCAGCCGCATGGATCAAGGAGGTATGGGCGACCTCCATGACCAGGCCAATGCGGCGCTTTGCAATCCCATTCTGCTGTGGAGAGGCCAGAAGCGTGAACGACTGCTCAATGCCGTGCTCAGCACAGTAGGCTGCCAAGAGGTCGGAGGAGAACTCACCACCTCTGTCAGAGTGCAAGCGCAGGACAGGAAAGTCCGAGTGGAAACGCTCGCTGAGCTGGAGACGGGCTCTGCGGATCCAAGGGATCAAGACATCAGGGACCTCACCCTTGGTGCGCAAGGGGAAGACCGTGGTGTAGCGCGAGTAGTCGTCAACAACTATCAGGAAGTACCTCTCCTGACCCTGACCACGGACGCGGGCTGGGCCCCACACGTCCATGTGGAGCGTCTGCAAGGGAGCAGTCGTCGGGGGAAACGAGGAGGAGTGAGGAGCGGCGCGCTGCCGCCCCTCGACGCAGGGAAGAGAGGGAGGAGCAGGCGAGGGTGGGAGGGGAGGGAGGACTCTGGGAAGACCGGAGAGAAGGTACCGGGAGTGCATGGCACGAAGGCGCTGCACAGACGGGTGGCCAAGTCGGTGGTGCCAGAGGACAGTCTCGTGCGCTAGAGAGCGACACAAGCAGGGGGCAGACAGCTCACCTGATGCGGACGCAGACGCAGACGCAGCGACCTGAGGGGACTCAGTGGTCAGTGTGTACAGGTCCGACCCCGGCTGCCGAGTGAAGGTAGCCAAGTGGCGGCCCGTACGAGCACACGTGCAGTGTGTCACGCGCTCGTAGGCAGGGGTGAACTGGTGAACACCCCCGTCCTGGAGTGCACTACCTGCCACCAAGTTCGTAGAGAACGAGGGGAGGTGGAGACCTGGTAGTGTGCCCGACGGGACCGCAGGACAGGGAAGGACAGTGGAGGAGGTCGCAATGACTGGACCCCCAGAGGGGTCAGCGAGGGAGACAGCAACTGGCCGAGCAAGCGGCTCAAGGGCAGTGCGGTCACGAAAGAAGCAGCGAGAAGCACCTGAGTCCAGTGTGAAGGTGTGCAGTGCTGCCGTCGACTCAGTACCAGGTGGGGCAGACGCACAAGCACCTAGAGCAGCTGCCTCACCAGCACCTGGGGTAGCACACACGCGAGTACTTGGAGCGGCAGACGCACTAGTCCTAATGCCCGGGTCGGGTGGCACACACAGGTACTCAGCACCCTCTCCACTAGTAGACATCACATACATAGCAGTGAGAATGGCATCAAAGTCTAGAGCATAGATATCAATCCCCTTCTTCAGGAGATTAACCCAGCGGGGCAGCTCTGTGGCCTGAGGGAACTGAACACGCCAAGCGTCGTTGAGACGAGCGAAGCAGCGCTGTGTGGCGTGCGGTCCCCCACACGGCTGACCAGTGCGGTCACCAGTGCGAATGACGTACGTGCAGCTAAAGCCACCCCCCCCCCCCCCCCCCCCCCCCGTGCTGAGAGTACCACTCACGGACCTCCTGGGGCGACGGAATGTGCTGCTGGCCCTGGCCACCGCCAGCGCCTCCACGACCACCACCGCCGCCGCCACCTCCTCGACCACCCCAACCTCTGCCGCCGCCGCGTCCACCGCCACCCCCACCACCGCCTCCGCCCCTGCCACCTCCCCCGCCGCTGCCGCCACCACCCCCACCGCTGCCACTAGCCCCTCCAGTCGCGCCACCACCCCCACCGCCGCCACCGCCCCCACCACCGCCTCCCCCGCTGTCACCGCCACCTCCCTTGCCCCCTTTGCCTTTGCCAGTGCGGCGCCCGCTCGAAGCAGACGCAGTCTCGACCTTCTCAGCACCAAGGAGGTCGACAGCAGCAGCAGAGGCGACAGAGGGAAGAAGGGGGGATTGAGAACACCCCTCAAAGAACGGGGTACGGGGGTCGCCACGAGAGGCACCTACAGCGACTATGCTAGCCTCAGCTGCAAGGAGTTCCTTCTCGAGGAGGGCAATGGTGAGCTCAGTGGGGCAGCGAGCTAGGAAGTGGGCCCTGACTGAGCGCAGAGTGTCAGGGAGGCGGGTGACTAGGTGGTAGAGAGTGAGCCAGAGTGGGGGTGGGTTCTTGGCAAGGAACTCATTAGGCATGGGGGCGCAGAAGCGAGCCTCACTAGTGCGGAGGTGCGTAATGAGGTCAGCGACTGTGTGGAAAGAGGCTAAGTCGGGGAACAGGTAGGGAAGAGAGAGACGGCCTAGTGCGGCAGAGGCCGGTGAGGAGTAGCGGGCAACGACAGCAGTGTACGGTGCCTGTGCAGTCTTGTGCTGCCCAAAGTGCTTGCGCTCATCTATCGGCAGGGAGTTGCGAATAACGAAGCGAGCGTGGGCGTCACGAGTCTGCCACTGTGAGCGGGCAGTGCTGTCAGCAGTAGCAGTAGGAGCAGGAGCATGGCCTAGGGCGTGATCGTACAGTGAGATGTCCTCCTTGGCAGTGAGCTGTAGGAAGAGGTGTAGGTCATCTAGCCAGGTTTCGAACTTCACTAGGCGGCCCTCAGCATCGAAAGCCAGCACAGGAGGGCTAGCCATAGCAGTAGTAGGAGTAATAGCAGTAGGGGCATCCCAAAAACAGTAGGCAGGGCGACTCAGGTAGGGCGGCTCGGTCCAGTACGGGCGGCGCGGCTCGGTTCAGGTAGGGCCGCGCGGCTCGGGAAGGGCGGCGCGGCTAGGTTCGGGCGGCTCGGTTCGGGCGGCTCGGTTCGGGCGGCTCGGTTTGGGCTGGGCGGCTCGGTTCGGGCGGCTCGGTTCGGGCGGCTCGGTTCGGGCGGCTCGGTTCGGGCTGGGCGGCTCGGTTCGGGCTGCTAGGGTCGGGCGGCTCGTTCTGGGGGGGGCGTTCGGGGCCTCTAGGGGCGAGCGTGGGGCCGTAAGGGGCCGCTAAGGGCGAGCGCGGGGCCGATCGGGGCCTCTAGGGGCGAGCGCGGGGCCGTAAGGGGCCGCTAAGGGCGAGCGCGGGGCCGTTCAGGGCCTCTAGGGGCGAGCGCGGGGCCGTAAGGGGCCGCTAAGGGCGAGCGCGGGGCCGTTCGGGGCCTCTAGGGGCGAGCGCGGGGCCGTAAGGGGCCGCTAAGGGCGAGCGCGGGGCCGTAAGGGGCGAGCGCGTGGGCCGACGGGGCCTTAAGGGGCGGCGCGCGAGTCGCTAAGGGGCGGGTCGCGGGTCGCGGGGCCTTAGGGGGCCGTGAAAAACGAGGCGCCCTAGGGCGCAGTTAGGTAGGTAGGTAGTGGTGGGCCCTAAAAAAAAAACGGTCCTAGCGAAGGACCTGCTCTATACCATGTTGAAATGAACGAACAGGAATGATTGAACTAACAGTGAAATCAGTACAAGTACCTAACCCTAGAATTGTGTACCCCCTATAGGCTAACCCACTGTAGCCTAAACAAACACAACATATATAATGTTTGACAAAGCCCGCCTTCGGATTGGTCGCAGTACAGCCAGAGCGTGAGCAGCGCGCGGCAACATGTCTCACAAGTGAATACACTCTACGTATGTTAGTTTCACAGAATTTGAAGATGTTGGTTGTATTGTCACCTGCGTGTGCGTGAAGTTACCAACACATTTTTTGCATTTCGCACAATGAAGTTGGCGAATTGCGGGTAATCAGCGAATCGGAAATCTTGGCACATCTACGGTACCGAACTGTTTGGTGGACCGAAATTGCTCGTTTCTTCCCCATGCTAAAACGTGTGGAGAAATACCATTTTTCAAAAGTAAATGGTAAGAAAGTAACGTGCACAAGGTGTGCACAAAATGATGTCGCGTTGTGTTGGGATCATGCGGAGTGAAAATGTTTTCCCCGTTAAACACAGTCTGCGTTACTACATTGATGTTCAATTCTCAACCCTGAGTAATCAGAGTCAAGTACTTTTCAACACTGAGCTGAGCAATTAGAGTAGCCTACCTGTGGCTAATATGCACCCATAATAGAGGAGGAAAATTTTCCCCGGAATCAGGGAGGCTTAAAATGAAACGTCAGCCCTGGTACGGGCTGCACCGCTATCGTTATAGGAACACTCAACAAGGTTGGCTATCGTTGCTGGTTGTCGTGTAGATGTGGAGCGGTCGAGAGCGGTAGGGAAGCCCGGAACACCACCGCAATCCATGCATTTCGTCTGCGTGAGAGTAAAAGATGGTCTATGGGCTCTACCACGCGTCACAACGTTTTGCTGACATCGCTACCCAAGCCAATTCAAAACCTCTTTTGGTTTCTGGGAGAGGAAAAACATGATTTCTCTCCTAAGCGTTTAGCTTTCTATAAAGATTCCTTTCACAATTTGCAGAAGCTAGAATGGCTGAATGTAATTTGTAAATTTCAAACTCTCTACTTCTGGTGAAAATGTCAATGACGCGGTGTAGCTTGAAACCTCATTGTGCTCGTTACCCCCAAATCACTTCAAACGATGTGTGCTCAACATCATCGATTTCACCAACGCGCGGAACGGCTCTCGCCTGCAGCGAAGTAACCGACCTCTCTCCCTACCCTACCCTGATTGTCCCCTTCACTTCCACCCTTGCCTTCCACCCCTCGACACGCCTCAGCTCACCACCCACACTCAGCTTACCGCCAGCCGCCTCTATGACTAAAGCGCATTTGCAACTCCCTTTTTCCTCTACCAACCGCCTAGTCGGACTCGAGGAACTACCGGTATATTTTTCACGTTTCCGAGCATACTCTGTACGCTAATCATTGGCAATGGCGGCTCTAGCGAGTCGCATACCGCCTTCACGTCAGAGTCCGAGTCCAAGTGCGAACCATGGGGAAGGGCTATATATTAGAAGCTGCAAATCACCACAATCATCACAGATTCTGCCTCCGTTCTCTTTTCTACTTACGATCTCGCATACCAAGCACCTCGCGGCTCACGTATTTGAATCCTCCTGTGTGATTCTCATTTGCATTAACGTGTACGTTTAGCTGTTCACCCTTGATAGTTTGACACCGTTTTCGTAATGGCCAACTCCTGGATTCACTCAACTCGCAAGCTGTTTCCTCTCACTCTCTCCGTCCTGCTCCTCTTCGACGTCACCAACGCCAACGCCGCGCGGCCTATCCTGCACCCCTCCCCGTCCGACACCATCGCGGATTCCGCGGTATCCCCGCACAGGGTGGAGCGGAAGCTGTTCAGCTGGGACGGGGTGACCGTCGATCAGATAATTGTGGGCAGCCTGGGCATGATCGGCGGTCCAGAGGACGACGAGGTGACGACGAAGATCGTGGAGATATTCATGAACGCGGGGTACAACGTGATGGTCATTCAGAGCGACCACTCCATGCAGGGCGACCCGGCGTCCGCGCAGGTGGAGGTGTGGCACTTCTGGGATAACTCCGAGTTCAAGGTGTATTACAAGCAGGGCCCGTTCTCTATGGAGAATCTTGGCAATGGCGGGTACGAGAACTGGGCGTTCGGAGGCAACTGGGTGCGCTACGGTGCGGATAAGAAGGTCGCCGTGTTCTCGTGAATCAGTTTCTAGTCCTCCGAGATTCTGGGGGAGGGTCGGATTAGATTAGACCTAGCAGATGTGACCAGTAGGGCCTATTTTTGGATTTTAGGTACTCTGATTTCCAGAGTAGTTTTTTTCCCAACTCTGAAATCTAGGGTTGTTCCTGCGCCTTACTCTGATTTGTCAGAGTAACCCTATACTTTAAAACAAAAACCCAGGCACGTCAGAGTAATATTTTTCTCTACTCTGATGTTAGTTAAGTTTGGTGTACCATGACCTCAATAGGTTTTTGTTACGCCTTTTGTACTTGCATTTCCGCGTCGCCCACGTTTCCCCCCTCACTGCGATGTTTCAGAGTGAGGTGTTGGCGGCACCGATAATCTGACTAAGGGCATGTCCGAAGTGAAACGTCAATAGATGTCGCTGGATGTCGGTGAATGTCATCCCTCGGATCGACAGTTCCAACCGTCAGGATTTACCGACATCCCCAAACGGATGTCCACGGATGTCGACGTTTCACTTCGGACACCCCCAAAGAGCGTGTCTGAAGTGAAATGTCGACGGATGTACAGTTTCGTCGGGGAATGCTGGCGAATCTCAACCCTCGGATTGAGCGTTCCGACCATCAGGATTCCTCGACGTCCCTCAAAGTTTCGTCGGGAAACGTCGACGTTCACTTCAGACATAAAGAGAGAGGGGACTGGCTGGCATCGTGCGCTGGTTGGGAAAGTTGTCAAACTACAGTAGCCAATCAGTGCTCATATTGCCGCCAACACACGACAGAAATCAGGAGAATGATCTCGACGATTCGGGGAAAACCCGCTAAACGCAGGGGGAGGTGGGGAGGGAAGGGGGGCGGGGGAGGGGGGGCCGGCAGGTATTCCCTATACAGAGTAAATTTGGTCCCCGAAAAAAAAACCCAGAGGCCTCAGAGTAAACTACAGCATAACTCTGGCAAATCAGAGAAATCGGAAGTCCCAAAAAAATTACCCAGCGGGTACAGAGTTACTTTAAAAAATGACTCTGATTTTCAGAGAAACAGAGTAATTTACTCTGAAAACGTGAGGCCTGGTGACCAGGTGCTCGGCTGATGGTTCCTGCATACCGTATTTCTTGATCGAATGTCAGGCGGTCTGTGTGTGGTACAGTATGCCTGTTGCTCCATTTCACTGGTTTCTGGTGTAATGATGGTCTTCTTTATCTTACTTGAATGGTCTTCACTTCAGCCTGATGGTTAGTGTAATGATGCTGACCCCCTGCAATGGTTAGTCATCATGTACATGCAGTTTGTTGCTGTCACTGGTTCATGCAGCAGGTTATTGCAAACAGGTCAGATCAAACCATGTCTATAAATACACATCGTGCAAGCAACTTTCCACATTCACCAGCAACAGCTACGGTATGGTACATGTCACAGTTGCTTACAAGGCCAATGCTGAGCGTTTATGAGACAGACAGATCGCCAATGTTGAGCTTGCTGCTATGCAAACAAAATTTTAGACACACCACTGCCAGCACTGTGCATGTACACTCAGCGTACACACTCAGCCAAGTGGCAATGGTCAGAGGTTGTAGACGCAGAGCGAGAGGCCGACGTAAAGGGTGGAGGAAGTGCAGACGAAGCCACTGTTGAGCTTGCTGACGTACGAGGTCTTCCCGCGGAAGTACTTGTATATGATGGCCGCACACGTGTCGCCCGACTTGACTGTGTAGCGCTTGCTGCATGATGAGGCGCCGAACTTGGCTTGCGCCACACAGAGCTGTGCATGGGGGAGGGAGGGAGGGAGGAATAGAGAGGGGGGCAGGGGGGGGGGGGGGGGGGGGGGGGGTGGCAGTGAGAGGAAGCATGAGGTGAGAGAGGGAAACCAGTGCAGGAAGGATTTGAAGGCTTGAGACAAGGGGAGTTCCGCATTGAAGCTGAGGTTTCTCACTGTGCCCACGCGCTTCCATATTTGAGTCTCAGCCCCCTCCTCTTGAGTCACCGAATAGTTGGAGTAGTCGATGAGGTTGTTGCAGTTGAGCCCAGGGTTCAGCCGGTGCAGCTCCGTGGCTGTGAGAAGATTCAACCCCTCACATCACACTCACATCGCGCTACCACCACACGACCACTAGTGTCTTAGCACCTCTTCTCCTGCCTCACCGACGAATCGGAATAGTCGATGAGGTTGTTGCAGTTGAGCCCAGGGTTCAGCCGGTACAGCTCCGTGGCCGTGAGGCCGTATGTGCTCTGCACGCTCGCACACGTGTCGGTGGCGCTGAGCGTGTAATACTCCGTGCACACTGTTGACACGGAGGCTGGTGGGAGGGCTTGGCCCATCTCCACGCACACCTGGTGGGGGGAGGAGGGAGGGCGTTGGAGAGAGAGAATGGGGCACACGTGGCAATGAGGCTCAGCGTGTAATGCTGCTCCGTGCACACTGTTGACACTGATGCTGGCGGGAGTGCTTGGGCTACCTCCACGCACTCCTGGTGAGGGGAGAAAGGGCGTGCATGAGGTGGGGCGGCGATGCGATGAGATGAGACTCAGTGTGTCATGTCGTGCTCTGTGCACCACGCTGATGCCACAGGGGCGAGTGGGAGGGCTTGGCCTTGTTCCAGACAGAACCGAGGGGAAGGTAGAGTGAGCTAGAGAGTTGAGCACGTGTGAGAGCAGAGAGCGTGTAAGAGTGGAGGGTTGGAGTGACAATGAGGCTCAGCGTGTAAATGGGGTTGGGGTAGGTGGGCGATGGTCAGGTGGAAAACAGCATTTGACAGAGGGATGCGTGGGGGAGGGTTATGTGGGGTAGGGAGGCTTACTTGGTTGGCGGTGATGTTGCTGCAGTCGAGGGTGGGATTGAGGGAGGTGAGATTGGTGAGGTTGAACTTGGTTGCTATCGATGCACACGTGTCGTTCTGATGAGGGGGGGGGCGAGAGACGCAAAGAGGGGGAAGAAAGAAGGGTGGCTTTAGCAAAATCTAAAAAATGACTCTTGCGGTTGAACGGGGGAGAGAAGGGGAATGGGGAAATGTAAGCCATGCCGCCCCACTTCTGGCAGTAGTTGGTTGGTGCACATCTTGACAGCCAAGCCGACTATGCTTGGATGATGATCAAGACTGTGTGCATGTGGAAGCAAAGGAAAGAGGCGTACCGGCTGCGTGGTGTAGTAGTTGATGCACATCTTGACGGCTGATGCTGACGTGACGTTCACAGTCACCCCAGCTGTCAGGTTGCTGCTGCAGTCAATGGCCTGGTGGGGGGTGGGGAGGGAAAGGGGTGAGGGGTGTGGGTGGGGGAAGGGAAGGGATGAGGGGAACGGATGGAGGAATCCTACCATGGTTTGGAAGGCAGTGGTGATGTTCTTGCCATGTGCGCGTGCATGTGCGTGTGCATGTGCATGTGCATGAGACGCACCGCATTCATGGATTGGAAGTCAGTGGTGGTGATGTTGTTGGCAGCACAGATGGTGTCGCACGTGTCGCCCGCCTGGATGGTGTATGTGGTGGCCGCAATGGGTGCTGCATTCATGTAGGGGGAGGGGAGGGGAGGAATGGAGAGGCGAAGAGAGGTGAGGAGAAGAGAGGATGGTGTCGCGCGCCTGGATGGTGTCGCACGCCTGAATGGTGTACGTGGTGGCCGCGATGGGCGCTGCATTGGGAGGGAAGAGGATGGGAGAGGAGACAAGGGAGGAGAGGAGACAAGGGAGGAGAGGAGAAGAGGGAGGAGAGGAGAAGAGGGAGCTCAGGGAGGAGAGGAGAAGAGGGAGGAGAGGAGAAGAGTAAAAAGGTGAAGAGAGGCGACGAGAGGAGAGGAGAGGGGTGGATGGTGTCGCATGTGTCTCCCTCCTGGAGAGGTGAAGAGAGGTGGAAGAGAAGAGAGGGAAGGAGAGGATGAAGTCGTATGCATGTGGTTGCCGCGAGAGAGGTGAGGAGAGGGTGGGTGAGAGGGTGGGAGAGACACATGCGTTGTGGTTGTGTAGTGCCCTGTTATGAGACGCCCTGTTGTGAGATGATTAAAAAAACTAGACGTACGCGGAATGCAGGTAGCAGAGCCGTCAGGGCGAGCAGTGGAGGTGTAGTTGGCAGGGCACGTGCAGTTGTAGCCGCCCACACCATCGTCCACACATGTGCCGGCGCCACAGGGGTTCTGCATCAGCAGCATGCACACCGTCTCTGGTGGAGGGAGAAGGGGGCGAGGGAGAAGGGGGCGAGGGAGAAGGGGGCGAGGGAGAAGGGGGCGAGGGAGAAGGGGGCGAGGGAGAAGGGGGCGAGGGAGAAGGGGGCGAGGGAGAAGGGAGAGAGGCAGAAACAAAGGGAGAAGGGTTAGAGGTCTGTCCGAATAAGAGGTCAGGAGGTGTGAACGCCATTTTCAACTCAGAACACACGCACATGACTAACCATACACAGTGCATGCATACACCGTTTTCAAGGCACCCTGCACCATGAAGCACGCGGCACGAGGCACCATAATCAAGTGTCAGCACCACAATCAGCACGCGGCACGAGGCACTTACTGACAATGCACGTGTCGGTGCCGTCCACGTTGACAGCGGGGATGAGGAAGGGCTCCACCGTGCAGTCGCACGAGTAGAACTGCTTCGGCTTCTCCCCCGGCTTGGGCGGCAGCGGCGGGTCCAAGCACTTGCCTGCGCCACAGGGGAAGCCCAGACACCACTTGCCGGGGACGGCTGAGGCGGGGGAGGGGTGGAAGAGGGAGAGTGGAGAAGAGGGGGGCATGTGCGTTGAAGACAAGAGAAATCACGTTGCAGCACTTGCCAGTCCTGCACGGGGAGCCGGTGCTTTGAGAGGCATACCGGGAAAGAAAATACGGGGTAGTAACCCTAGCACTCACCAGGCAGCATGGGGTAGTAACCCGGTTCGCTCCACATGCCGCAGTAGCCAAAGGGAGAGCGGTCAAAGCCGATGCGCATGTGGCCGTTGTCGCCCCACGTGGTGCCCCAGCTGTTGCGCAGAATGAAGTAGCTCCCCGGCTGCCCTTGCTCCTCCAGGTGATACCCCACCAGCACCACCACATGGTTCACCATGCGGTTGGCAAAACACGTCTTATCCGTCAGGATGTTCGTCTGGCGAGAAAGGGGAGTGAGGAGGGGAAAGAAGGGTGAGGGAAGGGTGGGGAGGAGAGGGAAGCGGAGGAGAATGGGGAAGTTGTTAGTAGGCTAGAGAAGCCTTGCAAACTCGAAAATGGTCTTAATCCGCGTCCCCGAACACCACACCATGAGAATCACGTAAAGCAGCCTCTGGCACTGCACTCCACCGCATCCAACCGCATGCCAGCCCACCCCGCCCCTCTCCACCGCTTTGCATCTCACCCACCTCGTTGTAATCAAGGAAGCAGTCTTGGTCGGCCTCGACGTGCACGACGGGCGGCTGGAATTGCAGCGCCAGTAGGTGCACAAGCACACAACAACCCACCCCACCGTTTCCCACCACTTCCGATCGCATTCCACCGCATCCAACTCACCCCGTTTTAGCTGAGGAAGCAGTCCTGGTCGGCCTCGACATGCAGAACCACGGGCTGGAACTGCAGTGTCAGGATGAGCACAAGCATGCAACAACCCACACCACCCCTCTCCACCGCATCCCACTCACCCCATTGTAGTTGAGGAAGCAGTCTTGGTCAGCCTCCACGTGCACGACCACGGGTTGGAACTGCAGCGCCAACATGAGCCCAATGGGCCCCAGCAGACTCGCCCGCTCGTAGAACCTCACGTTCGCCACCCCTGGGTTTGTCTGGATCTGAGTGTGGGGAGCGGAGGGGAGAGGTAGGGATGGGTAGGGTAGGCGGATGAGGGGGGGTGGGAGGAACCGGCTCAACAGACTCGCCCGCTTGTGAAACTGCACCAACGCCATCGCCACGCCGTGGTTAGGTTGTGTGAAGGGTGGGAGGAGCAAAGTGAAGACCGAGGAAAACCAAAAAGACATAGAAAAAAAAAAAAATCTTTGCTGAATTAGGCGGACCTTGGCTCAAATGAAGGATGAAAAGGAAGAGTGAAACAATAAAAACAAAATGAAGAATGTATAGAAAACTAGTGACTGACTTACAATGGTCTTGTTACATATCGTGCTGTCATTTGCCATGTAGGGATACACCGCAGCGGACACAAGCGGATTCGCGATGGCGTATTCAAATGCGTCCGTCGTGAACCCGCCGTCGCAGTCGTCCGTGCCACACGTCAGCAGCTGCTGCACCGACACGCGGTTCGGCGGCTGGATGCGATAACCCAGCAATGCGCCGTCAATCGCCGACGCTGCTGCGAACGCCCAGCATGAACCTGATTGGGGAAGGGGGAAGGGGAAAGGGGAAAGGGGACGGGGTGGGAAGAGGATGTTCGAGGGGGGATGAGCGGGAGCGGGATGGGGATGGTGATGGGGAGAAGGGCGGTGAGGCGGGGACTAGGAAGCTAACAAGCAGGAAGGCAAGGAGTTTCGGCTCATGCCTGTTACGACCACGACGCGCTACCGAGGCGAGCAGTAGCATTCGTTGCAACCAACACAGCCACCTATTGCACACACACCAACACAAGCACTCACTGCAGAGGCTGGGCGAGTCCTGATCCACGACAGGGTGTTTTTGAGAATTCTCACACAGCAACCAACACAGCCACCTGTCGTTGCACGCACACGCACACCAACACAAGCACTCACTGCAGAGGCTGGGCGAGTCTTGATCCACGACAGCCGACAGGTTGGCGCGCCAGTCGACGTTGCTGTGTTCCCGCAGCGCCCACTTGGCCGTGTTGTTGCTGCTCTCTATGCGCAGCGACACGGACGCGTAGTGGAACCACCGATTCTGCTTCGGCCGCGAGTCGTTGCGCGGGATGGGCAGCCCTCCCAGCGAGCGATCTCCGATGCGCGCTGAGGTGGGGGGGAGTGGGAAGGGGGGGACGGGAGGGGGCGGGGCGGGGCGGGGCGGGGACCACAAGGGGATTTGCAAGGCGATGCGTGAGCATGTGGAAGGCAGGAGGAAGGAAACAAGAGACAGTGCAGTAGCGAGGCGCAGGCGCAGCCGTAGCGAGGCGCAGCCGCAGCGAGGCGCAGCTGTAGCGAGGCGCAGCTGTAGCGAATCGCAGTTCATGCGTTCCGCATCCTAGGGAAACGGACAGCGCCTTACGCACGAATCGCTTTTCATGGCTGTATGTGGTTTCGACCGCAACTCACTGGGGAAGTAGTTCGGCGGGTCGGTCGGATCGCCAGAGGTCTGTCCCGCTCCCCCTCCTTCACCACCGGGAGAAGTGACATTCCCGCCACTACCGCCAACGCCGCCGCCATTAGGATCACCGGACCCAGCTTCCCCGTCCCCGCCCTCTCCGCTTCCCCCCTCTCCTCCTCCACTCGAGGTCTGCGCGGGGGCAGCGCTGGCGGTGACGTCGAAGCCGAGGAGCGTGTGCGCGGAGTAGTACTTTGCGCCCGTGCTCGCGCTGAACCCGATGTACAGCGGCGTGTCGCCGTCAGAATTGTTAGCCGGCGCTGGAAAAAGCGCACACGGGTCGAAGCTTGTAATGAAGGTGTTCTTAGCGGGGCGACTCTTGGCAGTGCTGAGGAAGACGGAGAGTTGCTTCGTGGCGGGGGTGTAGTCGATCCAGACGTATTTGATTTTCGCGTCTTTGAGCGCGGGGATGGCTGCCTTGCTGGCGGTCACTGATTTGACGGACGCGTTTAGGTTGAATCCGATGTGCGGCGCGGCCTTGTCCCAAGTGTCCCTGAAAAAAAAAATCACGGAAGAAAAGGGAGGTTATGGAAAAAAAAACCAAGAACGAGGAAATATAATTTCCTTTCGTGCACCCACTTGAAGGACGCCGCATCAAAACTGCTTTCAGCAAAGCGCTGCACTTACTTAAATGTGTCGAACTCCACCGCGAAGCTCGGCGAGTCGCCCGTCTCGCCCCACCCGAGGAACCCACTGTCGCTGCCCGCCTCCCACGCCGCGTTCGCCGTCACGAAGAACGTCACCCCTTGCCCCGCCTTCGACGCGCCGTTCTTCGCGGACGCTACCGCGAACGCGAACGACGCCGAAAACGCCAGCGGCGCGCAGCCGCTGCCGGTGGAGGAGGCGCGGTCGGTGAGGACGATGGCGGAGGGGTTGAGCGCTCCGCCCGCCAGCAGCGCGGCGTCGCTGGTGAGGGTGACGGCGGGACAGGCCTTGTAGGTCGCACTGAGCGCATCGCCGGAGAGCGCGAAGTTGGAGAGGGACTCCGCGAACGAGCAGTCTGCGGCGCCGCGAGGGAATGTGCGGGGAGGAGGGGGGGGGAGCAGAAGAAGAGGGGGGAAAACGAGGGGGAAACGAGGAAAGGGGAGGACGGGGAGGGAAATCGGAAACTGCAGTTTTGATACGACTCTGGCTGCGTAGGGCGTTTAGGTTAGCTTGAGCGACGGATGGAAAGGGACACGCGCGGCGCGAGGGAGAGAGGAGAAGGGAGACGTGGTGAGGAGATCGCTAGTGACTGCTGACACCAACGACGGAGAGCCTGACGCCGACGGTGGAGTACGTTGAGATTCCTACCGTTACTAATAGCGGTCAGCTTCAGACTTAAACAGACAGCCGGCAAGCCCGCAGTGCACAAACTATAGGAGGCTCTGGGACTTGTGATAACACGTGCCCTTTGACGTTTGGGTCCAGCGGCGGACCTGCGAGAGCAGCGATGCCGCGCATTCTGGACCGCAATGCGCAATTCCCAGCACACGCGCGGCGCGTTTGTTTTACCGACCCTGCGCATTTGCGATTTTCGTCCTGCCTCTGCCCGTGACTCTCCTTTGCAATCAAGTGGTGCGGAAAAGTATCCACTAACCAGGTGGTGGGGGAGGAGGCGGGGACGGCGGGGGAGGCGGGGGCGGCGCGGACGGGGGCGGCGAACGAGGAGTTTTCTTCGATTTTCTCCCCGCAGATGCGCCGTGCAACGCGGATATGCACAGGAGAGCCAGAGGTAGTAGCAAAGCTAGCCGCATATTCTGGCGACGCGAAGGTCTCCGTTGCTGCGACGCGCCCCTCCGCCGCCATTGCGACGAAACACGAACGCCAGTCGAGGCGTCGTGTAAGCCGCCACATTGGTTTGGATGTAACATGCTGGCTGTTGTGTCGTCGGATGCGCGACGGCTTGCAGTCCACACAATCCAAGGAACTGACGAAAGAGACTCGCGAGTTGGAGGGGCCTCCTTGGCGACGCCGTGCAAGCAGGCGGAAATGGTGCAGCACTAGCGACAGTCCGCTTCCGTTTCGAGCACGCTGATTCTGACAAGGGACTCCAGGGCGTCGATATGAGGGGCGACCGACGATGAAGTGAGGAGGATGCGGTTGCGAAGCGAAGCCCCCAAGCCAGCCAACCAACACTGACGAGAGTGGTGGCGAAGTTACCCACTTTCGGGTGCGATAGGAAGAAAAACGAAGGCGGTGTTCGCCAGCACTTTTGAAAACGAAAACGACGGGATCTGGAAGGTCAGTCACGCCTTCCTGATCCCGTCAGTTAGGGTTCGTTAAGCTCCGTCAGCCTGGTCAGCCCGTAAAATTCGTGCCGAAGCTAGGATGTCGTCCGAGCCTAAAGCAATCTGCGGTGCCTGGCGAACGCTCTCATTTTTCTCAATTTTCGGAAGGAAACATGGCATTCGGAAATGGGGACGCGACTTCCTCCCCAGGCAAACGTCCCGTCTCATGCCATTCCGTGGCAATCCACCATTTCACGTGGACCGCCGTGGTTTGGCGATGTAATTGGCTGTCGGAGGAAGGTGGGGTGTGGGGTTCCATATGCGGTTGTGAAGTTTCTCATGTCGGGGCTGGAAAGTTCGCGGGTGGCATTTCGCCCAAACCTTTTCGGAGGGTTCCGACCCCGCTTCCTGATGCCGTTGCCAGTCCAATGCCTTCCATTTTCTTCCAATCTCAAAGGTGCTGGCGAACACCGCCGAAGACTTGCCTGTTCAAGAGGAAAAGGCTTCAGGGCTGGACCACGTGGGGAAAGGGAGGGAGCAGGAACGAGGAGGAAGGAGCATGAATGGTCTGTGGGACATGGTTCTGCAATTCGCACGAGGGGAGGTTAGACCTGGTGAATCGGACAAATGCCCTTTTATCTGTTCTGGTGAGATCCCGGTACAGTACAACTCCACGACACAAATTGGACACAAGGTCTGCCCCATGGATATTTCTGGTTTCTGCCATATTCTGCCCTTAAGCAGCAATCGGAGCTTCTCAAATCGGTCCAGCGGCATCTCCGCTCCACCTGAGGCGGATTCACTGGCGCAGGTTCTGATGGCTTCACCAAGCTCGACAGGCAAGTTTCCTGCTTTTTCCTGATTTTAAACCTCCACACACCCCTCACAACAAAAATAATGAGCTCTCTACAGTTCTCCCAGTTGAAGTTTGTTCTTTGTTTGAAATTCATGTTTCACATTCTCAAAATTCATTTTTGATTTGATCGAACTCATATGTCCCGGGCGGCCCAGGGAATGGCCCGAGGCGCAGGAGCTTGTTGGCTTTGCTGGGATCAGGGTGGCCGTCAACCACGCCGCGCCTCCCCCGTCCGTCCCCATCAACTGAAATCTGTTGAGCGCGAATCGTCGCACGCAGATGCTGGTGGTAGGGAGGGATTGGCCCAACTTTCACTCCACTTCAGCCTGTTGCCAAGAGTGCTGCCGCGGAAAATCCACCTGAATGAACCAGGGTCAGGTCAGCACGCACGACCCATCAAGCCAAGGTAGCCCTTCAATAAAAAACTGATTTGACGGGCATAAAATTGTTCCATCATCTGTAAAAGGATCTTCCTTCGGGGCGTAAATCCAACGGTTGCAATGCAAAAAATGTCAAGCAAGGACGTGGTACAGATCAGGGAGATCTGAGGCTGATTGCCTCGATCCCGCAATCCACAATTTCCAAGAAAGTCCAAAACGTACTTTTCAGCAATCGGGGGCAATCTGTCAATCGCATTTGAGATCGTGAACGATTGCGATCGATTGCCTGATCTGATGCAATCGATTGCAACCGATCACGATCGACAGGTTTGGCGAATGGCGAACGTGCGCGATTTGTAACCATTGTCGCTAGAGTTTCGCTTTTGCTCGCTGCTACATAGACATCTCGCGACAGTCGAACCTTCCAGGCTGAGCCTCTGGACCAATCAACGCAGCCCCAATGAAAATGAATATAACACGCGTAATGGGGCAACACTGTAATTTCGGCATACAGATGTACTCAATTGGTTTCGCCAAACTTGAGCTGGAAAGTACATACTACTAGCCTGGAAGGCGCAGTTGATGTTCCGTCGCGTCGGATCGGGGCGATCACACCCAGTCGCTCGCAATCTGATCCAATCAACTATGATTGCTTGAGATCGAAACAAACTGTACCACGTCCTAAACAGCTTTCGCAGGGGTACTACTTAGCGACCCTGCGCTTTCAAGGGGACTACAGTGCTATATGCGGGCAATTTCCGCCACTCCGCCACTCCGACAGGAACATTATGGCAACAACACAGAACTGGGTCCCACATTCACCCACGTGTCACAAATTTCGCAAGCCACTGGAAAAAATATCCCATTACCTGACCCAAAAAACTAAAACCCAATCGGGAAAGGATGCGTCTCGGGGAGGCATCAACCCTAAAAAAAATGTGGGTTCCCGTGTTCATGGTTGATCCCTCCCGAAAATGAGCCCAGGTTCCCTCTGGGTTTTTTTTCGTTGCGAAGCAACCCTTTAAGATCTATTTAGCCAAATTTTATTTTCATATTTATATTTTTTACAAAATCATGAAAATAAAATTTGTCAACTACAGTAATACCCTTCCCATACTGTATGCATGTTGAGCAATTTTGAATATGGTACTCTTCATGGTGCATTAAACCATATGATTTTTTTTCCAATTGTTTAGTGTAGATTTGTTGTACTGCTTATATTATATATTATTTTTAGATGATGTTGTGTAATGATAAAGAGATGAATGCGTGATGCATAAATGATGCTATACAATACATAATGCATAGAATGATGCTATATAATGCATGTGATATGTCCTGAATGATGCACATGCACATGATAAAGTGCATGACAATTAACCAAAAAACTAAGCTACCGCCATCCCCTGCCTAGCATGGGGGGGAGGTCAATAGCTTAGCTTTTGAATAATCAACTACCGCATGAAACAACACAATCTGTGAAGTCTACAAACGAGATCAACCTACCAAATCCAGTTCAAGTGAGCGTACCCGTTCGAGTGTAACTCAATGAACATTTGGGAAATGATATAACTGATTCTCATTTCTAAAAACCACAGGTACAGACATGCATTGTTGATGAAATAACAGATGGATAATGATATGGTAGATGAATGCCACACACATACGGACACATACGCATGCAATCAGACGGACACACGCACGCACAGAAGCTCGGAACAAGCCAATGCAAAAAGAACTTACGAAGGAAGAAAAAAAAAACACAGAAGATGCAAAAGATCACTACCAAGCAATACAACACAATTAGACCTAATCGCCACAAATGTGATCGTTCCTCCTTTAAATAGGACCTTCAATTCCCGAATGGTACAGCAAAGCCTCTGAAAAGTAGGAAATAGGGAAACGTAAGGGGGGAAATGGGAAATAGAAGTTGAGGGGATATAGATGGCGACTTTGAAAAAAAAAAACCACAAGCTGGCTTTCTGAACACAAATAGCGGGGATTTGGAGTAAACGGAAAAGAGGAAAGAGAAAAAAAGTAAGAAGAAAAGTCCAAAGAGCTCCACGTAGGTAAGAATGGTAAAGTACAGAACAAAGGAAATAAGAATGATCATCGAAAGAAGGGGAGAGGAATAAAAATGCTGAGAGGGAGAAGATACCTCATATTCAAAATGCTAAAAGTGTTTCTCCACTAAAATGAAAGGGAACGAGCGAAATGCTTATGAACCTTGAAAACATGAAATACTAAAATCTTTACAGCTTGCACCACAAAAAAACGACTAGAAAACGAGAATAAGAAATGTTAGCCTAGATCGTACTCATCTAACATAGTTCTAGTTAATAAGTTAGCATTGATCTTACCTTGATGTGGTAGGTGGAGCGTAATCAGCGGGGCATTGTAAGCTCAACTAGCGAGAGGAAGGGAGAGAGAAAAAAAGGATGATCAAACCCTAAGGCAAAGCAAACGGAAAAAATGAATGAAGAATGCAAAACGAACGGAAGAGGGACACAATATATTAATGCAAGAATAGACACTAATCCGAAGCACGAATACAACAAACAGAGAGAAATGAAAGGGAGCGGAATGAAATGTAAGATACAAAAACGAACGAGGAAAAAGAGATGTCTTCAAGGAAAGTAAAGAAGGAAGAATTGGAAAAAATGAACAACTCGCCTAGCAAAGAGTAGATGGCGTATAGCCAGGAAGCGAACTGAAGGAGGACGCCTAAGAAAGAAAGGAATGAGCAAATCTGTTTACATTGAATGCATTGAGAATGAAATGTGAAGAGTAATGGAGACGGAAATGTGAAGAGCATACGGTAGTTTCCAGAGATTAAGACAAGGCGAAAATCATTGATACGGTAGCAAGAAGTGAGGAGCACGCACTAGTTAAGAACAAACTAGCTGCTTAGTCGAAATGACATCAATCCTTGAAAACGATCTAGCTTTAGAACGGTCAAGGATACGAGATTAGGGTTTGTCGTCAGAACATTATAGCTTATGCTTTTGTGTAGACTATAGTGGGGTATCCCATAGGGGGTACAACCCAATTAGGGTTAGTACTTGTACCCACTTCACTCATAGTTCATTCATTCTCGTTCTATTCTTCTTATGGTATAGAGCAGGTTCCCCTGTGGGAACTGTGCTTAGGGCCCACCACTACGAACTTTTTTTCCTGCCCGGAGCGCGCTCCGGGCTCTCTCTCTCGATCTGTCGACCTACCCTACGGCTCCTAGACGCCCGCGCGCCGCCCTCAGACGCCCGCGCGCCGCCTGTCCCGGCCCTTCGACGCCCGCGCGCCGCCCTTAGCCGCCCGCGCGCCGCCAGTCTCGGCCCCTAGACGCCCGCGCGCCGCCCGACCAGGCCCCACGCCGCCCGCGCGCCGCCCTTAGCCGCCCGCGCGCCGCCCGTCAGGCCCCGAGCCGCCGTCGCGCCACCCTTAGGCGCTCGTGCGGCGCCCATCCCGGCCCATCGGCGCCGTGTGCCGCCCGTCCCGGCCTCGCGCCACCCGTGCGCCGCCCGTCAGGCCCCACGCCGCCGTCACGCCGCCGTCGCGCCGCCCGTTCTAGCCCGTCGACGCCGTGCGCCGCTCGTCCCGGCCTCACGCCACCCGTGCGCCGCCCATCCCCGCCGCGCACAGCCGTCCCGGTGTCAGAACATATAGCTTACTTGTTTATGTAGGCTATAGTGGGGTATCCCATAAGGGGTACAACCCAAATTAGGGTTTCCTATTTGTACCCACTTCGTTCATAGTCATTCCATCCTCGTTCATATTTTCTCATGGAATCAGAGCAGGTCCCTTCCTAGGGACTGTTCCTAGGGCCCACTGAAGCGCGCCCCGAGGCGCGCGTTTTTTTTTAGCGACCCTCCGTGTCGCCCTTACCGCCGTGCTCCCGCTTAGGCCCCTCGTCGGCCCCGCTTAGGCCCCTCGTCGGCCCCGCTTAAGCCTCTCGTCGGCCCCGCTTAGGTCCCTCGTCGGCCCCACTTAGGCCCCTAATCGGCCCCACTTAGGCCTCGTCGGCTCCGCGTAGGCCCCGTCGGCCCCGCTACGACCTCGAGTCGGCCCCGCTAAGGCCCAGTCGGCCCCGCTTAGGCCCCGCTACGGCCCCTCGTCGGCCCCGCTTAGGCCCTGTCGGCCCCCGCTTAGGCCTCGTCGGCCCCGCTTAGGCCTCGCTACGGCCCCGCGTCGGCCCCGTTTAGGCCTCGTCGGCCCCGCTTAGGTCCCGCTACGGCCCCGCGTCGGCCCCGCTTAGGCCCCGTCGGCCCGCCTAGGCCCCGCTACGGCCCCTTGTCGGCCCCGCCTAGACCCCGTCGGCCCGCCGTCGCCCTCGCTACAGCCCACCGTCGCCCCCGCAACAACCCGCCGTCGGCCCTGCTACAGCCCGCCGTCGGCCCCTCTACCGCCCGCCGTCGGCCCCACTACAGCACGCCGTCGGCCCCGCTACAGCCCCGCTACGGCCCGCCGTCTGCCCCGCCGCTCGTGCTGCAGCCCGCCGCGCCACCGTGCAGCCGCCCGTGCAGCCGCCCACCGTGCCGCCCGTGAGCAGCCCCAGCCGCCCGTGCGCCGCCCGTGCAGCCGCCCGCGCCGCCCGTGAGCCCCTGCGTCACCCGAGTCGCGCGAGCCGCCCGAGCTGCCCGAGCCGCCCGAGCCGCCCGAGCCGCCCGAGCCGCCCGAGCCGCCCGAGCCGCCAGAGGAGCCGCGCTCCTGCTCCTGTGGAACCACTGCTGCTCCTGGGCTGTGTTACTGTGCCGCTGACCTACCCGACTTTTCCTGCCCGGTGAGACTGTCAGCTGCTGTCATGGCCACCCCCACAATCCTAGCTTTTGACGCTGAGGGTAGAGCCATTGACTTTGCAGTCTGGATTGAGGACCTGCAGCTGTACTTACTGTGTGATGCGATCGATGAGGTCTCTCTCTTTGACTTTGTCTCTGGCGCTGTCCCTGCCCCTCCTGCTGATGCTGACCCCGTCGTTCGCTCCAAGTGGGCGACCCGCGATGCTGCTGCACGTCTTGCTGTGCGTCGCCACCTCCCTTCCTCCGAGCGTGCCCACTTTAGTCAGTGCAAGACCGCTCAGGCCTTGTACGACGCTGTAGTTGCACGCTACTCCTCCCCTTCCTCCGCTACGCTTAGCCGCCTCATGCTACCGTTTCTCTTCCCTGACCTCGCTTGCCTTTCCCACTGTTGCTGACCTCGTTACCCACCTCCGCGCTAGTGACGCTCGCTACCGCGCTGCCCTTCCTGCTGAGTTCCGCGCCGCAAACCCTCCTCCCATGTACATCACTCTCTACTTTCTCGTCACTCGTCTCCCTGAGTCCCTTCGTGTAGTTAGGGACCAGTTTCTCTCTGTCTGTCCCACCACCCTCACTGTCGACCTCCTTGAGGAGTCCCTGCTAGCGGCTGAGAAGAGCATCGTCGCTGTAGGGGCCTCTCGGGGTGACCCCTCGCACCCCCATTTTTGAGGGGTGTTCTCCTTCCCCCCTGCTGCCCTCTGTCGCCTCTGCCGCTGCGGCCGACCTCGCTGGTTTTGAGTCGGTCGGTGCGGCGTCTGCCCCCAGCGGTAGACGCCGCAATGGAAAGGGCAAAGGGGGCAAGGGAGCGGGTGGAGCTAGAGGGGGCGGTGGCGGGGGAGGTGGGGGTGGCGGGGGGAGTGGGGGTGGCGGTGGAGGTGGTGGCGGGAGTGGAGGTACTGGTGGAGGCGGTGGAGGCGGAGGTGGCGGCGGAGGAGGTAGCGGAGGAGGCGGGGGTGAGGGGGCCGGTGGGGGCGGTGGCGGTGGAGACGGGGGTGGCGGTGGAGGCGGGGGTGGCGGTGGCGGCGGGGGTCGGGGTGGCTCGTCTCAGCGGAGCAGCTCTGGGGGTGGTCAGCGCTACAGCAGCAGCAGAAGCAAGCAGCATCCACACAGCAGCAGCAGCGCTTCGCACCGTCCCCGCCCCTCAGCAGCTCCGTGAGTGGGTACTTGCAGCGTCAGCGTGGTGGTGCGTTTGGTCCCTGCCCCTACGTTCTTCGCACCGGCGAACCGTGCGGGGGAGAGGTGTGGAGGCACCCACACAGCCCGCCGCTGCTTTGGGCCGCCTGACCGACGCCTGGCGTCAGCAGTTTCCGGAGGCCGCTGAGATCCCCCGCTGGGGGGAGCTGTCTAGGGCTGGTGTAGCTATTTATGATCTTGACTTTGATGCTATTCTTTCTGCTATGTATGTTGTGACTGGTAGTGATGAGGATGACTGTTACCGGTGTTTCCCGCCCGGCCCGGGCATTGGTACTGCTGCGTCAGGTACTCGTGAGGCTACTGCTCTAGGTGCCAGTTGCGTCTGTGCTCTCAGGTACTGGTGAGTCTGCCCTCTCAGGTACTGTGTCGGCTTCGGCCTCTCACACCTTCACCCTTGACTCTGGAGCGTCTCGCTCCTTCTTTCGGGACCGCACCACTCTCACGCCGCTTAGTCGGCCGGTTACGGTGTCCCTGGCTGACCCCTCTGGGGGGCGTGTCCTGTCTCGCTTCTCCACAGTCCTTCCGTGTCCGGGCGGCCCCCTCTGGCACCCTGTCTGGTCTCTACCTCCCTCGTTCTCGACGAACCTGGTGAGTGGTGCTGACCTACAGGATGTGGGTGTCCACCAGTTCACTCCTGCTCGTCAGCGGGTGACACACTGCACGGAGGCTAGCACAGGTCGCCACCTGGCTACGTTTACACGTCGGCCGGGTCGAGCCTGTACACACTGACCACTGCTTCTCCTCCAAGTACAGAGTCAGGTAGGGTCCCCTCGTCTAGTCAGGTGTGTTTGCTGCAGCGTCCAGGTCTGGCCCTGAGTCTGCCCCCTGTTCGTGTCGTCGTCTGTCTCACGAGACCCTCCTCTGGCACCACCGCTTGGCCACCCCTCTCTGCTTCGGCTCAGAGGTATGGCCTCCCGTCTTCTTGTGTCTGGTCTTCCAGGGTCCCTCCTCCCCTTCCTCAGGG
>CANXME010001740.1:600000-755615 GCA_948144175.1 Closterium sp. NIES-65
CAGAGTTACCCAAACCTACCGAGGAGCCGGAGCCACCAGTACAAGGACCACAAGAAATTGAGGTCATCGGCGCTGAATACAGTTACTTCAGAATCCCCGTGAAGGGACTCCCAGTTCGGGAATGGCCCAACCAATGCCTGCTCGTTACCGGAGACCAAGTCGAAGCCGGCGACACCGACGACATCATCGGTATTCCCCGCGTGCTTCTGGAGCGAAAAGCAATTCGCGCGCTCGCCGCCAACATCGACTCCGCCACTGACGCTGGACCTGAAGGGGAGGCAAACTGCGAAGCAGCGCGACAAAAATATCATCAAAAGACAGTCGGTTACCGTGCGGACCCAGAAACATGGCACCAACGGCTCGGCCATCCCTCCCACGCCACGCTAAAAAACTCGCTCAAAGCCGTAGTCTTCGACAGCGACGCGCTTCTCCTCCCTCGAAACGGTTCGCTTACCGCGGACTCACCTAACCCGCCATGCACCGTCTGCCCAACCGCGTCGCTCAATCACCAGCCGTTCCCCGACTTGCCCCCAGGGTATGAACGCTACAAGCCGCTGGACAAAGTTTACAGCGACTTTATGGTGCTCAGCCAGGAGGGGCTCGACGGGGAGCAGTACACACTTACCTTCATCGACGCATCTACTCGCTACGTCTGGGCCGTCAACACCGACAGCAGGTCTCTGGCCTTCGAGTGCTTCATTGCGTGGATGAAGCGGGCTGAGCGACAGTCTGGTCTCAGACTCAAAACCTGGCAGACGGACGGAGCCCTGGAGTTCTTCTCAGACGAGTTCAAGGAGCTCCCCAAACAGAAGGGGATTGAACACCTGGTGTCCCTGCCCTATGTCAAACATTATATATATTGTTGTAGTTGTTTAGGCTACAGTGGGTTAGCCTATAGGGGGTACACACTTCTAGGTTTCCATATTTGTACTCATTTCATTCTTAGTCATTTCATTCCTTGTTCAACATGGTATAGAGCAGGTCCTTCCTAGGACCGTTTTTCCTAAGGGCCCACCACTACCAACCTGCCTATCTGCCTACCTGCCCTAGGGCGCCTCGACGTTCACGCCTCTAGAGGCCCTGTAGGCCCCGCGCTGTTGCACCTAGAGGCCCCGAATCGGCCCCGCGCCTAACCCTAACGGCCCGCGTCGGCCCCGAGCTCGTCCCCTAGAGGCCCGCGTCGGCCCCGCGCCTACCCTAGAGGCCCGCGTCGGCCCCGAGCCTACCCCTAGAGGCCCGCGACGGCCCCGTCCTTACCCCTAGAGGCCCGCGACGGCCCCGTCCCTACCCCTAGAGGCCCGCGACGGCCCCGATCCTACCCCTAGAGGCCCGCGTCGGCCCCCGTCCCTACCCCTAGAGGCCCGCGTCGGCCCCGTCCCTACCCCTAACAGCCCGCGTCGGCCCCGTCCCTACCCCTTTCGGCCCGCGTCGGCCCCGTCCCCAACCCCACCCGCTCCCCGCGCTCCCCTTAGCCGCCTCGAACGGCCCCACCTAGACCGCGCCGCCCGCACCGAACAGCCCGAACAGAGCCGCCCGACCCGAGCCGCGCCGCCCGACCCGAGCCGCCCGAACCGAGCCGCGCCGCCCGACCCGAGCCGCGCCGCCCTACCTATACCGAGCCGCGCCGCCCTACCTGTACCGAGCCGCGCCGCCCTACCTACCTACTGCTCCTACTGCTTTTACTACTACTGCTACCATGGCTAGCCCTCCAGTGCTAGCCTTCGATGCTGAGGGGCGCCCAGTGAAGTTCGACACCTGGCTTGATGACCTACACCTCTTCCTACAGCTCACTGCCAAGGAAGACATCTCGCTGTACGATCACGCCCTAGGCCACGCTACTGCTCCTGCTGCTTCTGCCGACAGCACTGCTCGCTCACAGTGGCAGACTCGTGACGCCCATGCTCGCTTCGCTATCCGCAACTCTCTGCCGATAGATGAGCGCGAGCACTTTGGGCAGCACAAGACTGCACAGGCACTGTACACTGCTGTCGTTGCCCGCTACTCCTCACCGGCCTCTGCTGCTCTAGGCCGTCTCTCTCTTCCCTACCTGTTCCCCGACTTAGCTTCCTTTCACACTGTCGCTGACCTCATTACCCACCTCCGCACTAGTGAGGCTCGCTTCCGCGCCGCTATGCCTGATGAGTTCCTCGCCACGAACCCACCCCCGCTCTGGATCACTCTCTACCACCTAGTCCCGCGCCTCCCTGACTCGCTGCGCTCAGTCAGGGACCACTTCCTCGCTCGCTGCCCCACCGAGCTCACCATTGCCCTCCTCGAGAAGGAACTCCTTGCAGCCGAGACTAGCATAGTCGCTGTAGGTGCCTCTCGCGGTGACCCCCGCACCCCATTCTTTGAGGGGTGTTCTCCCTCCCCCCTTCTTCCCTCTGTCGCCTCTGCTGCTGCTGTCGACCTCCTTGGTGCTGAGAAGGTCGGGACTGCGTCTGCTTCGGGCGGACGCCGCAGCGGCAAGGGCAAGGGGGGCAAGGGCGGTGGTGGTGACAGCGGGGGTGGCAGTGGTGGGGGAGGTGGTGGCGGGGGGAGTGGCGCGGGTGGGGGAGGTGGCAGCGGTGGTGGGGGTGGCGGCAGCGGCGGGGGAGGTGGCCGGGGCGGAGGAGGTAGTGGGGGTGGCGGTGGACGAGGCGGCGGCAGGGGTTGGGGTGGTCGAGGAGGTGGTGGCGGGAGTGGTGGGCGTGGCGGCACTGGCGGTGGCCAGGGACAGCAGCACACTCCCTCGCCCCAGGAGGTCCGTGAGTGGTACTCTCAGCACGGGGGGGGGGGGGGGGGTGGCCTTATCTGCACGTACGTCATTCGCACTGGTGACCGCACTGGCCAGCCGTGTGGGGGACCGCACGCCACACAGCGTTGCTTCGCTCGTCTGAGCGACGCTTGGCGTGTTCAGTTCCCTCAGGCCACTGAGCTGCCCTGCTGGCTTGATCTCCTGAAGAAGGGGATTGATATCTATGCTCTAGATTTTGATGCTATTCTCTCTGCCATGTATGTGATGTCTACTAGTGGAGAGGGTTCTGAGTACCTGAGTGTCCCGCCCGACCCGGGCATTAGGACGAGTGCGTCTGCTGCTCCAGGTACCCACGTGTCTGCTACCCCAGGTGCTGGTGAGGCTGCTGCTCTAGGTGCGTGCGTGTCTGCCCCCCCTGGTACTGTGTCGACTGCAGCACTGCACACCTTCACGCTGGATTCAGGTGCCTCTCGCTGTTTCTTTCGTGACCGCACTGCCCTTGAGCCCCTTGCTCGGCCAGTTGCTGTCTCCCTTGCTGACCCCTCTGGGGGTCCGGTCATTGCGACCTCCTCCACTGTCCTTCCCTGTCCTGCGGTCCCGTCGGGCACACTGTCAGGTCTCCACCTCCCCTCGTTCTCCACGAACTTGGTGGCAGGTTCTGCTCTCCAGGACGGGGGTGTTCACCAGTTCACCCCTGCCTACGAGCGCGTGACACACTGCACGTGTGCTCGTACGGGCCGCCACTTGGCTACCTTCACCCGGCAGCCGGGGTCGGACCTGTACACACTGACTACTGCCTCCCCTCAGGTCACTGCGTCTGCGTCTGCGTTTGCGTCCGGGTCAGGTCAGCTGTCTGCCCCCTGCTCGTGTCGCTCTCTAGCGCACGAGACTGTCCTCTGGCACCACCGACTTGGCCACCCGTCTGTGCAGCGCCTTCGTGCCATGCACTCCCGGTACCTTGTCTCTGGTCTTCCCAGGGTTCTCCCTCCTCTCCCACCCTCGCCTGCTCCTCCCTGCCTTCCCTGTGTCGAGGGGCGGCAGCGCGCCGCTCCTCACTCCTCCTCGTTTCCCCCGACGACTGCTCCTTTGCAGACGCTCCACATGGACGTGTGGGGCCCAGCCCGCGTCCGTGGTCAGGGTCAGGAGAGGTACTTCCTGATCGTTGTTGACGACTACTCGCGCTACACCACGGTCTTCCCCTTGCGCACCAAGGGTGAGGTCCCTGATGTTTTGATCCCTTGGATCCGCAGAGCTCGTCTCCAGCTCAGCGAGCGTTTCTGCAAGGACTTTCCTGTCCTGCGCTTGCACTCTGACAGAGGTGGTGAGTTCTCCTCCGACCTCTTGGCAGCCTACTGTGCTGAGCACGGCATTGAGCAGTCGTTCACGCTTCCGGCCTCTTTACAGCAGAATGGGGTTGCGGAGCGCCGCATTGGCCTGGTCATGGAGGTCGCTCGTACCTCCTTGATCCATGCGGCTGCCCCCCATTTTCTGTGGCCGTTTGCGGTCCGGTACGCTGCGCATCAGCTCAACCTCTGGCCCCGTGTCTCCTTGCCAGAGACCTCGCCCACACTGCTGTGGACGGGGGAGGTTGGCGATGCGTCGCGTTTCCGGGTCTGGGGATCTCGAGCTTTTGTCCGCGATTCGTCTACGGACAAGCTCTCCTCTCGTGCTGTTCCCTGCGTCTTCCTCGGCTTTGTTCCGGACGCGGCTGGTTGGCAGTTTTACCACGCCACCTCGCGCCGGGTCTTGCCCTCTCAGGACGTCACTTTTGACGAGTCTGTCCCCTACTACCGCCTCTTCCCCTACCGCACTGCCCCGCTCCCACCCCCGCCTCTCTTCCTCGCGCCAGGTGCTGCTGTCGTAGACCCCCTCCCCCCTCAGGGTGCCGCTCCCTCAGGTGTGTCTCAGGTAGACCCGGTCGAGCCTGTTGAGGTTGCTGTCGACTCTCGTCCTGCTGGGGGTGCTGAGCCTGGGGGTGCGGACGCTGGGGGTGCTGAGCGTGGGGGTGCGGACACTGGGGGTGCTGGGCCTGGGGGTGCGGACTCTGGGGGTGCTGAGCCTGGGGGTGCGGACTCTGGGGGTGCTGAGTCTGGGGGTGCTGTGCCTGGGGGTGCTGAGCCTGGGGGTGCGGTGACTGGGGGTGCTGAGCCTGGCGGTGCTGCGCAAGGGGGTCCTACGCCTGGACGAGATCTCTCCTCGGAGCAGTTGCGTGAGTGGTACTTACAGTACTGCAGCCTCCGGAGAGGTACCTTTGGGACCAGGCGCGCTACGGAGACTGGTGCTGGCACTTCTCCTTCTAGTCGGGAGCTCCCCTCTCGTGAGCGGATCCGTGAGTGGTACGAGCGCCGTTGCACACTTCGTAGTGGCGCGCCTCGTCTCACGGACCCTGCTGCTGCTGGTGCTGCGGATCGGGGCGTTGGAGCTGCTGCTGGTGCTGCGGACCCGGGCGTTGGAGCTGCTGCTGGTGCTGAGGACCCGGGCGTTGGAGCTACTGCTGGTACTGCGGACCCGGGCGGTGGAGTTGCTGCTGGTACTGCGGACCCGGGCGTTGGAGCTGCTGCTGGTGCTGAGGACCCGGGCGTTGGAGCTGTGACTGGTGCTGAGGACCCTGGTGTTGGAGTCCCTGCTGGTGCTGCGGACTCGGGAGTTGGTACTGCCGCTGGGGGCAGTGGTGCTGTCCCTGCTGTGTCTGGAGTCGCCGCGCGCCCTCAGCCGTACTTCGTTCCGCTCCTTCAGTAGGTTCTTGGTCTCTCGCCTCCTCCTGGTCCTCCCCCTCCTTTAGTGTGTCCGCAGCCTGTTCAGTCACTGCCTGCTCCTTCTCCTTACTCTGGTCCTACTGACAGTCTTACTGAGCGTCGTCAGCCTCCGTCTCGCCCTGCGTCGCCTGTCCTTCCCGCTAGCACTAGTGCTCGTAGTTCGCGTCCACGTCCTCCTCCTGCCCCTGGCACGCACCGGATGTCTCTGCGTCCTTCCGCTGCTCCTCTGCGTGCCCCTTTGCCTTCTCCTCCTGCTTCCTCTCTTCCTGCTCTTGTCGACCCTACGTCGGACTCTCTTCGTGCTGCCAATCCTACTGTCACGCGTCTCCTTGCTACTGCCGTCACTAACCCTTCCTTCGAGTCTTCCGCTGCGTCTGCCTTAGTTGCTGAGCTCGTCGACTTTGCTGCTCGCTGTCGTCTAGACTACGCTGCTAGTCTTGTCGCTGAGTCTGAGTCTCTCTGTCCTCCGTCCGTCGGGGGTGCGTGTGCCCTTGGCACGGACGTCCTTGAGGACAGGCAGGAGGAGTTTCAGTGCTTGGCTGCCGCTTCACCTCATCTCGCGTCTGTACTGCTAGCCCCTGAGGGAGACCCGAATGCACTAGACATCCCGATTCCGCGCTCTTACGCGGAGGCGATAGAGGGTCCCTACTCCTCTCAGTGGCAGGCAGCTATGGATGCAGAGATGGCTTCCTGGAAGTCCACAGGCACCTACGTTGACGCTGTCCCCCCTCCTGGGGCGAACATCGTCAGTGGCATGTGGATCTTCAGGGTGAAGCGGCCGCCGGGCTCTCCGCCTGTCTTCAAGGCGCGTTACGTGGCTCGTGGCTTCAGTCAGCGGCAGGGAGTTGACTACTTTCAGACCTTCTCCCCCACCCCGAAGATGACCACTCTTCGGGTACTCCTGCACGTTGCTGCTCACCGGGACTACGAGCTTCACTCTCTCGACTTCAGCACTGCTTTCTTGCAGGGCAGCCTGCACGAGGAGATCTGGCTGCGTCGCCCACCTGGCTTCACTGGGTCTTTCCCTCCTGGTACCCAGTGGAGTCTCCGGCGTCCAGTCTACGGTCTCCGCCAGGCGCCACGTGAGTGGCACGACACACTGAGGACTACGCTGGCGGCACTTAGGTTTGCTCCTTTTACTGCCGACCCGTCGCTGTTTCTGCGCACCGACACTTCTCTGCCGCCGTTCTACATCCTCGTGTACGTCGACGACTTGGTCTTTGCCACTGCTGACACTGCTGGACTCGCCTACGTGAAGTCTGAGCTGTAGAAGAGACACACGTGCACTGACCTGGGTGAACTGCGCAGCTACCTTGGCTTGCAGATCACCCGGGACAGAGCACGCCGCACCATTACCCTGACTCAGTCACACATGGTGCAGCAGGTCCTTCAGCGCTTCGGCTTCACGTACTCCTCGCCTCAGGCCACTCCTCTGTCTACTCGCCACTCGCTCTCAGCTCTGCCTTCGGATGAGTCCGTAGAGTCGAGTGGCCCGTACCCAGAGCTTGTTGGCTGTCTCATGTACCTGATGACCTGCACACGACCTGACCTTGCATACCCTCTTAGCATTCTTGCGCGCTATGTTGCTCCTGGGAGACACCGACCAGAGCACATGGCTGCAGCGAAGAGGGTGTTGCGCTACTTGTGCAGTACGTCGGGCATGGGACTAGTGCTTGGAGGGCGGAGTCCAGTGGTCCTCACTGGTCACGCGGACGCTTCTTGGGCTGACGACCAGGCTACGCAGCGGTCGTCACAGGGTTACACCTTCAGCCTTGGTTCCAGCTCTGTTTCGTGGCGGGCTACTCGCTCGTCTTTTGTTCTCGGCTCCAGTTGTGAGGCTGAGATCTACGCAGGGGCCATGGCTGCTCAGGAGCTTCGCTGGCTCACCTACCTGCTGACCGACCTTGGAGAGCCGCCTCGTTCTCCTCCAGTCCTGTACGTTGACAACAAGGCCATGCTGGCCTTGTGTCGAGAGCAGAGACTGGAGCACAGAACAAAGCACATTGCTCTCCGCTACTTCCTTGCTCGTGAGCTACAGCAGCGTGGTCAGTTGCGACTTGCGTACGTGGCCTCTGAGGCCAACACTGCTGATGTTTTCACCAAGGCACTCGCGCCTTGTGATCATCAGCGCTGCTGTACCTAGCTGGGTCTTGTGTCTGTCTTGCCTCACTTGCTCTCCTCTTGACCCTCTTTGTACTGTTACATATATATATCACTGCTCTTGCTTGTTTAGTCTTATATATATATATGTACTCCTGCATGTGAACTGGCCTTGTGGCCTTGAACTTGTGCTCGGATTGTGTGGTGACATTGTGATCCACCCTGAGCTTGCTTTGCTTTACTTGACTGGTCTTGTGACCCCTAGTTCTCCCCCACTTCGCCTATGGGGGTGTGTCAAACATTATATATATTGTTGTAGTTGTTTAGGCTACAGTGGGTTAGCCTATAGGGGGTACACACTTCTAGGTTTCCATATTGGTACTCATTTCATTCTTAGTCATTTCATTCCTTGTTCAACACCCTACGCTCACCAACAGCAAGGAGTAGCAGAACGGACAAACAGAAGCCTCGCCACGCGGATGAGGGCCCTGATGAAGCAGTCGGCCATCCCAACAAAATATTGGCCGTTTGCGATGAATCACGCTGTTCGGCTACACAACTTGCTGTCCTCGCGAAGCCTTGAGAACAACAACTCTCCCTACCGGGCATGGACGGGTAGAAAAGCAGATACACGCCTGCTTCGGGTGTTTGGCTGCATGGTACAGTACAGGCCCCACACTGCGAGAACCGGAAAATTTGCTGACCGGGCACGATGGGGCATCCACCTTGGGATCGAGAAGGCATTCAAGGCGTGGATCGTGCTGGACTACGCGACACACGAGGTGACGAAATCACGTGACTGCATCTTCTACGAGAAGCTGACTCTGCCCCTTTTTAAGGAGCACCAGGAAGCCGACAAACGTCTCGAGAGGCTCTTCGAGGGCCACCGCAGCTTCGCCACGTCACACGACGAAGCTGACCTGGCCGAGGATACAGACGCACTTGATGTCACCCCAATGGACTCCGCCCCGAGCATCCCCCTCACAAGCCAATTCGGGACTCCGATATTCGTACCTCTACACCAACCCGATCCTAACGATACAACTCGCCCGGCTCATGACTACAACAGTGAGGCACGCCGATCGCCTGATGCCGAGTTACCACAACCCAACATGTCGCAGGATACCCTCCGCCTCGGCAACGACAGCGATGACGTTGTGGTCGAAGTTACCAGCTTCCACGACTATGACCGACTTCACTACGAAAAGACTGATGAAACCGGTCTCCGCGTTCTTGGCCTCGCCGTCGCTGTTCGCCACACCTCACCCAAGGAACCAACCACAGTCCGCCAAGCCTTGTCTAGCCCTGACAGTGAAAAATGGAGAGCAGCCATGGCCGCCGAAATCACGTCGCTGAAGAAACGTGGCACCTGGAAGCTAGTCCCTCGGTCATCGGCAAAGGGGAGAAAAATTCTCAGCGGAAAATGGGTTTTCCGCATCAAAACTCTCGCAGATGGCTCGGTCGACAAGTACAAGGCGCGTTGGGTAGTGCGGGGATTTGAGCAAACACACCTGGTGGATTTCACGCTCACCTACGCTCCAGTCGGCCGCCACACCTCGGTACGCATTCTCATCTGCATCGCCGCCATCAAACAGCGACCGCTCTGGCAAATCGACGTCGGCAGCGCCTTCCTCTACGCTCCCGTTGACGCCATCATTTTCGTCGAGCAGCCGCACGCATTCGAAGAACATGATGGCGCCGTGTGCCTCCTCCAAAAATCCCTCTACGGAATCAAGCAGGCGCCTCGTCTATGGCAGCAGTACCTCCATTCCGTCCTCCTTGAGCTCGGCTTCACTCAGCTGCCGCACGACCTCGGAATGTACAGACAGGAATCGCGCGGGAAATTCATACTCCTCGTCGCCTACGTCGATGACCTTCTCTACACTGGCGACGACACGGAGCTTCTGGACCAGTTTGAGGCCGACATCAAAGAGAAGCTGGAAGTGACAATCAACCACAACGTCACCCAGTTTCTCGGCCTCAATGTGACTCAGTCCGCCTCCTCCATTCACCTCTCCGCTGCCAAGTACGCTGAAACACTCGCGAAGCGCTTCTCCATTGCACCAATCAACCTCACTACCCCCTATCCCACTCCTCCTCCTAACTACGAGCCAGACACCACACCGCTCTCTCCCGACAACCACCGTCTCTATCAGCAGCAGCTGGGATGTCTCCTGTTCGCCGCCGTCACGTGCCGGCCCGATCTCTCCTACGTCGCAAGCCAGCTCGCACAGTACCTGAAGCGACCTGAAGGGGAGAATCTACTGGATCTACGCCGAGCAATACAGTACTTCATCTCCACTCCCGACGTCGGCCTCACTTACGAAGCTAACTGTGAATAAGTGAACGTGAATGAATGAACTATGAAACAGTTGGGTACAAGTACTAACCCTAATTGGGTTGTACCCCCTATGGGATACCCCACTATAGCCTACACAAAAGCATAAGCTATAATGTTCTGACACACCCCCATAGGCAAAGTGGGGGAGAACAAGGGGTCACAAGACCAGTCAAGCAAAGCAAAGCAAAGCAAGCTCAGGGTGGATCACAACGTCACCACACAGTCTGAGCAGAAGGTCAAGGCCACAAGGCCAGTTCACATGCAGGATGAGACATATATATATAAGTCTAAACAAGCAAGAGCAGGTATATATATATGCAAGAGTATAAGTAAGATCAAGAGGTGAGCAAGTGAGGCAAGACTGGGACAAGTCCCAGCTGAGTGCAGAAACGGTGATGATCACAAGGCGGAAGTGCCTTGGTGAAAACATCAGCAGTGTTGGCCTCGGAGGCCACGTACGCAAGTTGCAACTGACCACGCTGCTGCAGCTCACGAGAAAGAAAGTAGCGGAGAGCAATGTGCTTCGTTCTGTGCTCTAGGCGCTGCTCTCGACAGAAGGCCAGCATGGCCTTGTTGTCTACGTACAGCACTGGAGGAGAACGAGGCGGCTCTCCAAGGTCAGTCAGCAGGTAGGTGAGCCAGCGAAGCTCCTGAGCAGCCATGGCCCCGGCGTAGATCTCAGCCTCACAACTGGAGCCGAGAACAGAAGACGAGCGAGTAGCCCGCCACGAAACAGAGACGGAACCAAGACTGAAGGTGTAACCCTGCGACGACCGCTGAGTAGCCTGGTCGTCAGCCCAAGAAGCGTCCGCGTGCCCAGTGAGGACCACTGGACTCCGCCCTCCAAGCACTAGCCCCATGCCCGACGTACTGCACAAGTAGCGCAACACCCTCTTCGCTGCAGCCATGTGCTCTGGTCGGTGTCTCCCAGGAGCAACATAGCGTGCGAGAATGCTAAGAGGGTATGCAAGGTCAGGTCGTGTGCAGGTCATCAGGTACATGAGGCAGCCAACAAGCTCTGGGTACGGGCCACTCGACTCTACGGACTCATCCGAAGGCAGAGCTGAGAGCGAGTGGCGAGTAGACAGAGGAGTGGCCTGAGGCGAGGAGTACGTGAAGCCGAAGCGCTGAAGGACCTGCTGCACCATGTGTGACTGAGTCAAGGTAATGGTGCGGCGTGCTATGTCCCGAGTGATCTGCAAGCCAAGGTAGCTGCGCAGTTCACCCAGGTCTGTGCACGTGTGTCTCTTCTGCAGCTCGGACTTCACGTAGGCGAGTCCAGCAGTGTCCGCTGTGGCAAAGACCAAGTCGTCGACGTACACGAGGATGTAGAACGGCTGCAGAGAAGTGTCGGTGCGCAGAAACAACGACGGGTCAGCAGTAGAGGGAGCAAACCCAAGAGCCGCAAGCGTAGTCCTCAGTGTGTCGTGCCACTCACGTGGTGCCTGGCGGAGACCATAGATTGGCCGTCGGAGGCTCCACTGGGTGCCAGGAGGGAAAGTCCCAGTGAAGCCAGGTGGACGGCACAACCAGATCTCCTCGTGCAGGCTACCCTGCAAGAAAGCAGTGCTGAAGTCAAGAGAGTGGAGCTCGTAGTCGCGCTGAGCGGCTATGTGCAGCAGCACCCGAAGAGTGGTCATCTTCGGGGTGGGAGAGAAGGTCTGAAAGTAGTCAACTCCCTGCCGCTGACTGAAGCCACGAGCCACGTACCGCGCCTTGAAGACAGGTGGAGAGCCCGGCGGCCGCTTCACCCTGAAGATCCACATCCCACTGACGATGTTCGCCCCAGGAGGGGGAACCGCGTCAACGTAGGTGCCTGTGGACTTCCAAGAAGCCATCTCTGCATCCATAGCTGCCTGCCACTGAGAGGATTAGGGACCCTCTACGGCCTCCGCGTAAGAGCGCGGAGTCGGGATGTCTAGTGCATCCGGGTCTCCCTCGGGGGCAAGCAGTACAGACGCGAGATGAGGTGAAGCAGCAGCCAGACACTGAAACTCCTGCTGCCTGTCCTCAAGGACGTCCGTGCCAAGAGCACACTCACCCCCGACGGACGGAGGACAGACAGACGCAGACTCAGCAACAAGACTAGCAGCGTAGTCTAGACGACAGCGAGCAGCAAAGTCGACTAGCTCAGCAACAAGAGCAGACGCAGCAGTGGACTCAAAGGAGGGGTCAGTGACGACAGTAGCAAGGAGACGCGTGACAGTAGGACTGGCAGCACGAAGAGAGTCCGACTCAGGGTCGGCAAGCGCAGGAAGAGAGGACTCAGGAGGAGAGGGCAAAGGGGCACGCAGAGGAGCAGTGGACGGACGCAGAGACATCCGGTGCGTGCCAGGGACAGGAGGAGGACGCTGACGCGAACTACGACCACTAGTGTGAGGAGTACGAACAGGCGACGCAGGACGAGACGCAGGCTCACGACGCTCAGCAAGACCTCCAGTAGGACCAGTGTAGGGAGAGGGAGAAGGCAGTGGGGAGGCCGGCGGTAACTGTGACTGCGACTGGATAGGAGGTGGACCCTGTAAGAGAGGAGGAAGACCAAGAACCTGCTCAAGGAGCGGAACGAAGTACGGCCGAGGCCGCACGGTGGCACCAGGCACAGCAGGGACAGCACCCGCACCCTCAGCACCTCCGGCAGCACCAGCGCCAACAGCACCTCCAGCGGCAGGACCTCCAGCAGCGCCGGCAGCACCCGCAGCACGACCACCACCAGGATGGACAGTAGTAGTCTCAGAACAAACACCCTCAGCAGCTCCCGCTCCAGGCGGACCCGCAGGCCCAGCAGCTCCGGGACCGGCGGCACCAGCACCCTCAGCGGCCGAAGAAGCGCCAGCTCCAGCAGTACGCCTCCAGCGGCGAGCAAACCACTCGCGCAGCTCCTATGGAGAGAGTGGCTCCTGCCGAGACGAAACACCCGGAGAACCTCCAGGCCCAGTACCGCCAGACGCCACAAGGGGAGGTCCAGTGGCTGCAGGCTCCACACCTCCAGGCTCAGCAGCTCCAGACGCAGCACCCCCAGGCTCAGCACCCCCAGGCTCAGCACCCACGCGCGCAGCACCCTCAGAGTCAGCACCCCCAGGCTCAGCACCCCCAGAGGCAGCACCCCCAGGCTCAGCAACCCCAGGCTCAGCACCCCCAGACTCAGCACCCCCAGAGTCAGCACCCCCAGGCTCAGCACCCCCAGAGTCAGCACCCCCAGGCTCAGCACCCCCAGGCTCAGCACCCCCAGCAGTACCTGAGTCACCAGCAACCTCGACCGGCTCGACTGCATCTACCTGGGACACACCTGAAGGGGCAGGACCCTGAGGGGGAAGGGGGTCTACCGGGGGGGGACCTGACACAAGGAAGTGCGGTGGCGGTGGGAGGGAAGGAGTGCGGTAGGGGAAGAGGCGGTAGAAGGGGACGGACTCGTCGAACGTGACGTCCTGGGAGGACAGAACACGACGAGAGGAGGGGTGGTAGAATTGCCACCCTGGGGCGTCAGGGGGGAAGCCTAGGAAGACACAGGGAGCAGCACGAGGGGACAGCTTGTCCGCAGACAAGTCGCGGACAAACGCCCGAGATCCCCAGACACGGAACGCAGACGCATCGCCTACCTTCCCCGTCCACAGCAGAGCTGGGGAGGTCTCCGGCCGGGAGACTCTGGGGTGAAGGTTGAGCTGATGCGCCGCGTACCGAACCGCAAACGGCCACAGAAAATGGGGGGCAGCCGCATGCATCATGGACGTACGAGCGACGTCCATGACCATGCCAATGCGGCGCTCAGCAATCCCATTTTGCTGTGGAGAGTCCGGAAGCGTGAAGGTCTGGCGGATGCCTCGTGCAAGACAGTAGGCTCGCATAAGGCCAGAGGAGAACTCTCCGCCTCGGTCAGAGTGCAGACGCAGAACAGGAAAGTCCGAGCCGAAGCTCCTCCTGAGCTGGAGACTAGCCGCGCGGATCCAGTCGATCAACACCTCAGTGACATCACCCTTGCTGCGCAAGGGGAAGACTGTGGTGTAACGCGAGTAGTCGTCAACCACCAGCAGGAAGTAGCGCTCGTGACCCTGTCCACGGACGCGGGCCGGGCCCCACACGTCCATGTGAAGCGTCTGCAGAGGAGCCTCTGTCGGGGGAAACTGGGAGGAGTGAGGGGCAGCCCGGAGCCGCCCCTCGACACAGGGGACACAGGAAGGTCCTGGCCCCGAAGGAAGGGAAGGGAGAGACCGGGGGAGACCAGAGACAAGGACACGGGAAGCCATGCCCCGAAGACGAGGCAAGGAGGGGTGGCCAAGACGGTGGTGCCACAAGAGAGTCTCGTGAGACAGGAGGCGACACGAGCAGGGGGCAGACTCAGGACCAGACCTGGACGCAGCAGCAAACACCTGACCCGACGCAGCTACCTGACCAGACGCAGGGACTGGAGGAGACTCATCGGTCAGGGTGTAGAGACTCGACCCGGGCCGACGCGAAAACGTGGCTAGGTGTCGGCCTGTGTGGGCGTCCGAGCAGTGGGTCCCCCGCTGACTCGCAGGAGTAAACTGGTGAACCCCCGCATCCTGCAGGTCAGCACCACTCACCAAGTTCGTCGAGAACGAGGGGAGGTACAGACCCGACAGGGTGCCCGAGGGGGCAGCCGGACACGGGAGGACAGTGGAGAAGTGAGCGAGGACAGGACCCCCAGAGGGGTCAGCCAGGGAGACTGCAACCGGCCGACCAAGCGGCGTGAGTGTGGTGCGGTCTCGAAAGAAGGAGCGAGAAGCCCCTGAGTCAAGTGTGAAGGTGAGAGAGGCCGAAGCCGACGCAGTACCTGAGAGCGCTGCCTCACCAGTACCTGAGAGTGCAGACGCACTGGCACCTAGAGCAGTAGCCTCACAAGCACCTAGCGCAGCTGTACCAATGCTCGGGTCGGGCGGGAAACACCGGTAACAGTCACCCTCATCACTAATAGTCACAGCATACATGGCAGCAAGGATAGCATCAAAGTCAAGATCAAAGATCGCTACGCCAGCCCTAGACAGCTCTCCCCAGCGGGGAATCTCACTAGCCTCGGAGAACTGCTGACGCCAAGCGTCCGTCAGGCGGCCAAAGCAGCGCTGGGTGGAGTGGGCACCCCCACACTGCTCACCCGCGCGATCACCGGAACGAAGAATGTAGGTGCACGGGCCAAGACCCCCACCACGCTGACGCTGCGTGTACCACTCACGGAGCTGCTGAGGCGGGGGGATGTCCCGAGAACGCTGCTGCTGCTGCTGCTGCTGGCGCTGACCACCACCAGAGCCGCTCCGCTGCGGGGCACTACCCCGACCGGCTCCACCTCCTCCGCCACCGCCGCCTCCACCTCCGCCACCACCGCCGCCTCCGCTACCACCGCCGCCGCCGCCACCGCCGCCGCCTCCGCTGCCGCCACCACCACCACCACCCCCAGCACCACTCCCACCGCCACCCCCACTCCCTCCGCCACCGCCACCGCCACCGCCATCGCCACCTCCAACGCCCCTGCCAGATCCACCCGCGCCCTTGCCCCCCTTGCCCTTGCTAGGGCGGCGTCTCCCGCTAGGGGCAGACGCCGCGCCGACCGACTCAAGACCAAGTAGGTCGGCAGCAGCAGCAGAGGCAACAGAGGGCAGCAGGGGGGAATGAGAACACCCCTCAAAGATGGGGGTGCGCGGGTCACCACGAGAGGCTCCTACAGCGACTATGCTCTTCTCCGCCGCTAGGAGGGCCTTCTTGAGGAGGTCGACAGTGAGGGTGGTGGGACAGACTGAGAGGAAGTGGTCCCTGACTACGCGAAGGGAGTCAGGGAGGCGGGTGACTATATAATAGAGAGCGATGTATATGGGGGGGGGGTTCTTGGTGCAGAAGTCAGCAGGAAGTGCAGCGCGGTAGCGAGTGTCAGAAGTGCGGAGGTGCGTGATGAGGTCTGCGACTGTAGGAAAGGCAGCAAGGTCAGGAAAGAGGTACGGTAGCATGAGGCGGCTCAGTGCAGCGGTGGCAGGGGAAGAGTAGCGCGCAACTACGGCGTCGTACAAGGTCTGAGCACTCTTGTACTGACTAAAGTGCGCGCGCTGAGTGGTAGGCAGGTGGCGACGCACAGCAAGACGTGCAGCAGCATCGCGGGTGGCCCACTGAGAGCGAACAGTGGGGTCAGCATCAGCAGCAGGAGCAGGGGAGGCGCCAGAGGTGAGGTCAAAGAGAGAAAGACCGTCCGCCCTATCGCACTGTAAAAACAACTGCAGGTCGTCGACCCAGACCTCAAAGTCAATGGCTCGACCCTCAGCGTCAAAAGCGAGGACACTAGGGGTAGCCATGACGACAGACTAGCAGTGCAAGCAGTGGGGGAAGGGCACGCAGTAGCAGTGGGGCTGTGCTCACCAGACAGGGCAGGTCGGGCGGCTCGGCAGTAGTGCGGCTCGGCTGCGCTGCTGCTCGGCGGCGGCTGCTGGGCGGCTCGGCTGTACTGTGGGTCGGCGGCCCGGCGGCTCGGCGGCTGCTGCTGGGCGGCTCGGCTGCTCCGGGACCGGGCAGCGTGGCGGGCGGCTGCTCGGGCGGCTCGGCAGGAGGGGAGACCGGCGGGGCTGCGAAGGTGAGGCGGCGGGGCCGCTACGTGAGGGCGGCGGGGCCGTGAAGGTGAGGCGGCGGGGCCGCTACGTGAGGGCGGCGGGGCCGCGAAGGTGAGGCGGTGGGGCCTCTACGTGAGGGCGGCGGGGCCGCGACGTGAGGGCGGCGGGGCCGCGACGTAAGGGCGGCGGGGCCGCGACGTAAGGGCGGCGGGGCCGCGTAGGTAAGGGCGGCGGAGCCGCGAAGGTGAGGGCGGCGAGGCCGCGAAGGTGAGGCGACGGGGCTGCGACGTGAGGGCGGCGGGGCCGCGACGTAAGGGCGGCGAGGCCGCAACGTGAGGGCGGCGGGGCCGCGACGTGAGGGCGGCGGGGCCGCGACGTGAGGGCGGCGGGGCCGCGACGTAAGGGCGGCGGGGCCGCAACGTGAGGGCGGCGGGGCCGCGACGTGAGGGCGGCGGGGCCGCGAGGTGAGGGCGGCGGGGCCGCGACGTGAGGGCGGCGGGTCCGCGACGTGAGGGCGGCGGGGCCGTGACGTAAGGGCGGCGGGGCCGCGACGAAAGGGCGGCGGGGCCGCGTAGGTAAGGGCGGCGGGGCCGCGGAGGTAAGGGCGGCGGGGCCGCGTAGGTAAGGGCGGCGTAACGGGCCGCTAGGGGCGACACGGAGGGTCGCGAAAAAAAAGGAACGCGCGCCTCGGGGCGCGCTTCGGTGGGCCCTGGGAACAGTCCCTATAAGGGGACCTGCTCTGATTCCATGTGAATAAGTGAACGTGAATGAATGAACTATGAATGAAGTGGGTACAAGTACTAACCCTAATTGGGTTGTACCCCCTATGGGATACCCCACTATAGCCTACACAAAAGCATAAGCTATAATGTTCTGACACTAACCTCACCGCAACTCTGCAGCTCCATGGCTACGTAGATGCCGACCACGCTGGAGATGTTGACAACCGACGCTCCCGCACAGGATTCATTTTTCAACTCCAACCAGCGGGACTCATCTCCTGGAACTCTCAGAAGCAAGAACTCATCGCTCTTTCGTCAGCAGAAGCAGAATTCATCGCAGCTAGCGCAGCTGTTCGCGAAGGACTGTACTTGATGGAGCTCCTGCAAGAGGCGAAAGTGACGATGAACGGGTACTTCACGTTACTCTGCGACAATCAGAGTGCGATAAAGATCGCGAACAAGCCCGGCTTCGTCAACCGCACCAAGCACATCGCCCTTCGCTACTTCTTCGTGAAGGATGAAATCGACAAAGGGAAAGTCAAGCTGACGTACTGCCCGACCGGTGACATGGCAGCTGAGTTCTTAACGAAGAAGCTGCCACGTCAGCAGTACCAACGCTGCGCCGACCTCTGCGGGATCTCCAAGAAATCCCACGTGGCCCACCTTGAGGAATGAAGGGGAGTGTTGGAATAACCGAAAGGTTATATAAAGCATTCCCGAAGCTGTTCCACTGTACCAGTACCGCAATAGCTCATATAGAGCATGCGGAATGTCGAGGGTCACCCGAAGTTCAACAGTCTGAGGAAGTCAACGGTCGTGACCCTTGACAATCCAGTAACCGCGCGACAGTTAATTCACTGCAACATGGTAACTGTCGAGGATAGCAATAGTCATGGTTACTGTAGCTATGCAATACAGTTAATAAGGGAATGTACCCCTCAGAGTACATGGCTAGCTAGATTCCTACTTAATCTCTTGTACTCCTATCTTTCAATCATCTTGTTCACCTTCAATTATTATTCAACAAGGTCACTACAGAGACTTTATTGTTTCCTCTCAGACTTAACAGATTCTATCCTATCCACTGAATCCTTGGTTATATCAGCACGTTGTTACTGTACCAGTGAGTTCTTGAATGGTTTGGTCACGTGTCTATGCCTCATGTGAGAAGGTGATTTTCACCTCTTGCTCTTGGGCAGGGCCTACGTTATCAGGATAATTTATCCTGATTCTCCTGAATTCAGGATAGGTGTTTAGTGCTCTCCTGTAAAAACAGCATAATGCAAATGCCTGTCCTGTGATATCAGTGTAATGGTAATTTTTCATTTTGGGCCCTCAGGATAGCGCTGTAGGTACAGCCCTGATGAGTCAGGATAGTGTCGAGACTCGTCCTGACGAGAATACTGCATTTTCCCCGGGCCTAGTGTACCCAACCACCGACCTGGTACAGCGTAAATTACGCTCCGTGACTATCGCACTGTTGATTTTTGCCTGGGTGGCACAACACCACACCGCGCCCAGCCTGGAACTACAGTAATGCTGTAACATCTTCCAATCACAGTGCGCCGCTGACTTAACACGCTTGAAAAACACGGCCAACAATGCAAGATGCTGGTGGCACGTGCTTCCCACCTAGCCATGAAACTTGTCCCTTATCCAACTTTGCAAGATGCTTGTGCCAGCGCATACGCCGCGACTCCTGTGGTCGACGCGCCATGTGTCTGAGGTTGGGAAGATTGTGATGTTCTGTTCTGTCTCTTCCTCCATCCCCTCCAGCCTGTTCTCGTCTCTCAACCAAACCCCAGCCAGAACGCCAACAATCTTTGTTTTTCCCCGTAACTTGCCTAGCTGCTCGACGCCGTATGTCTGCGTTATTTTTGCCGCAAATTACCGTCCATGGCTGACCCATCGCCGGCAGGCGATGGTGAAGCCCCCGCCATACCTAGCCCGCCCAGCCCGACCGTAGGGTTGACGGGCCTGGATTTATTGCGTACTAGGTTTGTTCAGCCTCCACCACCGCCGAAACCAACACTAGCTGATTCCGCTGCCGCTGCCGCAGATTTATTGCGTTGACTTGACGGGGGTCCAATCCCAGCTGAGGCGTACAGAAGTCTTTATCAGAGAGCGCTACATCGACTGTGGGCAACAGTTCGGTGCAGGGGCGAGCACTCTACTGTCACCGTTCCTTGCTCGCCAAAGTGCACCATGCAGCAGGGAAGTGACTGTGCAGGGAGTGGACGCCGACGGGGAGGCAAGGGAGCATGAGTTCACCCTGCACGAGGAGGCGATTCCCGGGTACTCGGCGAGCGCTGGTGACATCCAGTCCTGCATTCGAACGTGTCGCTCGTTTGCGACTGAGCTGCTTTACAACCTCGACTTTCGGCTTGGCGACCTGACAAATCTCAACGCCGCAAAGCTCTTCATGCCAAGAACCTGGCCGCGTGGGAAAGAGGCGAGAGACGCGGAGTGCAAAGAACACATGGAGAAGCTGGCGGTGATGTTCCATGCTTGCGTCAGAGATGATATACTGCCTGGTGAGATAACTGTTTTGTTCGCCCACAAACATCGTTGTGTATCTTGTACCCCTTAGAAGCGCGATTGTTGATGCTGCGCTTATATGTTCCCTTATCATCCCATCATACAGGTGTGAACAAGCGCGAAGTGCGGAAGGAGATGCGCACGTTTTTGTCTATGCTGTCCGGGGCGCCAAAGGAGGAGCAACCCTTCCATGCGGGGTTACGGGCGATCCTGTCAACTGCGGACTGGCAGCGGACTTATCCGAACCTGGTGCGGCTGTGGGCGGCTGTGGCAGTGTTGCCGCTCAGCACGGTGGATTGCGAGCGCGGATTCTCGCGCCAAAGTGTCATCAAGAGCTGGCAGCGGACTAGCTTGTGCGACGCGAAGCTGGGCGACCTCATGACGCTGAGTCTACTGGAGTACAACACGGAGTGGAGTGAAGTTGTGGCACTGTGGCGCAGCACCAAAAAGAGGCGACCCACCAAGCGCAAGGCAGCCACGGTGAATGTATCGAAGAGGAGTGCCACAGGGTTCCGGGGGTCACTTGCAGAGAAGCGTGACCACCACGCAGAGGATGGGGGGGATGCAGACAGTGGGGGGGACAATGATAATGATGCTTTTCAAGATTTTCTGGAGGAGGAGGAGGACGATGAATGTTGAAATGCATGTCTATTAAAAAAGTTTCCAAAGTGGCTCTTAATTAGAACAAATACAGCCTTTACCGTCGTGCACAGGATAAAATGAAATGTAGCACTGACGGGTCAGGATAATGTCATTTGTAGCACTGACCCTACAGCAAACCCATCCTTGCACAGTCCTGACATTTCAGGACAAAATAGGGTTTTTTTAAAAACTGCCCTGAGTCCACAGGGTACCCTCAAACGAATCTGAGGCCCTGCTCTTGGGCCACTTGCATTGGATAAAATGTGGGTACAAGTACTAACCCTAACTTCGGGTTGTAACCCATATGGGCTACCTCACTATAGCCTACATAGAACTAACACATATATAGTTTGCAGGGCCTCAGTTATCAGGATAATTTATCCTGATTCTCCTGAATTCAGGATAAGTGTCATGTACTGGTCTTGGAAAAACAACATAACATGAATAATTGTCCTGTAATTTCAGTATAACGGTTATTTTGGTACTGAAAACTCAGGATAAGGTTGTAGGTTCAGCCCTGATAAGTCAGGATAGTGTCGAATCTTGCTCTGAAGCGAGATGTACTGTACGAAAAATCTCCAAGGCTTCGGGGCCTAAAATATGTACGGGCGAGCACCTCAAACATGGGAGCCAGCGGGAATCGAGTAGGAAACCTTTCACGTATCGCACTATCGCTTTACCCGCTACACACTTCACCTATTACAAAATGTAGCACTGATTTTACAGGACACTGTCAAATGTAGCACTGGCATTTCAGGATACCTCACCCTGTGCAGCCCTGACAATTCAGGGCAAATTCTGATTTCCTAAAAACTGCCCTGAGGCCTCAGTGTACCCCCAAACGAATCTGAGGCCCTGATAGTTTGACACACCCCCATAGGCAAAGTGGGGGAGAACAACGAGTCACAAGACCAGTCAAGAAAAGCAAAGCAAGCTCAGGGTGCATCACAACGTCACCACACACTCGAGCACAAGCAAAGGGCCACAAGGCCAGGTCACATGCAAAGATATATATGCAGCAACAACAGTACAGTGATCACTACCTAGCAAGAGCAAGCAAGCTGTTATATATATAGGTCACAGTACAAGCAAAGTCACGAAGTGAGCAAGTGAGACGAAACAGGCACAAGGCCTAACATAGTACAGAAGCGCTGATGATCACCAGACGGAAATGCCTTGGTGAATACGGTATATCAGCAGTGTTGGCCCGAGTGGCCACGTGAGCAAGACGAAGCTGACCACGCTGCTGCAACTCTCGAGCTAGGAAGTAACGCAGAGCGATGTGCTTCGTTCTGTGCTCCAGTCTGTGCTCCTGACACAAGGCGATGGCGACCTTGTTGTCTACGTACAAAACTAGAGGAGAACTAGGCCGCTCTCCCAAGTCGGTCAGTAGGTAGGTGAGCCAGTCTAACTCCTGTGCAGCCATGGCCCCTTCGTAGACCTCGGCCTCACAACTAGAGTTGAGAACAGAAGACGAGCGGGTAGACCGCCAATAAACAGAGCCGCAGCCAAGGCTGAAAGTGTAACCTTGTGACGACCGCTGTGTAGCCTGGTCATCAACCCAAGAAGCGTCTGAGTGCCTAGTGAGGAATATTGAGCTCCGCCCTCCAAGCACAAGCCCCACGCCTGATGTACTACACAAGTAGCGCAGTACCCTCTTCGTAGCATCCGTGTGCACCTTTCGGTGCCTACCAGGAGCCACGTAGCGTGCCACAAGGCCAAGAGGGAACGCAAGGTTAGGACGAGTGCAGGTAATCAGGTACATGAGGCAACCCACTAGCTTTGGGTACGGGCCACTTGGCTCTACGGACTCGTCCAAAGGTGGAGCTGAGAGCGAGTGACCTGTAGCCAGAGGAGTGGACTGTGGCGAGGACCAAGTGAAGCCAAAGCGCAGAAGGACCTGCTGCACCATGTGTGACTGAGTCAGGGTAATGGTGCGGCGTGATCTGTCCCGGGTGATCTGCAAGCCAAGGTAACTACGCAGCTCACCCAGGTCTGTGCACGTATGTCTCTTCTGCAGCTCCAAATTCACAAGGGCTAGAGCCTAAGTGTAAGCAGTGGCAAAGACCAAGTCGTCGACGTACACGAGGATGTAGAACATCGGCAATGAAGTGTCGGTGTGTAGAAACATCGACGGGTCAGCAGTGGAAGGGGCAAACCCAAGAGCCGCAAGTGTCGTCCTCAGTGTGTCGTGCCACTCATGAGCCGCGTGACGGAGACCATAGACTGGCCGACGGAGGCTCCACTGGGTACCAGAAGGGAACGACCCAGTGAAGCCAGGTGGGCGGCGCAACCAGATCTTCTCGTGCAGACTACCCTGGAAGAACGCTGTGCTGAAGTCCCGAAAATGAAGCTCGTAGTCACGCTGAGCGGCAACGTGCAGCAGTACCCGAAGAGTGGTCATCTTCGGGGTGGGGCAGAAGGTCTAGAAGAAGTCTACTCCCTCTCGCTGATTGAAGCCTCGAGCAGGGTAACGAGCCTTGAAGACAGGCCGAGAAACCGGCGGCCGCTTCACCCTGAAAATCCACATGCCATCGACGATGTTCACCCCAGGAGGGGGAACCTCATCGACGTTAGTGGCTGTGGACTTCCAGGATGCCATTTCTGCGTCCATGGCTGTTTGCCACTGAGAGGAGTATGGACCCGCGATCGCCTCAGCGTAAGAACGCGGAGTCGGGATGTCTGGTGCATCCAGGTCTTGCTCAGGGGCAAGCAGCATGGCCACGAGATGAGGTACAGCGGCCGCAAAACACTCAATGTCCTCCCGCCTGTCCTCAAGGACGTCTGTGCCAAGAGCACACTCACCCCTAACGGACGGAGGACAGACAGACTCAGACTCAGCAATAAGACTAGCAGCGTAGTCTAGGCGACAGGCAGTAACAAAGTCAACAAGCTCAGAGACTAAGGCAGACGCTGCAGCAGACACAAACGACGGGTCAGTGACAACAGTGGGGAGCAGACGCGTGACAGTAGGGTGAGCAGCACGAACCAGGTTAGACTTAGGGTCCTGAATGTCAGGCAGAGAAGATGCAGGAGGAGACGGTAGGGGAACACGCTGTGGAACTGAGGAAGGACAAAGTGCCATAGCATGCGTCCCGGGGCAGGAAGCGGACGCTCACGAGGAACACGACGACCAGTGCGACCAGCGCGAACTGGCGAGGCAGAACGAGACGCAGGCTCATGACGCTCTGTAAGCGAGTCTGCATGCTCAGTGTAAGGAGAAGGAGCAGGCAGTGGTGCGCCGTGCTGTAACGGGAGGAAAGACGGGAAGCTAAGAACCTGGCGAAGCACGGAGTCGGGCGGTGGCAGAGATGTTGGTGAGGGCGGAGCGAAAAATAGTCGCGACGGTGCAGTGCCACCAGTACCAGTAGCTCCAACGCCTCAAGCAGCTCCAGAACCTCCAGCTCCAATGCCTCCAGCAGCAGCACCTCCAGCTCCAGTGACTCCAGCAGCAGCACCTCCAGCTCCAGTGACTCCAGCAGCAGCACCTCCAGCTCCAGCGTCTCCAGCAGCTCCAGCGCCTCCAGCAGCCCCAGAACCTCCAGCTCCAGCGACTCCGGGGGCAGCAACTCCAGCTCCAGCGCCTCGAGCAGCAACACCTCCAGCTCCAGGGACTCCAGCAGCAATACCTTCAGCCCCAGCGCCTCCACCAGCTCCAGAACCTCAAGCTCCAGCGCCACCAGTAGCAGCACCCCTAGAACCGGCACCTCCAGGTCCCCAACTCCAGGGTCGACAGGACCAGCGCCACCAGCAGCAACACCCCAAGAACCGGCACCTCCAGCTCCAGGGTCTCCAACGCTAGGGTCCACAGCACCAGCTCCAGGGCCTCCAGTCCCAGTACCTCCAGCAGCAGCACCCCCAGAACCGGCACCTCCAGCTCCAGGGGCTCCAACGCCAGGGTCGACAGCACCAGCTCCAGGGCCTCCAGCCCCAGTACCTCCAGCAGCAGCACCCCCAGAGCCGACACCTCCAGCTCCAGGAGCAGTACTAGTACTGGCAGCTCTAGTACCTCCAGTACGAGCACCTCCAGGACCAGAGACACCAGCACTCCCAGGGCCTCCACGACAAGCAGCTCCAGCAGCATGACTCCTCGAGCGGGTACGCGACACAAGCCACCCTCGTGCCTGCTGTGGTGAGACATGCCCGCGTCGTGAAACGAGACCCAGAGGAACACCAGAAGACTCAGCACCCCCAGGCTCCGCACCCCCCGGCACCTCACGGACGGGCTCAGCACCCCCAGACTCCGCAGCCGCAGGCTCAGCACCCCCAGGCTCCGCACTCCCCAGCACCTCCCGCAGCAGCACGTGAGTCGCTAGTGACCTCTACAGGCTCAGCCAAGGGAGGCGGGTCTACCTGAGACACACCTGAAGGAGCAGGACCCTGAGGGGGGAGGGGGTCTACCTGAGGGGGACCTGGAGCGAGGAAAAGCGGCGGGGGAGGGAGAGGGGCAGTGCGGTAGGGGAAGAGATGGTAGAAAGGAACCGACTCGTCAAAGGTGACGTCGTGAGAGGGGAAGACACGGCGCGAGGTGGGGTGGTAAAACTGCCAGCCAGGCGCATCAGGGACAAAGCCAAGGAAGACACAGGGAATGGTGCGGGAGGAGAGCTTGTCCGCGGACGTATCGCGGACAAGGGCACGAGCACCCCAGACCTGGAAACGCGACGCATCGCCAACCTCCCCCGTCCAATGCAGTGTGGGCGAGGTCTCGGCAAGAAGACACGGGGCCAGAGGTTGAGCTGCTGCGCGGTGTACCGGACCGTAAACGACCACAGAAAATGGGGAGCCGCCGCCTGAATCAAGGAGGTACGAGCGACCTCCATGACTAAGCCAATGCGGCGCTCAGCAACCCCATTTTTCTGTGGTGAGGCTAGAAGCGTGAACGAGTGCTCGATGCCCTCCCCCTCGCAAAAGGTCGGAGGTGAACTCACCACCTCTGTCAGAGTGCAGACGCAGGACAGGGAGGTCCTGGAAGAACCTGCGGCGGAGCCGGAGATGAACTACTCGGATCCAAGGGATTAGGACAGCAGGGACCTCACCCTTGGTGCGCAAGGGGAAGACCGTGGTGTACTGCGAGTAGTCGTCGACAACCAGCAGAAAGTACCGCTCACCGCCCTGTCCACGAACGGGGGCTGGGCCCCACACGTCCAGGTGGAGGGTCTGCAGTGGAGCCTCTGTTGGGGGAAACGAGGAGGAGTGAGGAGCGGCGCGCTTCCGCCCCTCGACACAAGGAAGGCAGGGCGGCGCAGGCGAGGCAGGGAGGGGAGGGAGAGACCTGGGAAGACCAGACACAAGGAGGCGACGGTGCATGCCACGTAGACGTGGTAGGGAGGGGTGGCCCAGGCGGTGGTGCCAGAGAAGAGTCTGGTGCGACAAGGAGCGACACTCACAAGGGGAGGCTACCTAACCTGATGCAGAAACCTGACCAGTAGCAGCTACCTGAGGAGGCACAGTCGTCAGTGTGTTAAGACTAGACCCTGGCTGACGGGTAAACGTGGCCAGGTGGCGGCCGGTCCGGGAGCACGTACAGATCGCCACACGCTGTCCTCCAGGGGTAAAGGTGTCAGCCCACTGGTCCTGGAGAACTGCGTTGCTCACCAAGTTCGTAGAGAACGAGGGGAGGTGGAAGCGTGTTAGTGAGCCAGACGGAACCGCCGGGCATGGAAGCACAGTGGTGGACCGTGCAAGAACTGGGCCCCGTGAGGGGTTAGCCAGAGAGACTGCAACAGGTGCAGGGAGTGGTGTGAGTGCAGTACTGTCACGGAAGAAGCAGTGTGAAGCACCTGAGTCAAGCGTGAAGGTGTGCAAGGCCTCAGCTGGCGTAGTACCTGAGGAAGCAGACTCGCTAGCACCTAAGGCAGTAGCCTCACTAGCACCTAGAGTAGCAACCTCTATACCGGGGTTGTACTGTACACACAGGTGACAGTCACTCTCAGCACCACCAGGCAAAGCAGACATGGCAGTAAGGATGGCGTCATAGTCTAATGCTAAGACAGCAACACCCGACCTAAGCAGCTCAAGCCAGGGGGGGATCTCATCCTCGTCGCCAAACTCTGTGCGCCAGGCGTCAGTCAAATAGGCGAAGCAGCGAGACTGTGCGTGACCAGGTGTCCCACAGGTCTCACCAGCTCGACGACCTGTGCGAATGACGTACTGGCAGCAACCCGGACTTGGAGACGGCCCATGCTGGTAAAGCCACCCACAATGCCGGGGCGTAAGGGTCGGACGCCGCCGTAGCTGCATCTAGCCACCGCCAGACACTTCGCACCAAACAGCGCCACAGTGATTGCTACTACGGCCGCCACCACTCCCACTGCTGCCACCACCGCCGTCACCACTCCCACCGCGACTACAAAGTGAATTCATGGCGGACAAGCTAGGAGGAGCGCAACCTCTAGGGCAGTACGGAGTTAAGGCAGTAGCACGAGTAGCAGCAGCAGCAGCAGCAGTAAGAGCAGCAGGGCGGCGCGCGGCCAGAGCAGGGCGGCGTGCAGCCAGAGCAGGGTGGCGCGCGGCCACATCAGGGCAGTAGCAGGCAGCAGCAGGTAGTAGCTCCTAGGGCAAAAGCACCTAGGGCCTTTTTTTTAATTATTATTATCATTTTATTTAGGGTTTGGCATGACAAAATTAGAAGAAAGAAAGAGGAATGAACTAGCAGAAATGGGGATACAAATAGCAAACCCTAGAAGGGTTGTACTCGCTATAGAGCACCCCACTACAGGCTAGAACATAAGAATAATATTCTGACATGGCAGGGCGCTGGCGCAGGGCAGGGCGCTGGCGCAGGGCAGGGCGCGGGCGCAGGGCAGGGCGCTTGCGCAGGGCAGGGCGCTGGCGCAGGGCTGGGCGCTGCGCAGGCTGCAGCAGTGCGTGACGCGAGGGGCAGCAGAGCGCTACGCGGCGGGCTGCCTTAGGGCGCGACGCGCGGGCTGCTGCAGAGCGCGACACGCGAGGCAGCAGCGCGAGACTCGTGGGCTGCCTTAGGGCGCGACGCGCAGGCTGTAGCAGAGCGCAACGCGCGGGGCAGCAGCGCGTGACGCGCGGGCTGCCGTAGTGCGCGACGCGCAGGGCTGCAGCGCGGGCGTAGGGCAGGGCGCAGGCGCAGGGCAGGGCGCTGGCGCAGGGCAGGGCGCTGGCGCAGGGCAGGGCGACGGCGCAGGGCAGGGCGCCGGCGCAGGGCAGGGCGCTGGCGTAGGGCAGGGCGCTGGCGCAGGGCAGGGCGCTGGTGCTGGGCAGGGCGCTGGCGCAGGGCAGGGCGCTGGCGCAGGGCAGGGCGCTGCCGCAGGGCAGGGCGCTAGCGCAGGGCAGGGCGCTGGCGCAAGGCAGGGCGCCGGCGCAGGGCAGGGCGCTGGCGCAGGGCAGGGCGCCGGCGCAGGGTGACGCCAGGCAGGGCGGGGCAGGGCGTGCGCAAGGCAGCGCGACGCGGGGCAAGGCAGGTTGTGCGCGGGGCAGCGCGACGCAGGGTAGTGGGGTAACGCAGTAACCGCAGTCGGAAGCTAAGTATGGTGGGCCCGAAAGAAAAACGGTCCTACGGACCTACTGCTCTGATACCATGTCAAGATAGCAAGCATGAATGGTTGCATTGAATGAAATGTGGGTACAAGTACTAACCCTAACTTCATGTTGTACCCCATATGGGCTACCCCACTATAGCCTACATAGAACTAACACATATATAGTTTGACAATCATGTCTCGTATACCGTGGAGTGGACCGCTATGATCAAACCTACTTTTCATGGACGGCCATGATCAAACCTCGCACACTGTGGATGGCCAAAAACAAAACATACCATGGACAAACATACCATGGATGAACAAACATACCATGGACGGCCATGATCAAACTGTCACGATAGCAAGCATGAATGAACAGCAGAAGAGGGTTTGACTAGCAGGCAGTTGGGATACAAATATCAAACCCTAACTAGGTTGTACTCACTATTGAGTACCCCACTGCAGACTAGACAAATATTACATTCTGACACACCCCCATAGTCAAAGTGGGGTATAATCAGCATAGCAAGCAATCATTTTAATAAGTTCATAAGCACAAGCAAAGCTAGAGGCAGTCACAGAGGGCAAGTGAGGAGGAGGAGGGACTGTGAGAGGAGTGGAGATAGGAGGCGACGGGTGAAGCCGCAAACACACGGGCAACAAGAGCGGCGCGCACGGTGGCTACCGGACACAAGCAAGGGTATCCGGTGTCAAACATTATATATGTTGTGTTAGTTTAGGCTACAGTGGGTTAGCCTATAGGGGGTACACAATTCTAGGGTTAGGTACTTGTACTCATTTCACTGCTAGTTCATTCATTCCTGTTCAGTGATTCCAACATGGTACAGAGCAGGTCCTTCCTAGGACCGAAATTTTCTAAGGGCCAACCACTACGTAACTACCTACCTACCTACCTACCTGTGCCCTAGGGCGCCTCGGCGTGTCACGCCCCTAGAGGCCCCTCTTGACGGCCCCGCGCTAGCCCCGTTCAGGCCCCGTCGGCCCCACGCCCGCTCTCCCTAGCGGCCCCGTTCAGGCCCCGTCGGCCCCTTTAAGGCCCCGTTCAGGCCCCGCGCTAGCCCCGTTCAGGCCCCGTCGGCCCCGTTTCAGGCCCCGTCGGCCCCGCACTAGCCCCTCTGAGGCCCCGTCGGCCCGCGCTAGCCCCGTTTCAGGCCCCGTCGGCCCCGTTTAAGGCCCCGTCGGCCCCGCGCTAGCCCCTCTCAGGCCCCGTCGGCCCGCGCTAGCCCCGTTTCAGGCCCCGTTGGCCCCGTTTCAGGCCCCGTCGGCCCCGCGCTAGCCCCTCTCAGGCCCCGTCGGCCCGCACTAGCCCCGTTTCAGGCCCCGTCGGCCCCGCGCTAGCCCCTCTCAGGCCCCGTCGGCCCCGCGCTAGCCCCGTTTCAGGCCCCGTCGGCCCCGTTTCAGGCCCCGTCGGCCCCGCGCTAGCCCTGTTCAGGCCCCGTCGGCCCCTTGCTAGCCCCGTCAAGGCCCCGTTTGGCCCCGCGCTAGCCCCGCTCTGGCCCCGATCGGCCACGCGCTCGCCCCTCTAGGGCCCCAACCGGCCCCGTGCCGACCTCGCCGACCCGTGCCCACCACCTAGAGGCCCCGGGCGGCCCGTTCCCGCCGCAGCACACGAGGGAGAGCGGGCGGCCCGTCCCCGCCGTGACCCGAGCCGCGCGACCCGAGCCGCGCGCCCCGAGCCGAGCCGCGCCACCCAGCCGAGCCGCGACCCGACCTGAACCGAGCCGTGCCGCCCTGCCCTACCTGGTTCGTCCTACCTGCTTCTCCTACTGCTACTGCTGCTATATCTACTGTTCCTATGGCTAGCCCACAGGCTCTCGTGTTCGATGCTGAGGGCCGCCCTGTGAAGTTTGACACCTGGCTCGATGACCTGTACCTCTACCTACAGCTCACAGCCAAGGATGACATCTCACTGTACGATCACGCCCTAGGCCATGTCACTGCCCCTGCTGCTACTGCTGACAGCACTGCTCGCTCACAGTGGCAGACTCGTGATGCCCACGCTCGCTTCGCCATTCGCAACTCCCTACCGATAGACGAACGCGAGCACTTTGGTCAGCACAAGACTGCACAGGCACTGTACACAGCTGTCGTTGCTCGCTACTCCTCACCTGCCTCTGCCGCACTAGGCCGTCTCTCCCTCCCCTACCTGTTTCCCGACCTGGCCTCCTTTCACACAGTCGCTGACCTCATCACGCACCTCCGTACTAGTGAGGCCCGCTTCCGTGCCGCCATGCCTGCTGAGTTCCTTGCCACGCACCCCCCTCCACTCTGGCTCACTCTCTACCACCTAGTCACCCGCCTCCCTGACACACTGCGTGTTGTCAGGGACCACTTCCTAGCTCGTTGCCCCACTGAGCTCACCATTGCCCTCCTCGAGAAGGAGCTACTTGCAGCTGAGACTAGCATAGTCGCTGTAGGTGCCTCTCGTGGTGACCCCCGTACCCCGTTCTTTGAGGGGTGTTCTCCTTCCCCCCTCCTTCCCTCTGTCGCCTCTGCTGCTGCTGTCGACCTTCTTGGTGCTGAGAAGGTCGGCGCTGCGTCTGCCTTGAGTGGACGCCGCAGCGGCAAGGGCAAAGGGGGCAAGGGTGGTGGCGGTGACGGCGGGGGAGGCGGCGGTGGGGGCGGTGGAGGCAGTGGGGGTGGTGGCTCGGCTGGAGGGGCGAGTGGTAGCGGTGGGGGTGGTGGCGGCAGCGGCGGGGGAGGTGGCAGGAGTGGAGGCGGCGGTTGGGGTGGCGGTGGACGAGGCGGCGGCAGGGGTTGGGGTGGTCGAGGAGGTGGCAGCGGTGGTGGTGGCCGTGGAGGCACTGGTGGTGGCCAGGGCCAGCAGCACACTCCGTCGCCCCAGGAGGTCCGTGAGTGGTACTCTCAGCACGGGGGTGGGGGTGGTCTTAGCTGCACGTACGTCATTCGCACTGGTGACCGCACTGGTCAGCAGTGTGGACGACCGCACGCCACACAGCGCTGCTTCTCTCGTCTCGACGACGCTTGGCGTGTTCAGTTCCCTCAGGCCACTGAGCTGCCCCGCTGGCTTGATCTCCTGAAGAAGGGGATTGATATCTATGCTCTAGACTTTGATGCTATTCTATCTGCCATGTATGTGATGTCTACTAGTGGAGAGGGTGCTGAGTACTTGTGTGTGCCGCCCGACCCGGGCATTAGGGCCAGTGCGTCTGCCGCTCCAGGTACTCGCGTGTCGGCTACCCCAGGTGCTGGTGAGGCTGCTGCTCTAGGTGCTCATGTGTCTCCCCCCCTTGGTACTGCGTCGAGTGCCGCACTGCACACCTTCACATTGGACTCAGGTGCTTCTCGCTGCTTCTTTCGTGACCGCACTGCCCTTGAGCCGCTTGCTCGGCCAGTTGCTGTCTCCCTTGGTGACCCCTCTGGGGGTCCGGTCATTGCGACCTCTTCCACTGTCCTTCCCTGCCCTGCGGTCCCGTCGGGCACACTGTCAGGTCTCCACCTCCCCTCGTTCTCTACGAACTTGGTGGCAGGATGTGCACTCCAGGACGGGGGTGTTCACCAGTTCACCCCTGCCTACGAGCGCGTGACACACTGCACGTGTGCTCGTACAGGCCGTCACTTGGCTACCTTCACTCGGCAGCCGGGGTCGGACCTGTACACACTGACTACCGAGTCCCCTCAGGTTGCTGCGACTGCGTCCGCGTCCGTGTCAGGTCAGCTGTCCGCCCCCTACTTGTGTCACTCTTTGGCACACGAGACTGTCCTCTGGCACCACCGCCTTGGCCACCCGTCTGTGCAGCGGCTTCGTGCCATGCACTCCCGGTACCTTGTCTCTGGCCTGCCCAGGGTCCTTCCTGCCCTCCCACCCTCGCCTGCTCCTACCTGTCTCCCCTGTGTCAAGGGACGGCGGCGCGCCGCTCCTCACTCCTCCTCGTTCCCCCCGACGACTGCTCCCTTGCAGACACTCTACATGGATGTGTGGGGCCCAGCCCGCGTCCGTGGTCAGGGTCAGGAGAGGTACTTCCTGATAGTTGTTGACGACTACTCGCGCTACACCTCGGTCTTCCCCTTGCGCACCAAGGGTGAGGTCCTTGATGTCTTGATCCCTTGGATCCGCAGAGCCCGTCTCCAGCTCAGCGAGCGTTTTCACTCGGACTTTCCTGTCCTGCGCTTGCACTCTGATAGAGGTGGTGAGTTCTCCTCCGACCTCTTGGCAACCTACTGTGCTGAGCACGGCATTGAGCAGTCGTTCACGCTTCCGGCTTCTCCACAGCAGAATGGGGTTGCGGAGCGCCGCATTGGCCTGGTCATGGAGGTCGCCCGTACCTCCTTGATCCATGCGGCTGCCCCCCACTTTCTGTGGCCGTTTGCAGTCCGGTACGCTGCGCATCAGCTCAATCTCTGGCCCCGTATCTCCTTGCCGGAGACCTCGCCCACGCTGCTGTGGACGAGGGAGGTTGGCGATGCGTCACGTTTCCGGGTCTGGGGATCTCGAGCTTTTGTCCGTGATTCGTCTACGGACAAGCTCTCCTCCCGTGCTGTTCCCTGCGTCTTCCTCGGCTTTGTCCCGGATACGTCTGGTTGGCAGTTTTACAACGCCACCTCGCGCCGAGTCTTGCCCTCCCAGGACGTCACTTTTGACGAGTCCGTCCCCTACTACCGCCTCTTCCCCTACCGCACTGCCCCGCTCCCCCCCCCGCCTCTCTTCCTCGCGCCAGGTGCTGCTGTTGCAGACCCCCTCCCCCCTCAGGGTGCCGCTCCCTCAGGTGTGTCTCAGGTAGACCCGGTTGAGCCTGTTGAGGTAGCTGTCGACTCTCGTCCTGCTGGGGGTGCTGAGCCTAGGGGTGCTGAGCCTGGGGGTGTGGAGCCTGGGGGTGTGGAGCCCGGGGGTGTGGAGCCTGGGGGTGTGGAGCCCGGGGGTGTGGAGCTTGAGGGTGCTGAGCTTGGGGGTGTGGAGCCTCGTGGTGCTAAGCTGCGGAGTCCGGAGTCTGGGGGTTCTGAGTCTGGAGGTACTAGGCCTGGGAGTCCTGCACCTGGAGGAGCCCTCTCCTCGGAGCAGCTGCGTGCGTGGTACTTAGAGTACTGCAGCCTACGGAGAGGTACCGCTCGAGCCGGACGTACTACTGGGACTGGTGCTAGTGCTTCTTCTCCCGTTCGGGAGCTCCCCTCCCGCGAGCAGATCCGTGAGTGGTACGAGCGGCGCTGCACTCTTCGGAGTGGCGTGCCTCGTGTTACGGACCCCGCTGCTGTTGGAGCTGCTGCTGGTGCTGAGGACCCGGGCGTTGGAGCCGCTGCTGGTGCTGAGGACCTGGGCGTTGGAGCTGCTGCTGGTGCTGAGGACCCGGGCGTTGGAGCTGCTGCTGGTGCTGAGGACCCGGGCGTTGGAGCCGCTGCTGGTGCTGAGGACCCGGGCGTTGGAGCCGCTGCTGGTGCTGAGGACCCGGGCGTTGGAGCTGCTGCTGGTGCTGAGGACCCAGGCGTTGGAGCTGCCGCTGGTGCTGCGGGCCCGGGCGTTGGAGGTGCTACTGGTGCTGAGGACCCGGGCGTTGGAGCTGCCGCTGGTGCTGAGGACGTGGGCGCTGGAGCTGCTGCTGGTGCTGCGGACCCTGGTGCGGGTGTCCCTGCTGGCTCTGGTGTCGCTGCTCGGTCTTGGCCGTACTTTGTTCCGCTCCTTCAGCAGGTTCTTGGTCAGCTTCCTCCTCCTTTTCCTCCTCCCTCCTTAGCGTGTCCTCCGCCTGTCTAGCTGCAGTCGCAGCTACCGTCTGCCTCCTCTCTCCCTGGTCCTGCTCCTTACACTGGTCCGACTGGAGGTCTTACTGAGCGCCGTGAGCCTGCGTCTCGTCCTGCGTCGCCTGAGTCTCGTCCTGAGTCGCCTGTCCGCACTGCTCTCTCTAGTAGTCGAGTCCAGCGTCAGCGTCTTCCTGCTGTCCCAGGCACTCACCGGATGGCGCTTCGTCCGTCCACTGCTCCACAGCGTGTCCCACTGCCGTCTCCTCCTGCTTCCTCTCTTCCTGCTCTTGCTGACCCTGGGTCAGACTCTCTTCGTGCTACCAGTCCTACTGTCACGCGTCTCCTGGCTTCTGTTGTCACTGACCCTTCCTTTGAGTCTGCTGCTGCTTCTGCCTTAGTTGCTGAGCTTGTCGACTTTGCTGCTCGCTGTCGTCTAGACTACGGTGCTAGCCTAGTTGCTGAGTCTGAGTCTGTCTGTCCTCCGTCCGTCGGGGGTGAGTGTGCTCTTGGCACTGACGTCCTTGAGGACAGGCAGGAGGAGTTTGAGTGCTTTGCTGCCGCTTTGCCCCATCTCGTGTCCATGCTTGTTGCCCCTGAGGGAGACCCGAATGCACCAGACATCCCGTCTCCTCGATCGTACGCTGAGGTGATCGAGGGTCCCTACTCCTCACAGTAGCAGTCAGCCATGGACGCAAAGATGGCTTCCTGGAAGTCCACAGGCACCTACGTCGATGAGGTTCCCCCACCTGGGGCGAACATCGTCACGGGCATGTGGATTTTCAGGGTGAAGCGGCCGCCGGGTTCTCCGCCTGTCTTCAAGGCGCGTTACGTGGCTCGAGGCTTCAGTCAGCGAGAGGGAGTTGACTTCTTCCAGACCTTTTCCCCGACCCCGAAGATGACCACTCTTTGGGTTCTGCTGCATGTCGCCGCTCAGCGTGACTACGAGCTCCACTCGCTTGACTTCAGCACTGCTTTCCTGTAGGGCAGCCTGCACGAGGAGATCTGGCTGCGCCGTCCACCTGGCTTCACTGGGTCGTTCCCTCCTGGTACCCACTGGAGCCTCCGACGTCCAGTCTACGGTCTCCGCCAGGCGCCTCGTGAGTGGCACGACACACTGAGGACTACGCTTGCGGCTCTTGGGTTCGCGCCTTCTACTGCTGACCCGTCGCTGTTTCTACGCACCGACACCTCACTGCCGCCGTTCTACGTCCTTGTGTACGTCGACGACTTGGTCTTTGCTACTGCTGACACTGTGGCATCGCCCACGTGAAGTCGGAGCTGCAGAAGAGACACACGTGCACAGACCTGGGTGAACCGACAAGCTATCTTGGCTTGCGGATCACCCGGGACAGAGCACGCCGCACCATGACCTTGACTCAGTCACACATGGTGCAGCAGGTCCTTCAGCGCTTCCGCTTCACGTACTCCTCGCCTCAGCCCACTCCTCTGCCTACCGGTCACTCGCTCTCAGCTCTGCCTTCGGATGAGTCCGTAGAGCCGAGTGGCCCGTATCCAGAGCTTGTGGGTTGCCTCATGTACCTGATGACCTGCACTCGACTAGACCTTGCATACCCTCTCAGCATTCTTGCACGCTATGTCGCTCCCGGCCGTCACCGGAAGGAGCACATGGATGCAACTAAGAGGGTGTTGCGCTACTTGTGCAGTACGTCGGGCATGGGGCTAGTGCTTGGAGGGCGAGTCCCAGTTGTTCTCACTGGGCACTCAGACGCTTCTTGGGCAGACGACCAGGCTACTCAGCGGTCGTCTCAGGGTTACTCCTTCAGTCTTGGCTCTGGTTCTGTTTCTTGGCGTTCTACTCGCTCTTCTTCTGTTCTCGGCTCCAATTGTGAGGCTGAGATCTACGCCACAGCCATGGCGGCCCAGGAGCTACGCTGGCTCACCTACTTGCTGACCAACCTTGGAGAGCAGCCTCGTTCTCCTCCAGTGCTGTACGTCGACAACAAGGCAGCCATTGCCTTGTGTGAGGAGCACAGACTGGAGCACAGAACGAAGCACATTGCTCTGCGTTACTTCCTTGCTCGAGAGCTGCAGCAGCGTGGTCAGCTTCACCTGCGTTACGTGGCCTCTGAGGCCAACACTGCTGATGTGTTCACCAAGGCGCTTCAGCCTTGTGACCAACAGCGCTTTTGCACTCTTCTAGGCCTTGTGCCTATTGGACCTCACTTGCTTACTTCTTGAGTCTGTTTGTACTGTGATCTCTATATATATACCTGCATGTTTACTCTTGTTAGGTTGTGATCATTGTACCTTTTGCTCTATTATAAACCTGCATGTGAACTGGTCTTGTGACCACTTGCTTGTGCTCGGAATTTGTGTGGTATCCTTGAGATCCACCCTGAGCTTGTTTTGCCTTGCTTTGCCTTGACTGGTCTTGTGACCCCTAGTTCTCCCCCACTTTGCCTATGGGGGTGTGTCAAACATTATATATGTTGTGTTAGTTTAGGCTACAGTGGGTTAGCCTATAGGGGGTACACAATTCTAGGGTTAGGTACTTGTACTCATTTCACTGCTAGTTCATCCATTCCTATTCAGTTCATTCATTCCTGTTCAGGGCGCTGGCGCAGGGCAGGGCGCTGGTGCTGGGCAGGGCGCTGGCGCAGGGCAGGGCGCTGCCGCAGGGCAGGGCGCTAGCGCAGGGCAAGGCGCTGGCGCAAGGCAGGGCGCCGGCGCAGGGCAGGGCGCTGGCGCAGGGCAGGGCGCCGGCGCAGGGTGACGCCAGGCAGGGCGGGGCAGGGCGTGCGCGAGGCAGCGCGACGCGGGGCAAGGCAGGTTGTGCGCGGGGCAGCGCGACGCAGGGTAGTGGGGTAACGCGGTAACCGCAGTCGGAAGCTAAGTATGGTGGGCCCGAAAGAAAAACGGTCCTACGGACCTACTGCTTTGATACCATGTCAAGATAGCAAGCATGAATGGTTGCATTGAATGAAATGTGGGTACAAGTACTAACCCTAACTTCATGTTGTACCCCATATGGGCTACCCCACTATAGCCTACATAGAACTAACACATATATAGTTTGACAGTCATGTCTCGTATACCGTGGAGTGGACCGCTATGATCAAACCTACTTTTCATGGACGGCCATGATCAAACCTCGCACACTGTGGATGGCCAAAAACAAAACATACCATGGACAAACATACCATGGATGAACAAACATACCATGGACGGCCATGATCAAACTATCAAGATAGCAAGCATGAATGAACAGCAGAAGAGGGTTTGACTAGCAGGCAGTTGGGATACAAATATCAAACCCTAACTAGGTTGTACTCACTATTGAGTACCCCACTGCAGACTAGACAAATATTACATTCTGACACACCCCCATAGTCAAAGTGGGGTATAATCAGCATAGCAAGCAATCATTTTAATAAGTTCATAAGCACAAGCAAAGCTAGAGGCAGTCACAGAGGGCAAGTGAGGAGGAGGAGGGACTGTGAGAGGAGTGGAGATAGGAGGCGACGGGTGAAGCCGCAAACACACGGGCAACAAGAGCGGCGCGCACGGTGGCTACCGGACACAAGCAAGGGTATCCGGACTACTGGAGTAACTGGCTCTGCGGCTAAGACAAGCGGCAGGAGCAACGGACCCACGGGCGACCGACGTCAGCAGGCTCGCTGGGCTACCGGAGCAAGGGTGACCCCCGGACTACAGGGGTTGCTAACATCACGACGATAACCTCAGTTCAACCTCCCCCAACTGTCCCACACCCCTTTCACACACCCCTTGCTGCACCTCTAGCTTCACTCCCACGACACCCCCCTAGCGCCACTCCCTCGGCTCCCACACACCCACCCCCCTCAGCGGCAGCTGCAGCAGTGGGAGACGGAGGAGGAGGAGGAGCAGGGGACGGCTCACACACCCGCCACCCCCATACCCGCCACCCCCACACCCCCAATGAAGGCGGCGCGCATGCGGCGCGGGGCAGAAATGCGGGCAGTAGCTTGGGCGGCGTGCGAGCGGAAGCGGGGCAGCGCGCGGGTCCTTGGGGCGCTGCAACGGGCGACGGGCAGGGCGGCGCGCAGGCCCCTAGGGCGCCACGACGGGCGACGGGAGGGGGGGCGACGGGAGGGGGGGCGACGCGCGGGCCCCTAGGGCGCCGCGGCGGGCGACGGGCAGGGCGGCGCGCGGGCCCCCGGGGCGCTTCGACGGGCGACGGGAAGAGGGCGGCGCGCGGGCCGCCGGGACGCCGCGGCGGGCAACGGGAGGGGACAGCGCGCAGGCCCCCAGGGCACCGCGTTGGGCGATGAAACCGCCGCGTGCGCCCACGACGCGCGGCGGGCAGGAAACCACCACGAGCCCCGAGCGTGTGGCGAGCAGAGCGCGCGGCGGGAAGAAAATAAACGCCACGTGCGCCGGGCGCGCGGCAGGCAAAGAACGTCGCGGCCCGGGGCGCGCGACTGGCAGGACAGGAGCGGAAGCAGCAGGGTGGGCCCATCCACAGGATCGACCCACGAGGGTCGACCTGCTCTGATAGCATGTCAACATAGCAAGCAGGAATGAACAGCAGAAGAGGGTTTGCCTAGCAGGCAGTTGGGATACAAATATCAAACCCTAACTGGGCTGTACTCACTATAGAGTACCCCACTGCAGACTAGACAAATATTACATTCTGACACAAACCCCACCCACCATGGAAGGCCAAGATCCCGTGCGGATGCGTGCCCCTGAGCGAGTCAAGGCGCTCTCATAGAGCGTCTCAGGCCGCGCTGCCTTCACCGCTTCCCACTCCTCGTGACCCAGCGCCTCCAGTTCCTCCTGCTCCTCCGCAAACCGCCGTGCCCGCCGCGCCACTCTCTCCATCTCCTTTGACTCGTCGTACTAATGAACACACAGGGTCGAGGGGGAGCGGGAGCGAAGGAGGAAGGAGAGGGAGTGGGAGGGGAGAGGAAGATGCAAAGGGGTGGGTGCAATGTCCCGCCGCGCCACTCTTTCCGCCTGCTTGTTGAGAGAGAAGAGCAGAGCACCGGCCGGGAGGTGCTTCCATGGACGAGTTACACCCATAACTGATTGATATTACTATAGAGGAGAAAAACTGGAAGAATGAGAATTGGATGTCAAAATAATGTGTATTAAGTTGTTTAGGCTACATAGGGGCTAGCCTTAGGGGGTACAGTTTTTACCTCGACATTCTTCTTTATACCCCATCCTAGACCCAATCACTCACCTTTCACCTAACTCTCTTACCGTAACATGGTATAGAGCAAGTCCTTCTAAGGACCGGTTTTTTTTTTAGGGGCCCACCAGTTAGCTTATTTTCTGCCCGAATTTTCTGCCCTGCCCAGCGCTTTCACGCTGCCCTGCTATGCCCTGCCGCACGCAGCCCGTACAGCCCAAGCGCAGCCCGCGCGCAGCCAGTACAGCCCGTGCGCCGCCCGTGCGCAACCCCTACAGCAGGGACGTTGCTAGTAAAAAACCCCGTCTGAAAATCAGACGGGATTTTTCTCCTTCGTCTGAGCGTCAGACGAAATTTTATGGCTACCGGTAGTCTGAAAATTCAGATGGGAGTTTTTTCCAAGTCTGTAAATTCAGACGAAAATATATCACACGTCTTAAAGTAGTGAAGCAAAAAATAATGTACAACTTCAGGTGTCCAACATATCGCATGCCTTCTTAGTGATGATCCTTGAAACTGGATACGGTGGTGCGCCTGGTGGCAGATTTGCTGGTCAAAGTCTGGGACTGTGAGAGTGGAGTGGGGAATCTGCAGCAAGGAAAGATTCTGACACAAATGTGCATTTGACACGTCAGAACCAGATTCTCGCGCAAAAACAAGGGTTGCAAAAAGGCGGGGTGATTTTGGTACAGGTGGCTTCCTCCGAGCCGGATCAAGGCACAAGGGTGTGAAGTGAAGCGAAGAAATGGAATTGCGTACAAGGCACAATCGGCACTAGAACCAGGGAACCATTCGGGTAAATGCTGTGGAAACAAAGAACGAGAATGAAATGACTATGAACGAAGTGAGTACAAATAGGAAACCCTAATTGGGTTGTACCCCCTATGGGATACCCCACTATAGCCTACAGAAACAAGTAAGCTATAAGTTCTGACACACCCCCATAGGCAAAGTGGGGGAGAACAAGGGGTCACAAGACCAGTCAAGCAAAGCAAAGCAAAGCTCAGGGTGGATCACAAAGTCACCACGCAGTCCGAGCACAAGTTCAGAGGCCACAAGGCCAGTTCACATGCAAGATCATATATAGAGATATACAAGAACAAGAGGATATATATGCGAAAGTACAAGCAAGGTCAAGAGGAGAGCAAGTGAGGCAAGACAGGCACAAGACCCAACTGCGTGCAGCAACGCTGATGATCACAAGGCGCAAGTGCCTTGGTGAAGACATCAGCCGTGTTGGCCTCAGAGGCCACGTACGCAAGTCGCAGCTGTCCACGCTGCTGTAGCTCACGAGCAAGAAAGTAACGAAGAGCAATGTGCTTCGTTCTGTGCTCCAGTCGCTGCTCTCGACACAAGGCCAGCATGGCCTTGTTGTCTACGTACAGGACTGGAGGAGAACGAGGCTGCTCTCCAAGGTCGGTCAGCAGGTAGGTGAGCCAGCGTAACTCCTGTGCAGCCATAGCCCCAGCGTAGATCTCAGCCTCACAACTGGAGCCGAGAACAGAAGACGAGCGGGTAGCCCGCCACGAGACAGAGCCGGAACCAAGGCTGAAGGTGTAACCCTGTGACGACCGCTGCGTAGCCTGGTCGTCAGCCCAAGAAGCGTCTGCGTGCCCAGTGAGGACCACTGGACTGCGCCCTCCAAGCACTAGCCCCATGCCCGACGTACTGCACAAGTAGCGCAACACCCTCTTCGCTGCAGCCATGTGCTCTGGTCGGTGTCTCCCAGGAGCAACAAAGCGTGCGAGAATGCTAAGAGGGTATGCGAGGTCAGGTCGTGTGCAGGTCATCAGGTACATGAGGCAGCCAACAAGCTCTGCAAACGGGCCACTCGACTCTACGGACTCATCCGAAGGCAGAGCTGAGAGCGAGTGGCGAGTAGGCAGAGGAGTGGCCTGAGGCGAGGAGTACGTGAAGCCGAAGCGCTGAAGGACCTGCTGCACCATGTGTGACTGAGTCAGGGTAATGGTGCGGCGTGCTCTGTCCCGGGTGATCTGCAAGCCAAGGTAGCTGCGCAGTTCACCCAGGTCAGTGCACGTGTGTCTCTTCTGCAGCTCGGACTTCACGTAGGCGAGTCCAGCAGTGTCAGCTGTGGCAAAGACCAAGTCGTCGACGTACACGAGGATGTAGAACGGCGGCAGAGAGGTGTCGGTGCGCAGAAACAGCGACGGGTCGGCAGTGGAAGGAGCAAACCCAAGTGCCGCGAGCGTAGTCCTCAGTGTGTCGTGCCACTCACGTGGTGCCTGGCGGAGACCGTAGACTGGACGCCGGAGACTCCACTGGGTACCAGGAGGGAAAGACCCAGTGAAGCCAGGTGGGCGACGCAGCCAGATCTCCTCGTGCAGGCTGCCCTGCAAGAAAGCTGTGCTGAAGTCGAGAGAGTGCAGCTCGTAGTCACGGTGAGCAGCAACGTGTAGCAGAACCCGAAGAGTGGTCATCTTCGGGGTGGGGGAGAAGGTCTGAAAGTAGTCAACCCCCTGCCGCTGACTGAAGCCACGAGCCACGTAACGCGCCTTGAAGACAGGCGGAGAACCCGGCGGCCGCTTCACCCTGAAAATCCACATGCCACTGACGATGTTCGCCCCAGGAGGGGGAACAGCGTCAACGTAGGTGCCTGTGGACTTCCAGGAAGCCATCTCTGCATCCATAGCTGCCTGCCACTGAGAGGAGTAGGGACCCTCTATCGCCTCCGCGTAAGAGCGCGGAGTCGCGATGTCTGGTGCATCCGGGTCTCCCTCAGGGGCTAGCAGTACAGACGCGAGACGAGGTGAAGCGGCGGCCAGACACTGGAACTCCTCCTGCCTGTCCTCAAGGACGTCCGTGCCAAGGGCACACTCACCCCCGACGGACGGAGGACAGGCGGACTCAGACTCAGTGACAAGACGAGCAGCGTAGTCTAGACGACAGCGCGCAGCAAAGTCGACAAGCTCAGTGACAAGGGCAGACGCAGCAGACGACTCGAAGGAAGGGTCAGTGACAGCAGTAGCAAGGAGACGCGTGACAGTAGGACTGGCAGCACGAAGAGAGTCCGACTCCGGGTCGGCAAGAGCAGGAAGAGAGGAAGCAGGAGGAGAAGGCAAAGGGGCACGCAGAGGAGCAGTGGACGGACGCAGTGACATCCGGTGCGTGCCAGGGACAGGAGGAGGACGCTGACGCGACCCGCGACCACTAGCGCGCTCAGTACGAACAGGCGACACAGGACGAGACGCAGGCTCACGACGCTCAGTAAGACCTCCAGTCGGACCAGCGTAGGGAGGAGGAGCAGGCAAAGGGGAGGCAGGCTGTAGCTGTGGCTGTGACCGGACAGGCTGCGGACCCTCTAAGGGAGGAGGAGGAGGTGTAAGACCAAGAACCTGCTGCAGGAGCGGAACGAAGTACGGTCGGGGCCGCGCGGCGACGCTAGAAACAGCAGGAACAGCACCAGCAGCCCCGGCAGGAGCACCCACTCCAGTAGCACCTCCAGCAGCACCACCAGAAGCTCCAGAACCTCCAGCCGCAGCAACAGGAGCACTGTCAGTCGGGCCGCCAACGGCAGGCTCAGCACCAACACCCTCAGCAGGACCAGCTCCAGGAGAACCCGCAGGCTCAGCAGCTCCAGCACCCACAGTACGAGCGCCGGCGGGGCGCGCAGCAGTAGTACCCTCTGCAGCCGAAGAACCACCAGCACCAGCAGCACGCCTCCAGCGCCCGGCAAACCACTCACGCAGCTCGTGTGGGGAGAGTGGCTCCCGGCGAGACGAAGCACCCCCAGGCACAGCACCTCCAGGCTCAGCACCCCTAGACACAGCACCCCCAGGCACGTCACCCCCAGGCTCAGCACCCCCAGGCTCAGCAACCCCAGGCTCAGCACCCCCAGGCTCAGCACCCCCAGGCACAGCATTCCCAGACTCGGCACCTCCAGACTCAGCACCCCCAGGCACAGCACCCCCAGGCTCAGCACCCCCAGGCTCGGCACCTCCAGGCTCAGCACCCCCAGACTCCGCACCCCCAGGCTCAGCTCCCGCAGCAGCACCAGAGTCACCAGTGACCTCGACAGGCTCGACCGCGTCTACCTGGGACACACCTGAAGGGGCAGGACCCTGAGGGGGGAGGGGGACTACCGGGGGGGGACCTGGTACCAAGAAGAGCGGGGGTGGGGGGAGGGACGGAGTGCGGTAGGGGAAGAGGCGGTAGTAGGGTACCGACTCGTCGAACGTGACGTCCTGGGAGGACAGAACACGTCGAGAGGTGGGGTGGTAAAACTGCCACCCAGGGGCGTCGGGGGGGAACCCCAGGAAGACGCAGGGAGAAGCACGAGGGGATAGCTTGTCCGCAGACAGGTCGCGAACAAACGCCCGAGATCCCCAGACCCGGAACGCCGACGCATCGCCAACCTTCCCCGTCCACAGCAGGGCTGGGGAGGTCTCCGGTCGAGAGACCCTGGGGTGGAGGTTGATCTGGTGCGCAGCGTACCTGACCGCAAACGGCCACAGAAAATGGGGAGCAGCCGCATGCATCATGGACGTACGAGCGACGTCCATGACCATGCCAATGCGGCGCTCAGCAATCCCATTCTGCTGCGGTGAGTCCGGAAGCGTGAAGGTCTGACGGATGCCTCGCGCACGACAGTAGGCACTCAGGAGGCCAGAGGAGAACTCTCCGCCTCTGTCCGAGTGCAGACGCAAAACAGGGAAGTCAGAGCCAAAGCTCCTCCGAAGCTGGAGACGAGCTGCGCGGATCCAGTCGATCAACACCGCAGTGACCTCACCCTTGCTGCGTAAGGGGAAGACTGTGGTGTAACGCGAGTAGTCGTCAACCACCAGCAGGAAGTAGCGCTCCTGACCCTGTCCACGGACGCGGGCTGGGCCCCACACATCCATGTGAAGCGTCTGCAACGGGGCCTCTGTCGGAGGAAACTGGGAGGAGTGAGGGGCAGCACGCTGGCGCCCCTCGACACAGGGGACACAGGTGGGGCCAGGGCCCGGAGGAAGGGGAGGGAGAGACCGGGGAAGACCAGACACAAGGACTCGCGAGGCCATGCCTCTGAGCCGAAGCAGAGAGGGGTGGCCAAGGCGGTGGTGCCAGAGGAGGGTCTCGTGAGACAAACGACGGCACGAGCAGGGGGCAGACTCAGGACCAGACCTGGACGCTGCAGCAAACACCTGACCAGACGAAGTGACCCTACCAGACTCAGCACCTGGAGGAGAAGCAGTGGTCAGAGTGTACAGGCTCGACCCTGGCCGACGTGTAAACGTAGCCAGGTGGCGACCTGTATCCGCCTCCGTGCAGTGGGTCACCCGCTGACGAGCAGGGGTGAACTGGTGGACACCCGCATCCTGGAGGTCAGCACCACTCACCAAGTTCGTCGAGAACGAGGGGAGGTAGAGACCAGTCAGGGTGCCAGAGGGGGCCGCCGGACACGGGAGGACAGTGGAGAAGCGAGACAGGACAGGCCCCCCAGAGGGGTCAGCCAGGGACACCGCAACCGGCCGACTCAGCGGCGTGAGAGTGGTGCGGTCCCGAAAGAAGGAGCGAGACGCTCCAGAGTCAAGGGTGAAGGTGTGAGAGGCCGAAGCCGACACAGTACCTGAGAGGGCAGACTCACCAGCACCTGAGAGCACAGACGCACTGGCACCTAGAGCAGCAGCCTCACTATTACCTGACGCGGCAGTACCAATGCCCGGGTCGGGCGGGAAACACCGGTAACAGTCATCCTCATCACTACCAATCGCAGCATACATAGCAGAGAGAATAGCATCAAAATCAAGATCATAAATAGCTACACCAGCCCTAGACAGCTCTCCCCAGCGGGGGATCTCAGCTGCCTCCGGAAACTGCTGACGCCAGGCGTCAGTCAGGCGGCCAAAGCAGCGGCGGGCAATGTGGGCGCCTCCACACCTCTCCCCTGCACGGTCACCGGTGCGGAGAACGTAGGGGCAAGGACCAAGCGCACCACCACGCTGACGCTGCGAGTACCACTCACGGAGCTGCTGAGGGGCGGGGACGGTGCGAGAGCGCTGCTGCTGCTGTGGCTGCTGCTGCGGCTGCTGCTGCTGCTGCTGGTGGCGCTGACCACCCCCGGAGCTGCTCCGCTGGGACGAGCCACTCCGACCCCCGCCTCCACTGCCACCCCCGCCTCCACCGCCACCCCCGTCTCCACCTCCACCTCCCCCACCAGGACCGTCGCTCCCACCGCTCCCACCGCCTCCTCCGCTACCACCTCCGCCGCCACCTCCGCCTCCACCGCCGCCACCAGTACCTCCACTCCCGCCACCACCCCCACCGCCACCCCCACTCCCCCCGCCACCCCCACCGCCTCCTCCACCGCCCCCTCTAGCTCCACCCGCCCCCTTGCCCCCCTTGCCCTTGCCAGCGCGGCGTCTGCCGCTGGGGGCAGACGCCGCGCCGACCGACTCAAAACCAGTGAGGTCGGCCGCAGCGGCAGAGGCGACAGAGGGCAGCAGGGGGGAAGGACCACACCCCTCAAAGATAGGGGTGCGAGGGTCACCCCGAGAGGCCCCTACAGCGACAATACTCTTCTCAGCCGCTAGCAGGGACTCCTCAAGGAGGTCGACAGTGAGAGTGGTGGGACAGACAGAGAGAAACTGGTCCCTAACGACACGAAGGGACTCAGGGAGACGGGTGACGAGAAAGTAGAGAGTGATGTACATGGGAGGAGGGTTCGCAGCGCGGAACTCAGCAGGAAGGGCAGCGCGGTAGCGGGTGTCACTAGCACGGAGGTGGGTAACGAGGTCAGCGACAGTGGGAAAGGAAGCGAGGTCAGGGAAGAGAAACGGTAGCATGAGGCGGCTAAGGGTAGCGGAGGAAGGGGAGGAGTAGCGTGCAACTACAGCGTCGTACAAGGCCTGAGCGGTCTTGCACTGACTAAAGTGGGCACGCTCAGAGGAAGGGAGGTGGCGACGCACAGCAAGACGTGCAGCAGCATCGCGGGTCGCCCACTTGGAGCGAACGGCAGAGTCAGCATCAGCAGGTGGGGCAGGGACAGCGCCAGAGACAAAGTCAAAGAGAGAGACCTCATCTATCGCATCACACAATAAGTACAGCTGCAGGTCTTCAATCCAGACGGCAAAGTCAATGGCCCTCCCCTCAGCGTCAAAGGTAAGAACATTGGGGGTGGCCATGACAGCAGCTGAAAATCTCACCGGGCTGGGAGAGGCGGGTAGGTCAGCAGCAGAGGAACAGCAGCACGGCTCCGCAGGCGGCTCGGGCGGCGCGGGCGGCTCGGCGGCGGCTCGGGCGGCGGCTCGGCGGCGGCGCGGCGGCGGCTCGGCGGCGGCTCAGGCGGCGGCGGCTCGGCGGCGGCTCGGCTGCTGCTGGGCGGCGCGGGCGGCTCGGGCGTCACGGGCGGCTCGGCGGCGGCTCTGGCGGCTCGGCGGCGGCTCGGGCGGCGGCTCGGCGGCGGCTCGGCGGCGGCTCGGCGGCGGCTCGGCGACGGCTCGGCGGCGGCTCGGCGGCGGCTCAGGCGGCGGCGGCTGCTGCTGGGCGGATCGGCGGGGCCGCGTAGCAGAGTGGCGGCGGGGCCGCGACCGAAGAGGGCGGCGGGGCCGCGTAGCAGAGGGCGGCGGGGCCGCGTAGCAGAGGGCGGCGGGGCCGCGACCGAAGAGAGCGGCGGGGCCGCGTAGCAGGGGGCGGTGGGGCCGCGTAGCAGAGGGCGGCGAGGCCGCGTAGCAGGGGGCGGCGGGGCCGCGATCGAAGGGCGGCGGGGCCGCGTAGCAGAGGGCGGCGGGGCCGCGTAGTAGAGGGCGGCGGGGCCGCGTGGCAAAGGGCGGCGGGGCCGCGATCGAAGGGCGGCGGGGCCGCGTAGCAGAGGGCGGCGGGGCCGCGTAGCAGAGGGCGGCGGGGCCGCGTAGCAGAGGGCGGCGGGGCCGCGAGGCAGAGGGCGGCGGGGCCGCGTAGCCGAGGGCGGCGGGGCCGCGATCGAAGGGCGGCGGCGGGGCCGCGTAGCAGAGGGCGGCGGGGCCGCGATCGAAGGGCGGCGGGGCCGCTAGGGAAGGGCGGCGGAGCCGCGAGGGGAAGGGCGGCGCAACGGTCCGCTAGGGGCGACACGACGGGTCGCTAAAAAAAAACGCGCCTCGGGGCGCGGTTCGGTGGGCCCTAGAAGCAGTCCCTAGGAGGGAACCTGCTCTGATTCCATGTGGAAACAAAGAACGAGAATGAAATGACTATGAACGAAGTGAGTACAAATAGGAAACCCTAATTGGGTTGTACCCCCTATGGGATACCCCACTATAGCCTACAGAAACAAGTAAGCTATAAGTTCTGACAAATGCGCCCCTCAGCAGTCTACAAATATGTAGTGGGCCAGTGGCCCAGTGAAGGCGTTTTGTCGGTATCAGATGAAAACATCCGCGTTTTTTGCATTACAATATGCAAAATCACTCACACCCGCTGGTCGGAAGTGTTCTCTGTGCGGAAGGCGCATGCAGTACCGAACCTACACACACCTATTCACCCTGAACCTCCAAGGCCGCCATGGATACCATCCCGGCAACTTCGAAGGTCGCAATGTCCCACAATTTCTCGCCTGATGGGAGTACTAAGCTGACCACTGGTTACCTCTCGCGGAGCTCTATAAGCAGATACCTTTTTCGTGTTCATACAATGAACATTTATCATGCTTATAAACTCACGCTGTCTCCAAGGGTCCACTCAACTTCAAGGGAAAGACAATGGCGACAATGCATTCTCAAGGCTTCTCGTTTCAAGCAAAGATTTTGCACAAGGGTTCTTATGGACAAAGCAACAGCTATTACCGAGACGCGCGGCATTATCAAGGCTCGAGATCGCCATGGTCGTTTTAAGGACTATAAAAAACATCACAAGCATAAGTGAAGTTATAAGCTGAAGTTTCCGGTTTATCAGACAACTTCGTATCTCCAATCTCTCATCATGCCGCCTAAGAAGGTGACGAAGCCAGCTCCTAAGCTGACTCAAGAGCTTGCGGAGTCGCCTAAGACTGCTGACGTGACCTCTCCTCCTAAGGAGGCCCCTGGTGATGGGCTGCTGACTCCAGTGCAACCTAGGACAGAACGTCCGGACCTGCTGGCTGCTGATCTGGTTCATCCGTCACTGTCAGCCCGTTTATCAGCGCTCAAGGTCAATGGTCTTAAGGATGAGGTTGAACAACCTGCTGCTGACAACGAACCTGCGGCTCAGTCCACACTTCAGGAGTCCCCGACGCGCTCTCCGGAAGAAGAGCTTCTTGATGAACCTGTGGTGGAGGACGAAGATGAGGGTTATATGAGCGGATGAGGAAGCCAATCCTGAAGCATTGAGCAGTATCGCTTCAAAGCTAAAATACACGCTAACGCTTCTTGTCCCTTTCAGGCGCGAATCAGAAGTGCCTAGGACGGGTGATACTGTCGCGGCTCACCTTGATCATTGGAAGGAGGACTTATCTGCTGAGGCGCAAACCACTACGCCATGCCAGAACCTGACACCGGCTTACCTCTCCAAGACGCTTTTCGATCGTCTGTAAGTTGTCTTCACCTCGGAAGATGATGCGTACTATGCCAGGCAGAGGAAGATCGAGCTGGAGCTGAGGTGGCAGTTTCCGGAGGACTCCACGTACGTTCATCTGCGCGCACTTCACCCGCAGGTGATCGAGGTGATGTTGAAGGGTGCCCCGGCGGAAGTGACTCCTGAAGCGGTCAACAGCCTGCTGGTGGAGGTGAAACTGGTCAAGAGGGGGAAAACGGCATACTGTCAGAACATATAGCTTGTGCTTATTATGTAGGCTATAGTGGGGTAGCCCATAAGGGGTACAACCCAATTAGGGTTAGTACTTGTACTCAGTTCATTCATAGTTCATTCATTCTCGTTTCTTCTCATGGTTTCAGAAGCAGGTTCCTTGGTGGGAACGCTACCTAGGGCCCACCACGATTTTATTTTCCTGCCCGGAGCGCGCCTTAGACTAGACCGAGTCGCGCGCGCCCCATGTGCCCTCCCTACCGTCGCGCCGCCCTTTGTGGCCCCTTGCGCTGCCCGTCGACCCCACGCGCCGCCCTAGCGGCCCCTCCTTGCGCCACCCGTCGACCCCGGGCGCCGCCCTATCGGCCCACCCCCTCTGCGCCGCCCGTCGACCCCGCGCGCCGCCCTAGTGGCGCCTTACGCCACCCGTCGACCCCGCGCGCCGCCCTTGCGGCCTCGCCGCCCTTACCTGCGGCCCCGCCGCCCTCACCTGCGGTCCCCACCGCCCTTACCTGCGGCCCCGCCGCCCTCACCTGCGGTCCCCGCCGCCCTTACCTGCGGTCCCCGCCGCCCTCAACTGCGGCCTCGGCGCCCTTACCTGCGGCCTCGCCGCCCTCACCTACGGTCCCCGCCACCCTCAACTGCGGCCTCGCCGCCCTTACCTGCGGCCCAGCCGCCTTCCCTGCGGCCCCGTCACCTACTGCAGCGCCGCCCGCCACCTGAGCCGCCCGGGCCGCCTCACCTCGCCGAGCAGCCGACCGCCGCGCCGCCCTACAGCAGCACGGCCGAGCCGCCCAGCAGCTGAGCAGCCGAGCAGCCGAGTCGCCCAGCAACCGAGCAGCCGAGCCGCCCTGCACCCGAGCCGCCCAGCAGCCGAGCCGCCCTGCAGCCGAGCCGCCCAGCAGCCGAGCCGCCCTGCAGCCAAGCCGCCCAGCAGCCGAGCCGCCCTGTAGCCGAGCCGCCCAGCAGCCGAGCCGCCGTGCAGCCGAGCCGCCGAGCCGCCCTACCTCCGAGCCGCCCGAACAGCCCCGTCCGGTGAGCACAGTGCCTCTTTTCTTGCACTGCCCTCACCCTACTGTTGCAATGCTAGTCTACTGTGGTCATGGCTACCCCTAGTGTCCTCGCTTTTGACGCTGAGGGTCGAGCCATTGACTTTGACGTCTGGGTAGATGACCTGCAGCTGTTTTTACAGTGTGATAGGGCAGACGGTCTCTCACTCTTTGACCTCACCTCTGGCGCATCTCCTGCCCCTGCTGCTGATGCCGACGCCACTGTTAGCTCCCAGTGGGCCACGCGCGACGCTGCTGCACGTCTTGCTGTGCGTCGCCACCTCCCTACCTCCGAGCGTGCGCACTTTAGTCAGTACAAGAGTGCTCAGACCTTGTACGACGCTGTAGTTGCGCGCTACTCCTCCCCTGCCACTGCTGCACTGAGCCGTCTCATGCTACCGTACCTCTTCCCTGACCTTGCTGCCTTTCCCACAGTCGCTGACCTCATTACGCACCTCCGCACTAGTGACACTCGCTACCGCGCTGCGCTTCCTGCTGACTTCTGCGCCAAGAACCCCCCCCACCCATGTACATCACTCTCTACAACATAGTCACTCGCCTCCCTGACTCCCTTCGCGTAGTCAGGGACCACTTCCTCTCAGTCTGTCCCACCACTCTCACTGTTGACCTCCTCGAGAAGTCCCTCCTAGCGGCCGAGAAGAGCATAGTCGCTGTAGGGGCCTCTCGTGGTGACCCGCGCACCCCCATCTTTGAGGGGTGTTCCCCCTCCCCCCTTGGGCCCTCTGTTGCCTCTGCTGCTGCGGCCGACCTCCTTGGTCTTGAGTCAGTCAGTGCGGCGTCTGCCCCTAGCGGGAGACGCCGCTCTGGCAAGGGCAAGGGGGGCAGAGGCACTGGAGGGGCGAGCGGGGGCGGTGGAGGTGGAGGTGGAGGCGGCGGGGGGAGTGGGGGTGGCGGTGGGAGTGGTGGTGGGGGTGGAGGTGTCGGAGGCGGCAGTGGAGGCGGAGGCGGCGGCGGCGGTGGCGGTGGGAGCGGAGGTGGCGGAGGTGGCGGCGGTGGAGGAGGCGGCGGAGGCGGCGGAAGTAGCGGAGGCGGCGGAGGCGGCGGGGGTGGCGGTGGAGCTGGTCGCGGGTCTACGTAGAGGAGTGGCTCCGGTGGTGGTCCGCGCCAGCAGCAGCAGCGCGGTCATGAGACCCTGTCCCCTAAGCAGCTCCGTGAGTGGTACACTGCACGCCAGCGGGGTGGGGGTTTTGGTCCGTGCACCTACGTCCTGCGCACTGACAACCGTGCGGGTGAGCAGTGTGGGGGTGCGCACCCCACCCAGCGCTGCTATGGCCGCCTGACGGACGCGTGGCGTCACCAGTTCCCGGAGGCCACAAAGATCCCTCGCTGGGGCGAGCTGTCTACGGCGGGTGTTGCCATCTATGATCTTGATTTTGATGCTATTCTTTCTGCCATGTATGCTGTGTCTATTAGTGATGAGGGTGACTGTTACCGATGTTTCCCGCCCGATCCGGGCATTGAGACTGCTGTTCTAGGTACTGGTGAGGCGGCTGCCCTAGGTGCTTGCGACGCTGCTGCTCTAGGTGCTAGTGCGTCTGCGTCCTCAGGTACTGGTGAGTCTGCGCTATCAGGTACTACGTCGGCTTCGGCCTCCCTCACGTTCACCCCTGACTATGGGGCTTCTCGCTCCTTCTTTCGGGACCGCACCACACTCACGCCGCTTAGTCGGCCAGTTGCGGTGTCTCTCGCTGACCCCTCTGGGGGTCTTGTCCTATCTCATTTCTCCACAGTCCTCCCGTGTCCGGCGGCTCCCTCTGGCACCCTGTCTGGTCTCTAACTCCCCTCGTTCTTTACGAACCTGGTGAGTGGTGCTGACCTACAGAATGGGGGAGTACACCAGTTCACTCCTGCATGTCAGCGGGTGACGCACTGCACAGAAGCTAGCACAGGCCGACACCTGGCTACGTTTACCCGTCGGTCGGGGTCGAGTCTGTACACACTGACCACTGCGTCTCCTCCAGTTGTTGAGTCTGGTAGGGTCGCTGCGTCTGGTCAGGTGTTTGCTGCAGCGTCCAGGTCTGGTCCTGAGTCTGCCCCCTGTTCGTGTCGTCTCCTGTCTCACGAGACTCTCCTCTGGCACCACCGCCTTGGTCACCCCTATCTGCTTCGGCTCAGGGGCATGGCCTCCCGTCTTCTTGTTTCTGGTCTCCCTCGGTCCCTCCCTCCCCTTCCTCAGGGCCCTTGCCCTACCTCTGTCCCCTGTGTCGAGGGGCGCCAGCGGGCTGCCCCTCACTCCTCCCAGTTTCCTCCGACAGAGGCCCCGTTGCAGACGCTTCACATGGACGTGTGGGGCCCCGCCCGCGTCCGTGGACAGGGTCACGAGCGCTACTTCCTGCTCGTTGTTGACGACTACTCGCGTTACACCGCAGTCTTCCCCTTGCGCAGCAAGGGTGATGTCACTGAGGTGCTGATCGACTTGATCCGCGCAGCTCGTCTCCAGTTCAGGAAGAGCTTTGGCTCGGACTTTCCTGTTCTGCGTCTGCACTCGGACAGAGGCGGAGAGTTTTCTTCTGGCCTTCTGAGAGCCTACTGTCGCGCACGAGGAATCCGTCAGACCTTCACGCTTCCGGACTCCCCGCAGCAAAATGGGATTGCTGAGCGTCGCATTGGCATGGTCATGGACGTCGCTCGTACGTCTATGATGCATGCGGCTGCTCCCCATTTTCTGTGGCCGTTTGCGGTGAGGTACGCGGCGCATCAGATCAACCTACACCCCAGGGTCTCCAGGCCGGAGACCTCCCCAGACTTGCTGTGGACGGGGAAGGTTGGCGATGCGTTGGCGTTCCGGGTCTGGGGATCTCGGGCATTTGTCCGCGACTTGTCTGCGGACAAGTTGTCCCCTCGTGCTGCTCCTTGCGTCTTCCTGGGGTTCCCCCCTGACGCGCCTGGGTGGCAGTTCTACCACCCCACCTCTCGCCGTGTTCTGTCCTCCCAAGACGTCACGTTTGACGAGTCGTTCCCCTACTACCGCCTCTTCCCCTACCGCACTCCGTCCCTTCCCCTGCCGCCGCTCTTCCTTGTACCAGGTCCCCCTCCGGTAGACCCCCTCCCCCCTCAGGGTCCGTCCCCTTCAGGTGTGTCCCAGGTAGACGCAGTCGAGCTTGTCGAGGTCACTGGTGACTCTGGTGCTGCTGAGGGTGCTGAGCCTGGGGGTGCTGACTCTGGGGGTGCTGAGCCTGGGGGTGCTGAGCCGGGGGGTGCTACGACTGGGGGTGCTGAGCCTGGGGGTGCTGAGCTTGGGGGTGCTGAGCGTGGGGGTGCTGAGCCTGGGGGTGCTGAGCCTGGGTGTGCTGAGACTAGGGGTGCTGAGCATGGGGGTGATGAGTCTGGGGGTGCTGCGCCTGGGGGTGCTGAGCCTGGGGTGCTGAGCCTGGGTGTGCTGAGCCCGGGGGTGCTGAGCTTGGAGGTGCTCCGCCTCGAGGTTCTCCGGGTGCTTCGTCTCTGCGGGAGCCACTCTCTCCACGGGAGTTGCGCGAGTGGTTTGCCCGGCGCTGGAGGCGTGCTGCTGGTGCTGGAGGTTCTTCGGCTACGGAGGGTGCTGCTGTCGCAGGTCCCGGAGGTGCTCGTACTGGGAGTACTGGAGCTGCTGGGCCTGCGGGTTCGACTGGAGCTGGTGCTGCTGAGGGTGTTGGAGCTGAGACTACTGCTGGCGGTCCTGCTGCGGGTGCTCCTAGTACTGCTGGAGTTTCTGGCGCTGCTGGAGGTGCAGCTGGAGCGGGTGCTCCTGCTGGAGGTACTGGTGCTGTACCTGCTGTGTCTGGCGTCGCCGCGCGGCCTCGACCATACTTCGTTCCACTCCTTCAGCAGGTTGTTGGTCTTCCGCCTTCTACTGGTCCTCCTCCTTCTTTAGAGTGTCCACAGCCAGTCCCGTCACAGTTACAGTTGCAGCCTACCTCCCCTTTGCCTGCTCCTTCTCCCTACACTGGACCTACTGGAGGTCTTACTGAGCCTCGTGAGCCTATGTCTCGCCCTGCGTCGCCTGTCCGTGCTGCTCGCGCTAGTGGTCGTGGTTCGCGTCAGCGTCCTCCTCCTGTCCCTGGCACGCACAGGATGTCTTTGCATCCGTCCACTGCTCCTCTGTGTGCCCCTTTGCCTTCTCCTCCTAAGTCCTCTCTTCCTGCTTTTGCCGACCCGGCGTCGGACTCTATTCGTGCTGCCAGTCCTACTGTCACGTGTCTCCTGGCTATTATCGTCACTGACCCTTCTTTCGAGTCCACTGCTGCGTCTGCCCTAGTTGCTGAGCTCGTCGACTTTGCTGCTCGCTGTCGCCTAGACTACGCTGCTAGTCTTGTCGCTGAGTCTGAGTCTGTCTGTCCTCCGTCCGTCGGGGGTGAGTGTGCCCTTGGCACGGACGTCCTTGAGGACAGGCAGGAGGAGTTCCAGTGCTTGGCCGCTGCTTCACCTCATCTCGTGTCCGTACTGCTTACCCCTGAGGGAGACTCGGATGCACTTGACATCCCGACTCCGCGCTCTTACGCGGAGGCGATAGAGGGTCCCTACTCTTCTCAGTGGCAGGCAGCTATGGGTGCAGAGATGGCTTCCTCGAAGTCCACAGGCACCTACGTTGACGCTGTCCCCCCTCCTGGGGCGAACATCGTCAGTGGCATGTGGATCTTCAGGGTGAAGCGGCCGCCGGGTTCTCCGCCTGTCTTCAAGGCGCGTTACGTGGCTCGTGGCTTCAGTCAGCGGCAGGGAGTTGACTACTTTCAGACCTTCTCTCCCACCCCGAAGATGACCACTCTTGGGGTACTGCTGCACGTTGCTGCTCACTGTGACTACGAGCTGCACTCTCTAGACTTCAGCACAGCTTTCTTGCAGGGCAGCCTGCACGAGGAGATCTGGCTGCGCCGCCCACCTGGCTTCACTGGGTCTTTCCCTCCTGGTACCCAGTGGAGTCTCCGGCGTCCAGTCTACGGTCTCCGCCAGGCGCCACGTGAGTGGCACGACACACTGAGGACTACGCTTGCGGCTCTTGGCTTTGCTCCTTCTACTACTGACCCGTCGCTGTTTCTGCGCACCGACACTTCTCTGCCGCCGTTCTACATCCTCGTGTACGTCGACGACTTGGTCTTTGCCACAGCTGACATTGCTGGACTCGCCTACGTGAAGTCCGAGCTGCAGAAGAGACACACGTGCACAGACCTGGGTGAACTTCGCAGCTACCTTGGCTTGCAGATCACCCGGGACAGAGCACGCCGCACCATTACCCTGACTCAGTCACACATGGTGCAGCAGGTCCTTCAGCGCTTTGGCTTCACGTACTCCTCGCCTCAGGCCACTCCTCTGCCTACTCGCCACTCGCTCTCAGCTCTGCCTTCGGATGAGTCCGTAGAGTCGAGTGGCCCGTATCCAGAGCTTGTTGGCTGCCTCATGTACCTGATGACCTGCACACGACCTGACCTTGCATACCCTCTTAGCATTCTCGCACGCTATGTTGCTCCTGGGAGACACCGACCAGAGCACATGGCTGCAGCGAAGAGGGTGTTGCGCTACTTGTGCAGTTAGTCGGGCATGGGGCTAGTGCTTGGAGGGCGGAGTCCAGTGGTCCTCACTGGGCACGCTGACGCTTCTTGGGCTGACGACCAGGCTATGCAGCGGCCGTCACAGGGTTACACCTTCAGCCTTGGTGCCGGCTCTGTTTTGTGGCGGGCTACTCGCTCGTCTTCTGTTCTCGGCTCTAGTTGTGAGGCTGAGATCTACGCCGGGGCCATGGCTGCACAGGAGCTTCGCTGGCTCACCTACCTGCTGACCGACCTTGGAGAGTCGCCTCGTTCTCCTCCAGTCCTGTACGTAGACAACAAGGCCATGCTGGCCTTGTGTCGAGAGCAGAGACTGGAGCACAGAACAAAGCACATTGCTCTTCGCTACTTCCTTGCTCCTGAGCTAGAGCAGCGTGGTCAGTTGCGGCTTGCGTACGTGGCCTCTGAGGCCAACACTGCTGATGTCTTCACCAAGGCACTTGCGCCTTGTGATCATCAGTGCTTCTGCACGCAGCTGGGTCTTGTGCTTGTCTTGCCTCACTTGCTCACCTCTTGACCTTTCTTGTACTGTTGGATATATATACACCTGCTCTTGCTTGTCTAGTCCTTAATATATATGTACTCCTGCATGTGAACTGGCCTTGTGGCCTTGAACTTGTGCTCAGATTGTGTGGTGACTTTGTGATCCACCCTGAGCTTGCTTTGCTTGACTGGTCTTGTGACCCCTTGTTCTCCCCCACTTTGCCTATGGGGGTGTGTCAGAACATACAGCTTGTGCTTATTGTGTAGGCTATAGTGGGGTAGCCCATAAGGGGTACAACCCAATTAGGGTTTGTACTTGTACTCAGTTCATTCATAGTTCATTCATTCTCGTTTCTTCTCACATACAAGGAGGGGTTCGGCTTTCACCGTGTTCAGGAGGCAGTCACGGGGCTGGATACCGACAAGATACGCGGCATGGTGGTTCAGCACGAGAATGATCGCTACCGCTGGCGTCATTTCATTGAAGAACCGGCAAAGAGAGGGAAGAAGATCCTGCTGCACTTCCCTTCTGTCACATGTGACTTCTGCAACGGCCATCATCTGACCCGCTACGACAACGCCTACGTCACTGACCATCAGGCAAACATTGCCAAATGGAACCTCACGGTTAAACGTATTCATGAGATCAACGGTATTAAGGACGGCTTACGTGTTTCTATTTGCGATTCACCTCAGTTTTTAATTCCTATATACTGTACTGACTCACCTTTGTACTCACTTACACGCAGCGGCCTCTCTGGTAGTCACAGACCGCCTGAAAGCCATCTTGAAGGACCCTGCAATTGTACTGGTGTCGACCGGAGGATCCCGCGAGGACTGGGTGTATATTCAGGATGCGTGCGAGAAGGCCCATGGTGCTAGTTTTGAGCTTGCTGCGGCGCATGTAGCATCCTTCCGCCACAAGTCCAACCGCACCAAGGCAGGTGCTGCTACCCGTGCAAGCAAAGGCGCTCTCAATGTTGCGGCTCTAAGGAAGGAGTTCTTCAAGTGACCGGCTGCTGGAGAAAGAGGGAGGCAGATACATCAATAAGGAGAGATTAAGTGGTTTCCAGAATAAGGCTCACAGAGCTAGCTGTATCTGGATTTGCTGTGGCTGTATCGGCGGTAGTTGCGGTGTCTTGCTATGTGCTATTTTCACCGTGATCTTATGACCCGTGGATGCTGTGGGGTCTCCAGGCAGTGGTCAAATGAATACACCCAACACAATCAAGTTAAGCGCGGTCAATATCAACGGCTTTGGCAGCGCAGGGAAAAGGAATAAGTGCTGGAGGTGGTTAAGGAAAGCTGCAGATGTAGTGGTTCTAACCGATACAAGGATAAGTGAAGATCATAATTTTTGGACACAACTAAGACCCACGGCGGTGGCCTCAGCATCGCCTTCACAGAAAGCTGGGGGGGCAGCGGTACTGGTTTTCTCACCTGAGGTACAGCTTCTGGATGTGGTGAAGCACGCGTCAAGAAGGCTGATCAGTGTCGGCTTGAGGTGGAAAGAGCCGGAGCTGCGACTGGTAGCAGTGTACCTTCCGGCGCATGCGGGGATACGCAATGTTTTCCTCAGGGACTGTCTGTTCCCCTTCTTAGACGAAATGCCTGCAGCAACGCACACGATGCTCATGTGGGATTTTAATTTGGTGGAAGACCCGGAGCTGGACAAAACTTCTAAGCTCGGGTCAATGGCTGAGAATTAGAGACTGCTGAACGGGTGTGTTGGGTTGGACTTACATGATGCCTTCCACACTGTTCACCCGGTGAAGAAGGAGTTCCCCTTTTATTCGAGGTCGGCGAGGGTGAGCTCAAGGATCGATCGTGCGCTCGTGTCGGCGTCGATGTTGGGTTGCATAGGCGGAGCCTTCCACACCTCTATCCCGAAGGGGATCACGGACCACTGGTTTGCAATCTCGGTGAAGTTGGCGTCGTCTGAGGGGAAGGCGAAAGGTCCCGGCCTGTGGAGACTGCCTGAAAAAATAGCAAAGAGTCAAGGAGTGAGGAACATCGCACAGGCGATAACACAACAGCAGGATGCGGATGATCACTTTGTCAAAACGCTGAAGAAGCTGAATGCGTGTCTGAAGGAATATGCGAAAGGAGAAAGAAGGAGAGTGGCCTGCACCGTCAAACATCTGGAGGAGAAGGTTGCGGTGCTCAAGCAAGCCTTTATGAGTGATGCGGGAAACCTTGACCTGCAAGAGCAGCTGGCAAGGAGTGAAGCACAGCTGAAAGTGTACTGGGATGGGAAGAACGACTGGCTGCAGACGCTAGCAGGCATACAAGGGGAGTTGGAGGGGGAAAACGTCCAAGTTCCTCACGGGGAAGATAGCTTCAAGGAGAGCGAAGACAGAGATTCAAATGCTTTCGGTGGGGGGGGGGAAACGGTGACGGAGGCGAAGGAGATCTTGCTGGCTGCATCAGATTTCTTCCGAGACCTCTTTGGAAAGGCCAAGGAGACATCGGGCGAGAAGTGGTCAACTGACAGGAGCAAGCGGTTGGATGAGGAAGACAGGGAAGTGCTGCAGGCGAAATGGACAGAAAAATAATTCAAAAAGGCGTTAGCAGAGATGCGCAAGGGGAAAATGCCAGGTCAAGACGGACTGCCGAGGGAGTTTTTCGAGAGCAATTGGGATATACTCGGGCCAGGATTGATGCGTTTCATACACTCCTTCGAGTAGTCGGCGAAGCTCCCGGAAAGCCTTACGACGGCAGTAACGATCCTGCTACACAAGAAGGGGGATAAGGAGAGATTGGAAAACTACAAGCCGATCACGTTTTTGAACACGCTATACAAGATTGTGGCAAAGGTGCTGGCAAATAGGATGAAAAGAGTTCTATCGAAAGTGATCTCGGAGGACCAGCATGGTTTTGTACCGGGGAGGAAGCTGTCAGATGCAGTGGCGGCAGTGGCAGATGTGATTGATGCAGCGGTGACGGGGAAGGAGGATTGGTACCTGCTTTTGGTCGACTTTCAGAAGGCATATGATTCTGTGTCACAGAAGTACCTCTTCAACACCCTAAAGGATATGGGCTTCCCGGAGACGTTTGTCAGCTGGGCGGAAGGGCTGCACAATGAAGCGGGTACCAGACTTCTCCTCAATGGGTGGCTTGGAGAAACTCTGGGGGTGGAAGTCGGGGTAAGACAAGGATGCCCGCTCGCGCCGTATCTGTTCATCTGCGCAGTGGAGCCATTATGTCAGGAAATTAAGAAAGGAAAGCTCTTGGCCAGGAAACGCAGAAAGGGGGAGCTGGCATACCTGGGGTATGCAGACGATACTACACTGGCGTTGAATGGGCTTGCGCAGGTGGAAAAGGCGGGGGAGGTGCTGAAAGACTTTGGAGAGGTGTCAGGCCTGCGCATCAGCCAAGAGAAGAGTGTGTTAATGCCGCTGGGGAGAAACCGCTGGCGGAAATTAGTGAAGCAGACATTTTTCAAGATGGCAGTGCCTGACCAACCGGAGAGGCTGTTGGGGGTATGGATCACACCAAATGGGGAGGCGGGACCGTCCTGGGAAAAAGCTCACTTAGTCGCTGGGCAGCACAGCATCTTATAACGACAGCCAGGGTGGCGGTGATGAACTCATATGCGATGCCGGTGTTGCTCTTCCAGGCGCAGATATACCCGCCGCCGGTTGATTTCTGGACAAGAATCCGCAGATTATGCCACAATTTCGTGTCGGGGGGGGGGGGGGAAGTCGTCGCTGGACAGGAGGTTCGTCCTCTGGAGTTACGACCTGACATGCAGAAGGAGAGACGGGGGATTGGGGGTCATCAGCCCGAGAGACCGGACAGACAGCATGGCGTTACAATGCCTCAGCAAAGCCATCGCGGAAACGAGTGACATAAAAAAATGGATGATGGAGCAAGCAGCGAAGATGCCGTTGGGTTGGGCGACGCTGTGGGCACATAAGAATATTTCCAGCCAATGGAAAGAGGGGGGAGAAAGGTGGAAAGCCTTCCTGCAAATCCTGTGGAAGAGGGATATCCCACTGTTTGGAGAGCCGCAGTCCAGATGGGAGGTGGAGCTAGAGCATCTCTGGTTTAACAGGCGGATCCTCTTCAGAGGGAACAGTCCCTTCGGCGCGCAGAGAGGCTCGGAGTGCTTGAAAGGGATGAAGCTTGCCGACCTGCTCATCGCAAATCTAGATGGGACAGCGGTGGTCAAGGACTTGGAGAGATTGAGCAGGGAGATGGGAGGCAAGCCACCGGCTAGATGGGCGCTTAAGGCCTTTCAAGCCGCCCCGGTGGAATGGAGAAACAACTTGTTAAAGCAACGGACAGCGGAGGAAATCGCTGAAGCAATAGACTTGGTTCGCACCGGAGGGGAGGTAGTGAAGCAGCAGAACTACTGGAGAATCTTGCGCACGGAAGGGGAAAGGTTGGTGGTGAAAAGAATGGAGGTAGTACGATGAGAAAGTACGAACGAGAAGTGAAATGACTATGAACGAAGAGAGTACAAATAGGAAACCCTAATTGGGTTGTACACCCTATGGGATACCCCACTATAGCCTACAGAAACAAGTAAGCTATATGTTCTGACACACCCCCATAGGCAAAGTGGGGGAGAACAAGGGGTCACAAGACCAGTCAAGCAAAGCAAAGCAAAGCTCAGGGTGGATCACAAAGTCACCACGCATTCCGAGCACAAGTTCAAAGGCCACAAGGCCAGTTCACATGCAAGATCATATATAGAGATATACAAGAGCAAGAGTATATATATATGTGAAGGTACAAGCAAGGTCAAGAGGAGAGCAAGTGAGGCAAGACAGGCACAAGACCCAACTGCGTGCAGCAACGCTGATGATCACAAGGCGCAAGTGCCTTGGTGAAGACATCAGCAGTGTTGGCCTCAGAGGCCACGTACGCAAGTCGCAGCTCTCCACGCTGCTGTAGCTCACGAGCAAGAAAGTAGCGAAGAGCAATGTGCTTCGTTCTGTGCTCCAGTCGCTGCTCTCGACACAAGGCCAGCATGGCCTTGTTGTCTACGTACAGGACTGGAGGAGAACGAGGCTGCTCTCCAAGGTCGGTCAGCAGGTAGGTGAGCCAGCGTAACTCCTGTGCAGCCATAGCCCCAGCGTAGATCTCAGCCTCACAACTGGAGCCGAGAACAGAAGACGAGCGGGTGGCCCGCCACGAGACAGAGCCGGAACCAAGGCTGAAGGTGTAACCCTGAGACGACCGCTGCGTAGCCTGGTCGTCAGCCCAAGAAGCGTCTGCGTGCCCAGTGAGGACCACTGGACTGCGCCCTCCAAGCACTAGTCCCATGCCCGACGTACTGCACAAGTAGCGCAACACCCTCTTCGCTGCAGCCATGTGCTCTGGTCGGTGTCTCCCAGGAGCAACAAAGCGTGCGAGAATGCTAAGAGGGTATGCGAGGTCAGGTCGTGTGCAGGTCATCAGGTACATGAGGCAGCCAACAAGCTCTGCAAACGGGCCACTCGACTCTACGGACTCATCCGAAGGCAGAGCTGAGAGCGAGTGGCGAGTAGGCAGAGGAGTGGCCTGAGGCGAGGAGTACGTGAAGCCGAAGCGCTGAAGGACCTGCTGCACCATGTGTGACTGAGTCAGGGTAATGGTGCGGCGTGCTCTGTCCCGGGTGATCTGCAAGCCAAGGTAGCTGCGCAGTTCACCCAGGTCAGTGCACGTGTGTCTCTTCTGCAGCTCGGACTTCACGTAGGCGAGTCCAGCAGTGTCAGCTGTGGCAAAGACCAAGTCGTCGACGTACACGAGGATGTAGAACGGCGGCAGAGAGGTGTCGGTGCGCAGAAACAGCGACGGGTCGGCAGTGGAAGGAGCAAACCCAAGTGCCGCGAGCGTAGTCCTCAGTGTGTCGTGCCACTCACGTGGCGCCTGGCGGAGACCGTAGACTGGACGCCGGAGACTCCACTGGGTACCAGGAGGGAAAGACCCAGTGAAGCCAGGTGGGCGACGCAGCCAGATCTCCTCGTGCAGGCTGCCCTGCAAGAAAGCTGTGCTGAAGTCGAGAGAGTGCAGCTCGTAGTCACGGTGAGCAGCAACGTGTAGCAGAACCCGAAGAGTGGTCATCTTCGGGGTGGGGGAGAAGGTCTGAAAGTAGTCAACCCCCTGCCGCTGACTGAAGCCACGAGCCACGTAACGCGCCTTGAAGACAGGCGGAGAACCCGGCGGCCGCTTCACCCTGAAAATCCACATGCCACTGACGATGTTCGCCCCAGGAGGGGGAACAGCGTCAACGTAGGTGCCTGTGGACTTCCAGGAAGCCATCTCTGCATCCATAGCTGCCTGCCACTGAGAGGAGTAGGGACCCTCTATCGCCTCCGCGTAAGAACGCGGAGTCGGGATGTCTGGTGCATCCGGGTCTCCCTCAGGGGCTAGCAGTACAGACGCGAGACGAGGTGAAGCGGCGGCTAGACACTGGAACTCCTCCTGCCTGTCCTCAAGGATGTCCGTGCCAAGGGCACACTCACCCCCGACGGACGGAGGACAGGCGGACTCAGACTCAGTGACAAGACGAGCAGCGTAGTCTAGACGACAGCGCGCAGCAAAGTCGACAAGCTCAGTGACAAGGGCAGACGCAGCAGACGACTCGAAGGAGGGGTCAGTGACAGCAGTAGCCAGGAGACGCGTGACAGTAGGACTGGCAGCACGAAGAGCGTCCGACTCCGGGTCGGCAAGAGCAGGAAGAGAGGAAGCAGGAGGAGAAGGCAAAGGGGCACGCAGAGGAGCAGTGGACGGACGCAGTGACATCCGGTGCGTGCCAGGGACAGGAGGAGGACGCTGACGCGACCCGCGACCACTAGCGCGCTCAGTACGAACAGGCGACACAGGACGAGACGCAGGCTCACGACGCTCAGTAAGACCTCCAGTCGGACCAGCGTAGGGAGAAGGAGCAGGCAAAGGGGAGGCAGGCTGTAGCTGTGGCTGTGACCGGACAGGCTGCGGACCCTCTAAGGGAGGAGGAGGAGGTGGAAGACCAAGAACCTGCTGCAGGAGCGGAACGAAGTACGGTCGGGGCCGCGCGGCGACGCTAGAAACAGCAGGAACAGCACCAGCAGCCCCGGCAGGAGCACCCACTCCAGCAGCACCTCCAGCAGCACCACCAGAAGCTCTGGAACCTCCAGCCGCAGCACCAGGAGCACTGTCAGTAGGGCCGCCAACGGCAGGCTCAGCGCCAACACCCTCAGTAGGACCAGCTCCAGGAGAACTCTCAGACTCAGCAGCTCCAGCACCCACAGTACGAGCGCCGGCGGGGCGCGCAGCAGCAGTACCCTCTGCAGTCGAAGAACCACCAGCACCAGCAGCACGCCTCCAGCGCCCGGCAAACCACTCACGCAGCTCCTGTGGGGAGAGAGGCTCCCGGCGAGACGAAGCACCCCCAGGCACAGCACCTCCAGGCTCAGCACCCCTAGACACAGCACCCCCAGGCACGGCACCCCCAGGCTCAGCACCCCCAGGCTCAGCACCCCCAGGCACAGCACCCCCAGACTCGGCACCTCCAGGCTCAGCACCCCCAGACTCGGCACCTCCAGGCTCAGCACCCCCAGACTCCGCACCCCCAGGCTCAGCTCCCGCAGCAGTACCAGAGTCACTAGTGACCTCGACAGGCTCGACCGCGTCTACCTGGGACACACCTGAAGGGGCAGGACCCTGAGGGGGGAGGGGGACTACCGGGGGGGGACCTGGTACCAAGAAGAGCGGGGGTGGGGGGAGGGACGGAGTGCGGTAGGGGAAGAGGCGGTAGTAGGGCACCGACTCGTCGAACGTGACGTCCTGGGAGGACAGAACACGTCGAGAGGTGGGGTGGTAAAACTGCCACCCAGGGGCGTCGGGGGGGAACCCCAGGAAGACGCAGGGAGAAGCACGAGGGGACAGCTTGTCCGCAGACAGGTCGCGAACAAACGCCCGAGATCCCCAGACCCGGAACGCCGACGCATCGCCAACCTTCCCGGTCCACAGCAGGGCTGGGGAGGTCTCCGATCGAGAGACCCTGGGGTGGAGGTTGATCTGGTGTGCAGCGTACCTGACCGCAAACGGCCACAGAAAATGGGGAGCAGCCGCATGCATCATGGACGTACGAGCGACGTCCATGACCATGCCAATGCGGCGCTCAGCAATCCCATTTTGCTGCGGTGAGTCCGGAAGCGTGAAGGTCTGACGGATGCCTCGCACACGACAGTAGGCACTCAGGAGGCCGGAGGAGAACTCTCCACCTCTGTCCGAGTGCAGACGCAAAACAGGGAAGTCAGAGCCAAAGCTCCTCCGAAGCCGGAGACGAGCTGCGCGGATCCAGTCGATCAGCACCTCAGTGACCTCACCCTTGCTGCGCAAGGGGAAGACTGTGGTGTAACGCGAGTAGTCGTCAACCACCAGCAGGAAGTAGCGTTCCTGACCCTGTCCACGGACACGGGCTGGGCCCCACACGTCCATGTGAAGCGTCTGCAACGGGGCCTCTGTGGGAGGAAACTGGGAGGAGTGAGGGGCAGCACGCTGGCGCCCCTCGACGCAGGGGACACAGGTGGGGCCAGGGCCCGGAGGAAGGGGAGGGAGAGACCGGGGAAGACCAGACACAAGGACTCGCGAGGCCATGCCTGTGAGCCGAAGCAGAGAGGGGTGGCCAAGGCGGTGGTGCCAGAGGAGGGTCTCGTGAGACAGACGACGACACGAGCAGGGGGCAGACTCAGGACCAGACCTGGACGCTGCAGCAAACACCTGACCAGACGAAGGGACCCTACCAGACTCAGCACCTGGAGGAGAAGCAGTGGTCAGTGTGTACAGGCTCGACCCTGGCCGACGTGTAAACGTAGCCAGGTGGCGACCTGTATCCTCCTCCGTGCAGTGGGTCACCCGCTGACGAGCAGGGGTGAACTGGTGGACACCCGCATCCTGGAGGTCAGCACCACTCACCAAGTTCGTCGAGAACGAGGGGAGGTAGAGACCAGTCAGGGTGCCAGAGGGGGCCGCCGGCCACGGGAGGACAGTGGAGAAGCGAGCCAGGACCGGCCCCCCAGAGGGGTCAGCCAGGGACACTGCAACCGGCCGACTCAGCGGCGTGAGAGTGGTGCGGTCCCTAAAGAAGGAGCGAGACGCTCCAGAGTCAAGGGTGAAGGTGTGAGAGGCCGAAGCCGACACAGTACCTGAGAGGGCAGACTCACCAGCACCTGAGAGAACAGACGCACTGGCACCTAGAGCAGCAGCCTCACTAGTACCTGACGCGGCAGTACCAATGCCCGGGTCGGGCGGGAAACACCGGTAACAGTCATCCTCATCACTACCAGTCACAGCATACATAGCAGAGAGAATAGCATCAAAGTCAAGATCATAAATAGCCACTCCAGCCCTAGACAGCTCTCCCCAGCGGGGGATCTCAGCGGCCTCCGGAAACTGCTGACGCCAGGCGTCGGTCAGGCGGCCAAAGCAGCGACGGGCTGTGTGGGCGCCTCCACACCTCTCCCCCGCACGGTCACCGGTGCGAAGAACGTAAGGGCAGGGACCAAGAGCACCACCGCGCTGACGCTGCAAGTACCACTCACGGAGCTGCTGAGGGCCGGGGACGGTGCGAGAGCGCTGCTGCTGCTGCGGCTGCTGCTGCTGCTGCTGCTGCTGCTGCTGCTGCTGGCGCTGACCACCCCCAGAGCTGCTCCGCTGGGACGAGCCACTCCGACCCCCGCCTCGATCACCACCCCCGCCTCCACCGCCACCCCCGTCTCCACCGCCACCTCCCCCACCAGGACCGTCGCTCCCACCGCTCCCACCGCCTCCTCCGCTACCACCTCCGCCGCCACCTCCGCCTCCACCGCCGCCACTAGTACCTCCACTCCCGCCACCACCTCCACCGCCACCCCCACTCCCCCCGCCACCCCCACCTCCTCCGCCACTGCCTCCTCTAGATCCACCCGCTCCCTTGCCCCCCTTGCCCTTGCCAGAGCGGCGTCTGCCGCTGGGGGCAGACGCCGCACCGACCGACTCAAAACCAGCGAGGTCGGCCGTAGCAGCAGAGGCGACAGAGGGCAGCAGGGGGGAAGGAGAACACCCCTCAAAGATGGGGGTGCGAGGGTCACCCCTAGAGGCCCCTACAGCGACTATACTCTTCTCAGCCGCTAGCAGGGACTCCTCAAGGAGGTCGACAGTGAGGGTGGTGGGACAGACAGAGAGAATCTGGTCCCTAACGACACGAAGGGACTCAGGAAGACGGGTGACGAGAAAGTAGAGAGTGATATACATGGGAGGAGGGTTTGCGGCGCGGAACTCAGCAGGAAGGGCAGCGCGGTAGCGAGCGTCACTAGCACGGAGGTGGGTAACGAGGTCAGCGACAGTGGGAAAGGAAGCGAGGTCAGGGAAGAGAAACGGTAGCATGAGGCGGCTAAGGGTAGCGGAGGAAGGGGAGGAGTAGCGTGCAACTACAGCGTCGTACAAGGCCTGAGCGGTCTTGCACTGACTAAAGTGGGCACGCTCAGAGGAGGGGAGGTGGCGACGCACAGCAAGACGTGCAGCAGCATCGCGGGTCGCCCACTTGGAGCGAACGGCAGAGTCAGCATCAGCAGGCGGGGCAGGGACAGCTCCAGAGACAAAGTCAAAGAGAGAGACCTCATCTATCGCATCACACAGTAAGTACAGCTGTAGGTCTTCAATCCAGACGGCAAAGTCAATGGCCCTCCCCTCAGCGTCAAAAGTAAGAACATTGGGGGTGGCCATGGCAGCAGCTGAAAGTCTCACCGGGCTGGAGGAGTCGGGTAGGTCAGCAGCAGAGGAACACAGCTCAGGGACAGCAGCACGGCTCCTCAGGTGGCTCGCGTGGCTCAGGCGGCTCGGGCGGCTCGGGCGGCTCGGGCGGCTCGGGCGGCTCGGGCGGCTCGCGCGGCTCGGGTGGCGTAGGGGCTCACGGGCGGCGCGGGCTGCTGGGGCTGCTCACGTGCAGCACGGCGGGCTGCAGCAGGGCCGGTGGCGGGCTGTAGCAGGGCCGGCGGCGGGCTGTAGCAGGGCCGGCGGCGGGCTGTAGCAGGGCCGGCGGCGGGCTGTAGCAGGGGCCGGTGGCGGCTGTAGCAGGGCCGGTGGTGGGCTGTAGCAGGGCCGGTGGCGGGCTGTAGCAGGGGCCGGTGGCGGCTGTAGCAGGGCCGGTGGCGGGCTGGGGGGCTGTAGGCGGGGCCGACGCGGCGGGCTGTAGCAGGGGCCGGTGGCGGGCCTAAGCGGGGCCAGCGCGGGGCCAACAGGGCGTAGGTGGGGCCGGCGCGGGGCCGAATAGGGGCCTAAGCGGGGCCAACGGAGCCTACGCGGCCCCGACACGGGGCCGAGACGGGGCCTGGGCGGGGCCTACGCGGGGTCGACGAGGTGTACGCGGGGTCGACGAGGTGTACGCGGGGTCAACGAGGTGTACGCGGGGTCGACGAGGTGTACGCGGGGCCTACGCGGGGTCGACGAGGTGTACGCGGGGCCTACGCGGGGTCGACGAGGTGTACGCGGGGTCGACGAGGTGTACGCGGGGTCGACGAGGTGTACGCGGGGTCGACGAGGTGTACGCGGGGCCTACGCGGGGCCGACGAGGGGTACGCGGGGCCTACGCGGGGCCTACGTGGGGCCGACGAGGGGTACGCGGGGCCTACGCGGGGCCGACGAGGGGTACGCGGGGCCGACGAGGGGTACGCGGGGCCTACGCGGGGCCGACGAGGGGTACGCGGGGCCGACGAGGGGCCTAAGCAGGGGCCGACGAGGGGCCTAAGCGGGGCCGACAAGGGGCCTAAGCGGGGCCGACGAGGGGCCTAAGCGGGGGCACGACTGGAGGGGCGACTCGGAGGGTCGCTAAAAAAAAAAATGCGCGCCTCGGGGCGCGCTTCGGTGGGCCCTAGGAACAGGCCCTAGGAAGGGACCTGCTCTGATACCATGAGAAAGTACGAACGAGAAGTGAAATGACTATGAACGAAGAGAGTACAAATAGGAAACCCTAATTGGGTTGTACCCCCTATGGGATACCCCACTATAGCCTACAGAAACAAGTAAGCTATATGTTCTGACATACGAGGCATCATAACACCGGCTCCGTACGCAAGCCCTTTCGCCATCAGTGTGTCATGGGTCACTCCGATCAAAACGGTAGACGAGAAAGTGTTGGGCCCGCTTGGCCATCATCTTACCAGGCTAGGAGAGTTGGTGCTCTGCAAGGGAGGGAAGTTGGTGGCTCTGAAAACCCTAAGAAGAGCTATCAGGGAGCCAGCCGAGAAGCCGAAGCAGCAAGTTTGTTGGGAGGAGGAATATGGGGGAAAATCATCTGGGCAAGGACTGTGGCTGCCCGGGACTCAATGGTGGTGCCATCCAGAGCAAGGGAGGTGCTCCTTCAGCTCCACAGCAAGAATTTACAGGTGGGCGCCAGGCTTCCTTTCTTGGGCAGCTTGGCGCGCTGTCCGCACTGTGGAGCAGAAGAGACAATGGATCACTGCCTGATGTTTTGTCCGGAGGTGGGAAGAGTTGTCGGGAAGCTGCAAGCAGCTTTGAAAGTTTCGGGAGTGAAGGAGGAAGCGAAAAGTGTGGGCGAGCGGCTGTTCCGAGACGCATGCATGAAATCCAGTTTCCCGGAGCTGCCGCTGGTTGCTATCACTTTTCATCAACTTTGGTTGGAGAGGTGTGGAGCAGTTTTCAGACAAGAAAAGTTTCAGTACAAGAGGGTGATCAGGAAAATTATGGCAAGCTTCATGCGGCATGTGAAGGCATACAGCATTTGGAAGGGCATGGAGCAACGAAGGACGAAGTCAGCGTGCGGCAGAAATTGGGGACACCTGGCCTTGGATGAGGTGAGGGCGCTTGGCAACTTGTTTGTAGGGAAGAAAGACATGACGGGGACAGAGGGCTTTCGTGGGATCTGGAAAGATATGAGGGCACGTTTCAAACTGCCATAAAGGGGGTCTTGGGGGAGTAACTGCTAGTCCCGTTAGTAGTTAAGTCCCTCATGGAAACAGTTACGACTGTGGTTGTATACTTATCTATAGTGTACATCCAAAAAAAAAAAAAAAAAACATCAGTGTTGTTTGTGAATTCAGACGGAGTGTACAAACTAATCTGAAAAATCAGACGAAAATAAATTGCATTTCTAGTGGTTCAGATGAATATTTTTCCTTCGTCTGCGGATTCAGATGAACACTAAAAAGAGTCTGATTTTCAGACCATCAGACGAATTTCGTCTGATATCAGCGTCCCTGCCCTATAGCCCGCGCGCGGCCCGCGCGCAGCCTGTGCAGCCCGCGCTAGGCCCGCGCGCAGCCCGTACGACCCGCGCAAGGCCCGCGCGCAGCTTGTGCAGCCCGCGCCAGGCCCGCGCGCACCTGATCTGTCGCGCGCGCACTTGCACTGCCCCTGCTGCTGCCTATGCTACTGTTTCTGCACTGCTGTTGCTGCTAAACTACTGCTAGTGCCCTACAGCTCCTGCCCGCGCGCCACCTCTGCTGCCCGCGCGCCGCCAGTCTGAAGCCCTTGCGGCCCGCGCCCTGCCATTGCCGCCCGCGCGCCGCCTCTGCCTGCCAGCGCGCCGCCTCTACTACCTGCGCGCTGCCTCTGTTGCCCGCGCGCTGTCACTGCCTGCCCGTGCGCCGCACTGCAGCCATGGCTATGCTCAACGTTCTCTCGTTTGACCCTGACGGTTGCCCGATAGAGTTCCCCACGTGGCTCGATGACCTGCAACTGTACCTAATGACTGATGCTAAAGACGGCGTTTCCCTATTTGACCATGCGTCTGGCTCCTCAGCCGCTCCTCTCTACACAGCTGATAGCCTCTCTCGTTCACAGCAGCAGACCTGTGACGCAGCTACTCGCCTAGCTATTCGCAACCATCTGCCGTTAGCTGAACGTGCTCACTTCGACCAGCACAAGACCGCTAAGGACCTGTACACTGCTGTAGTCGCTTGCTACTCTTCCCCTACCACTGCTGCTCTCAGCCGTCTTATCCTGCCCTACCTGTTCCCAGAGCTGTCCTCCTTTGCCATAGTTGAGGACCACATCTCCCACCTTCGCACTAGTGGCGTTCGCTACCGTGCCACTCTCTCAGCCGAGTTCTTAGCCGCGAACCCGCCCCCGATGTACATCACGCTCTACTTCCTAATCACCCGCCTCCCTGACTCTCTTCGTACGGTCAGGGACCACTTTCTCGCTCTTGACCCTACCACCCTCACTGACGACGACTTTGAGAAGCACCTCCTTGTAGCTGAGAAGAGTATTGTCGCTGTAGGTGCTGCTCGTGGCACTCCTCGCACTCCCCTCTTTGAGGGGTGTTCCCCCTCCCCCCTTGCCCCCTCCTACGCTTCTGCTGCTGCTGTTGACCTCCTTGGTGCTGAGGAATTCGGTGCTGCTTCTGCTCCTAGTGGGAGGCGCCGCAACGGCGAGGGCAAGGGAGGCAGGAGTGGTGGAGGTGGCGGCAGGGGGGGAGACGGTGGTGGAGGCGACAGGGGTGGTGGAGGTGGTGGAGGTGGCAGTGGGAGTAGTGGCGGGAGTGGGGGCGTCGGTTGTGGCAGTAGCGGTAGCAGTGGGAGTGGAGGCGGCGGAGGCGGCGGCAACGGGATTGGTGGCGGTGGAGGCGGCAGCGGCTATGGTGGCGGCAGTGGGAGCGGTGGCGGCGGTAGTGGTGGCGGTCGGGGTGGAGCCTTTCAGAGGGGAGGCTCTGGTGGTGGTTAGAGGCAGCAGCAGCAGCAGCGTCCGCGCAAGACCCTTACATCCCAGCACCTTCGTGAGTGGTATGCTCAGCGTGGGGTGCTGTTTGTTGCCCATATGTCATTCGCACCGGTCCCCGCACTGGACAGCCATGCGGGAAATTTCACACCGAGTACCGCTGCTTCTCCCGTCTTGATGATGCCTGACGCACACAGTTTCCTGATGCACATGAGCTCCCCCGTTGGGCAGACCTGCTTAAGCGCAATGTTGATATCTTTGCTCTAGACTATAATGCTATTCTTGCTGCCATGTATGCGTTGTCTGTTAGTGCTGAGGGTGACTCTTACCTGTGTATGACGGTCGACCCAGGTATAGAGGCCGCTGCTCTAGGTGCTAGTGAGTCTGCTCTCTCTGGTACTGCGCCTGCTAAGGCCTTGCACACTTTCACGCATGACTCAGGTGCTTCTCGCTGCTTCTTTCGCGACAGTACCACAATCACACCACTCCCTGCACCTGTTGCAGTCTTTCTGGCTGACCCCTTAGGGGGCCCAGTTCTTGCTCATTCCACCACTGTTCTCCCGTGTCCAGCGGCTCTATCTGGCTCGCTGTCAGGTCTTTACCTCACTTCGTTCTCGATGAACTTAGTGAGCAACGCCATCCTCCAGGATGCATGGGTTGATACCTTTACACCTGGAGGGCAGCGTGTGGCGATCTGTACATGCTCCCGGACTGGCCGTCACCTGGCCACGTTCACCCGTCGGCCTGGGTCGAGTCTGTACACACTGACTACTGAGCCTCCGCAGGTAGCTGCGTCTGGTCAGGTGTCTGCGTCAAGTCAGGTAGCCACCCCTTGCTTGTGCCGCCACCTCTCGCACCAGACTCTCCTGTGGCACCACCGCCTTGGTCACCCCTCCCTACCACGCCTCCGTGGCATGCACTCCTGTCTCCTTGTCTCTGGTCTTCCCAGGTCTCTGCCCCCCCTCCCGTGCTCGCTTGCCCCGCCCTGTCTTCCCTGCGTCGAGGGGCGGCAGCGCACCGCTCCTCACTCCTCCTTGTTCCCTCCGCCAAAGGCTCCCCTGCAGACTCTCCACATGGACGTGTGGGGCCCAGCACGCGACCAGGGACAAGGCCGCGAGCGGTAATTTCTGCTGGTTGTCGACGACTACATGCGCTACACCACGGTCTTCCCCTTGCGCAATAAGGGGGAGGTTCCTGATGTCTTGATCCCTTAGATCCACGCTATCCGTCCCCAGCTCCGCGAGCGGTTCCACCAGGACCTTCCTGTCCTGCGTCTGCACTCTGACAGAGGTGGTGAGTTCTCCTCCAACCTCTTGCGGGACTTCTGTCAACGGAGGGCATCACCCACCTGTTCACGCTTCCGACCTCTCCGCAGCAGAATGGGGTTGCTGAGCGCCGCATTGGCTTAGTCATGGAGGTCGCTCATACCTCCATGATCCATGCAGCTGCCCCCGATTTTCTGTGGCCGTTTGCGGTCCGCTACGCTGCGCATCAGCTCAACCTCTGGCCCCATGTCTCCTTGCCGGAGACCTCGCCCACACTGCGTTGGACGGGGAAGGTTGGCGATGTGTCGGTGTTCCGGGACTGGGGTTTTCGTGCCTTTGTCCGAGATACCTCCATAGACAAGCTCTCCGCCCGCACCGTTCCCTGTGTCTTCCTTGGTTTTCCCCCTGACGCGTCCGGCTGGCAGTTTTACCACCCACCTCGCGCCGTGTTCTGTCCTCTCAAGACGTCACGTTTGACGAGTTGGTTCCCTTTTACTGTCTCTTCCCCTACCGCACTGCCCCTCCCCCTCCTCCGCCGCTCTTCCTTACTCCAGGTCCCCCTCCGGTAGACCCCCTCCCGCCTCAGGGTCCTGCTCCTTCAGGTGTGCCTCAGGTAGACCCACTCCCCTTGGTTGAGCCTGTCGAGGTCATTGTTGACTCTGGTGCTGCTGGGGGTGCTGAGCCTGTGCGCGAGGAGCCTGGGCGTGCTGAGCGTGAGCGTGTGGAGCCTGGGGGTGCTGAGCATGTGCAAGAAGAGCCTGGGGGTGCTGAGCCTAAGCGGGTGGAGCCTGGGGGTGCTGAGACTGAGCGTGTGGAGCCTGGGGGTGCGGAGCCTGCGTGTGCGCATCCTGAGGGTGCTGAGCCTGCGGGTGCACAGCCTGGAGTTGCAAAGGCTGGAGGTGCTGGAGGTACTACTAGTTATGGAGGTGCTCGTACTGGAGGTACTGGAGCTGCTGGAGCTGGTGGTACTGTCGGTAGTGGTGGTGCTGGTGGAGCTGGTGCTGGGGTTATGGACGTGCTCTCTCGCCGCAGCAGCTAGGTGAGTGGTACACTAAGCACTGCCGCCTTCGGAGTGGCGCTGCTTGGGCTGGAGGCGCTACGGCTGGAGGCGCGGGAGCTGGAGGTACTTGAGCAGCCGGAGCTGGTGGTGCTGCGGACTGTGGAGCTGGAGGCCCAGGAGCTGTAGGTGCAGGAGCTGGTGACCCGGGAGCTGGAGGTGCTGGAGCTCGAGTTTCTGGAGCTGCCGGAGACCCTGGAGCTGCTGGTACTCATGCTGGAGGTGCTGGTGCTAGAGGCGCTGGTACTGGTGGTGCTACACCGCCGCGTCTGTTCTTCGCTCCACCGTCACCGTCGTCTCTGCCGCTGCCTGGCTTGGTGCTTCGCCAGGTTTTTAGTCTCCCATCTTCTACTGGTCTCTCGTTACAGCCAGGCTCCCCACTGCGTGCTCCCTTTCCTTACACTGAGCAGACCGGAGGTCTTACAGAGCGTCGTGAGCCTGCGTCTCGTCCTGCCTCGCCTGTTCGCGCTAGTCGCACTGGTCGTCGTGTCTCTCGTGAGCGTCCTCCTCCTGTCCTCGGCACACACACTATGGCACTTCGTCCTTTCTTTCTTCCACAGCGTGTTCCCCTGCCGTCTCCTCCTGCGTCCTCTCTTCCGCACGGTCCAGACCCTGAGTCCGACCTAGTTCGTGCTGCGAGTCCTACCATTATGCGTCTCTTACCCACTTTTGTCACTGAACCTTCGTTTGAGTCTGCTGCTGCGTCGGCCTTAGTCGCTGAGCTTGTTGACTTTGCTGCTGCTTGTCGTCTGAACTACGCCGCTAGTCTTGTTGCTGAGTCTGAATCTGTCTGTCCTCCGTCCGTCGGGGGTGAGTGTGCTCTTGGCACAGACGTCCTTGAGGACAGGCAAGAAGACTTTGAGTGTCTTGCAGCCGATGCACCTCATCTCGTGGCCATGCTGCTTGCCCCTGAGAGAGACCCGGGTCCACCAGACATCCCGACCCCGCGCTCTTACGCTGAGGCGATCGCGCGTGAGTACTCCTTTCAGTGGCAGATAGCCATGGACGCAGAGATAGCATCCTGGAAGTCCACAGGCACCTATGTCGATGCAGTCCCCCCTCCTGGGGTGAACGTAGTTGATGGCATGTGGATTTTCAGGGTGAAGCGGCCGTCGGGTTCTCCGCCTATCTTCAAGGCTCGTTACGTTGCACAAGGCTTCAGTCACCGACAGGGAGTTGACTTCTTCCAGACCTTCTCCTCTACGCCGAAGATGACCACTCTTTGTGTGCTGCTGCACGTTGCCTCTCAGCGTGACTACGAGCTTCACTCTCTTGACATCACCACAGCTTTCTTACAGGGCAGCCTGCACGAGGAGATCTGGCTGCGCCATCCACCTGGCTTCACTGGGTCGTTTCCTGCATGTACCCAGTGGAGCCTTTGACGGCCAGTTTACGGTCTCCGCCAGGCGCCTCGTGAGTGGCACGACACACTGAGGACGACACTTGCGGCAGTTGGGTTTACTCCTTTGACTGCAGACCCGTCGTTGTTTCTCCGCACCGACACTTCGCTGCCACCGTTCTACATCCTCGTGTACGTCGACGACTTGGTTTTTGCCACTGCTGACACTAAGGCATTCGCTTTTGTGAAGTCGGAGCTGCAGAAGAGACACACGTGCACAGACCTGGGTGAGCTGCGCAGCTATCTTGACTTGCAGATCACCCGGGACAGAGCACGATGCACCATTACCCTGACTCAGTCACACATGGTGCAGCAGGTCCTTAAGCGCTTCGGCTTCATTTGGTCCTCACCACAGTCCAATACCCTAGCTACCGATCACTCGCTCTCAGCTCCACCTTCGGACGAGTCCTGTGAGGATCCAGGATCTGTCAAACTTATATGCTATAGTCTGTGTAGGCTGTAGTGGGGTAGACTATATGGGGTACAACTCTTTTAGGTTTTCCTACTTGTACCCACCTCCTCTCAGTTTAGGCAGGAACCACTTCCTCTCAGTTTGCCCCACCACACTCACCGTTGACCTCCTCGAGGAGCGCCTCCTAGCAGCAGAGAAGAGCATAGTCGCTGTAGGAGCCTCTCGTGGTGACCCTCGCACCCCCGTCTTTGAGGGGTGTTCCCCCTCCCCCCTCTTGCCCTCTGTTGCTTCTGCTGCTGCGGCCGACCTCGTTGGTTTCGAGTCGGTCGGCGCTGCGTCTGCCCCTAGCGGGAGACGCCGCACCGGCAAGGGCAAGGGGAGCAAGGGCACTAGAGGGGCTGGCGGGGGCGGTGGAGGTGGTGGTGGAGGCAGTGGAGGGGGTGGGGGTGGTGGTGGGAGTGGTGGCGGGGGTCGAGGTGTCAGTGGCAGCAGTGGAGGCGGAGGAGGCGGCGGCGGTGGCGGAGGGAGCGGAGGCGATGGAGGTGGCGGAGGCGGCGGAGGTGGTAGAGGCGTCGGCGGCAGCGGTGGAGCTGGTCGCGGCTCTACGCAGAGGAGTGGTTCCGGTGGTGGTCCGCGCCACCAGCAGCAGCGCGCTCGTGAGACCCCGTCCCCTCAGCAGCTTCGTGAGTGGTACGCTGGGCGTCAGCGAGGTGGGGGTACTGGTCCCTGCACCTGCGTCCTCTGTACCGGCGACCGCACTGGTGAGCAGTGCGGGGGCCAGCACTCCACCCAGCGATGTTTCGGCCGCCTGACGGATGCGTGGCGTCACCAGTTCCCTGACGCAACTGAGATCCCTCGCTGGGTAGAGCTGTCTAGGGCGGGGGTTGCTATCTTTGATCTTGATTATGATGCTATTCTTGCTACCATGTATGCTGTGTCTACTAGTGATGAGGGTGACTGTTACCTGTGTGTTCCGCCTGACCCGGGCATTGAGGCTGCTGCTCTAGGTGCTGGTGAGGCTGCTGCTCTAGGTGCTAGTGCGTCTGCTGCCCCAGGTGCTGGTGAGTCTGCTCTCTCAGGTACCACGTCGGCTCAGGCCTTACACACCTTCACCCTTGACTCGGGTGCTTCCCGCTCCTTCTTTCGAGACCGCACCACGCTTACGCCGCTTAGTCGGCCGGTTGCGGTCTCCCTGGCGGACCCCTCTGGGGGTCCTGTCCTTGCTAGCTTCTCCACTGTCTTACCATGTCCGGTAGCCCCCTCTGGCACCCTATCAGGTCTCTACCTCCCCTCGTTCTCTACGAACTTGGTGAGTGGAGCTGACCTACAGGATAGGGGGGTTGACCAGTTCACTCCTGCGAGTCAGCGGGTGACCCACTGTACGTGTGCTCGGACGGGCCGACACTTGGCCACGTTTACCCGTCGTCCGGGGGCGAGCCTGTACACACTGACTACTGAGTCTCCTCCAGTTGCTGAGTCTGGTCAGGTTGCTGCGTCGAGTCAGGTATTTGCTGCAGCGTCCAGGTCTGGTCCTGAGTCTGCTCCCTGCTCATGTCATCTCCTGTCCCACCAGACTCTCCTTTGGCACCACCTCCTTGGTCACCCCTCCCTGCCTCGTCTCCGAGGCATGGCCTCCCGTGTCCTTGTCTCTGGTCTCCCCCGGTCCCTCCCTTCCCTACCTCCGGGGCCTGCCCGTATCTACGTTCCTTGCGTCGAGGGGCGGCAGCGCGCTGCCCCTCATTCCTCCGAGTTTCCTCCGACAGAGGCTCCGCTGCAGACTCTTCACATGGACGTGTGGGGCCCCGCCCGCGTCCGTGGCCAGGGTCACGAGCGTTACTTCCTGTTGGTGGTTGACGACTACTCGCGTTACACCACGATGTTCCCCTTGCGCAGCAAGGGTGACGTCACTGAGGTGTTGATCGACTGGATCCGCGCGGCTCGTCTCCTGCTTAGCGAGAGTTTTGGCTCGGACTTTCCTGTTCTGCGTCTGCACTCTGACAGAGGCGGGGAGTTTTCCTCTGCGCGTCTGGGAGCCTTCTGTCGTGCACAGGGCATCCGCCAGACCTTCACGCTTCCGGCCTCTCCACAGCAAAATGGGATTGCTGAGCGCCGCACTGGCATGGTCATGGACGTCGCTCGTACGTCAACAATCCATGCGGCTGCCCCCCATTTTCTGTGGCCGTTTGCGGTTCAGTACGCAGCGCATCAGCTCAACCTTCAGCCCCGGGTCTCCTTGCCGGAGACCTCCCCCACCTTGCGCTGGACGGGGAAGGTTGGCGATGCGTCTGCGTTTCGGGTCTGGGGATCTCGGGCGTTTGTCCGCGACTTGTCTGCGGAGAAGCTGTCCCCCCGTGCTGTTCCCTGCGTCTTCCTTGGCTTCCCCCCTGACGCGCCTGGGTGGCAGTTTTACCACCCCACCTCGCGCCGTGTTCTGTCCTCCCAGGACGTCACCTTTGACGAGTCGGTGCCTTACTACCGTCACTTCCCCTACCGCACTGCGCCCCTCCCCCCGCCGCCGCTCTTCCTTGCGCCAGGTCCTCCCCCGGTAGACCCCCTCCCCCCTCAGGGTCCGTCCCCTTCAGGTGTGTCCCAGGTAGACGCAGTCAAGCATGTCGAGGTAGCTGTTGACTCTGGTGCTGCTAGGGGTGCTGAGCCTGCGGGTGCCGGGTCTGGGGGTGCTGAGCCTAGGGGTGCGGAGCTTGAAGGTGCTGAGTCTAAGGGTGCTGAGCCTGGGGGTGCTGAGCCTGGGGGTGCTGAGCTTGGGGGTACGGAGCCTGGGGGTGCCAAGTCTGCTCGTGTGGCCTCTGGCCGTGCTTCGTCGAGGCGAGAGCTACTCTCTCCGCAGGAGCTGCGCGAGTGGTTTGCCCGGCGAAGGAGCCGTGCTGCTGGAGCTGGAGGTAGTGCTGTTGCTGCTGGTCCTGCAGGTACTTGTACTGGCGGTACTGGAGCTGCTGGGACTGGGGGTGCTGCTGGGGCTGCTTGAGCTAGTGCTGCTAGAGGTACTGCTGGAGCTGCTGGCGTAACCGGAGCTGACGGTCCTGCTGGAGCTGGAGCTACTAGAGCTGCTGGAGCTGGAGTTGCTGGGGGTATTGGCGCTGGTGGTGCTGCTGGCGCTGGTGCTTCTGAGGGTGTGGAGTTGGCGCTGTTGGAGCTGGAGGTGCTGCTGGCGCTGGTGCTGCCGCTAGGGGTACTGGTGCTGTCCCTGCTGGTTCTGGAGGCATTGCACGGCCGCGGCCGTACTTCGTTCCGCTCCTTGAGCAGGTTCTTGGTCTCGCGCCTTCTACTGGTCCTGCTCCTCCCTTAGAGTGTCCACAGCCTGTCCAGTCGCAGTCACAGTTACAGCCCGCCTCCCCCCTGCCTGCTCCATCTCCCTACACTTGTCCTACTTGAGGTCTTGCTGAGCGTCGTGAGCCTGCGTCTCGTCCTACGTCGCCTGTTTGTGCTGCTCGCACTAGTCGTCGTGCTCCGCGTCCGCGTCCTCCTGCGGTCCCAGGCACACACCAGATGGCACTGCGTCCTTCCACTACTCCTCTGCGTGTCCCGTTGCCGTCTCCTCCCTAGTCCTCTCTTCCTGTTCTTGCTGACCCGAAGTCTGACTCTCTTCGTGCTGCCAGTCCTACTGTCACGCGTCTCCTGGCTACTGTTGTCACTGACCCTTCCTTTGAGTCCACTGCTGCGTCTGCCCTAGTTGCTGAGCTTGTCCACTTCGCTGCTCGCTCTCGTCTAGACTACGCTGCTAGTCTTGTTGCTGAGTCTGAGTCTGTCTGTCCTCCGTCCGTCGAGGGTGAGTGTGCTCTTAGCACGGACGTCCTTGAGGACAGGCAGGAGGAGTTCTAGTGTTTTGCTGCTGCTTTGCCTCATCTCGTGTCCACGCTGATTGCCCCTGAGGGAGACCCGGATGCACCAGACATCCCGACTCCTCGATCGTACGCTGAGGCGATCGAGGGTCCCTACTCCTCTCAGTGGCAGCCAGCCATGGCCGCAGAGATGGGTTCCTGGAAGTCCACAGGCACCTACGTCGACGAGGTTCCCCCACCTGGGGCGAACATCGTCAGTGGCATGTGGATTTTCAGGGTGAAGCGGCCGCCGGGTTCTCCGCCTGTCTTCAAGGCGCGTTCCGTGGCTCGAGGCTTCAGTCAGCGGCAGGGAGTTGACTACTTTCAGACCTTCTCTCCCACCCCGAAGATGACCACTCTTTGGGTGCTGCTGCACATAGCCGCTCAGCGCGACTACGAGCTTCACTCTCTTGACTTCAGCACAACTTTTCTGCAGGGCAGCCTGCACGAGGAGATCTGGCTGCGCCGCCCACCTGGCTTCACTGGGTCGTTTCCTCCTGGTACCCAGTGGAGCCTCCGGCGGCCACTCTACGGTCTCCGCCAGGCGCCCCGTGAGTGGCACGACACACTGAGGACTACACTTGCGGCTCTTGGCTTTGCTCCTTCTACAGCCGACCCGTCTCTGTTTCTACGCACCGACACCTCTTTGCCGCCGTTCTACATCCTCGTGTACGTCGACGACTTGGTGTTTGCCACTACTGACACTGCTCGACTTGCCCACGTGAAGTGCGAGCTGCAGAAGAGACACACGTGCACTGACCTGGGTGAACTGCGCAGCTACCTTGGCTTGCAGATCACCCGGGACAGAGCACAGCGCACCATTACCCTGACTCAGTCACACATGGTGCAGCAGGTCCTTCAGCGCTTCGACTTCACATACTCCTCGCCTCAGGCCACTCCTCTGTCTACTCGCCACTCGCTCTCGGCTCTGCCTTTGGATGAGTCCGTAGAGCCGAGTGGCCCGTACCCAGAGCTTGTTGGCTGCCTCATGTACCTGATGACGTGCACATGACCTGACCTTGCATACCCTCTTAGCATCTTGGCACGCTATGTTGCTCCTGGGAGACACCGACCAGAGCACATGGCTGCAGCGAAGAGGGTGTTGCGCTACTTGTGCAGTACGTCGGGCATGGGGCTAGTGCTTGGAGGGCGACGTCCAGTGGTCCTCACAGGTCACACAGACGCTTCTTGGGCTGACGGCCAGGCTACGCAGCGGTCGACACAGGGTTACACCTTCAGCCTTGGCTCCGGCTGTGTTTTGTGGCGGTCTACCTGCTCGTCTTCTGTTCTCGGCTCCAGCTGTGAGGCTGAGATCTACGCGGGGGCCATGGCTGCACAAGAGCTACGCTAGCTCACCTACCCGCTGACTGACCTAGGAGAGCCACCTCGTTCTTCTCCAGTTCTGTACGTAGACAACAAGGCCATGCTGGCCTTGTGTCGGGAGCACAGACTGGAGCACAGAACGAAGCACATTGCTCTTCACTACTTCCTTGCTCGTGAGCTGCAGCAGCGTGGTCAGCTGCGCCTTGCTTACGTGGCCTCTGAGGCCAACACTGCTGATATCTTTACCAAGGCACTTCCGCCTTGTGATCATCAGCGCTTCTGTACGATGCTAGGTCTTGTACCTACTTGGCCTCACTTGCTCACTTCTTGACCTTGCTTGTACAGTGATCTTTCTATACCTGCACTTGCCTGTTTACCTTTATATATGATCTTGCATGTGAAGAGGCCTTGTGGCCTTGCTCTTGTGCTCGGATTGTGTGGTGACGTTGTGATCCACCCTGAGCTTGCTTTGCTTTACTTGACTGGTCTTGTGACCTCTTCTTCTCCCCCACTTTGCCTATGGGGGTGTGTCAAACTTATATGCTATAATCTGTGTTTGCTGTAGTGGGGTAGACTATATGGGGTACAACTCTTTTAGGTTTTCCTACTTGTACCCACCTGTTTGCTAGTTCATCCATTCCTCATTCTTCACAGGATCGAGCTCAGAATAGAGAATGTGAATCGAATGATCACCTGGGTACAACACGAGGCTATATATAGGCTCGACACAAGGCCCCGTAACCAGGTGTTACGCGAAGGTTCTGAGGGTCGCGAAGCGTCCCGAACAGAGCCTTCCTGAATTGGGTAGAAGGCAATTCGGTAGAAAAGCCCAGAATTCGGTGCACGCAACCTAGCTCGGTGCTATAACTAAAATAAAATATAGGAAAGCACCTAGCCTAGGAAATCAAGCAATTCATGAAGCAACTACTCGACTCTTCTCGACCGCATCATCACCATCCACGGCATCCCCGCTACACTCATCTCAGACAGAGACCCCAAATTCACAAGTAAGTTCTGGAAGGAGCTCATGGGACTGTTGGGGACAAAGCTTGCAATGTCTTCAGCATACCACCCCCAGACTGACGGACAGACAGAGCGACTCAATCAAGTGGTTGAACAGTTACTGCGCACAGCTTGCAAGGACGACGTCAGCTACTGGGACACACAGTTACCAACCCTAGAGTTCGCTTACAACAACGCATCACATGCGGCCACAGGAAAAACTCCTTTCTTCCTGTGTTACGGACGGGAACCACTCACACCACAGCAGCCAACCACACCGGCATACGTCCAAGCCGCACATGACTTCGTCACCACCATGCAACAGCTATGGGAGAAGACTCAGCGACGTCTCACCACGATGCAGAACTCCCAGAAGCAGTATGCCGATCGTCAGCAACGTGATCACCCAGTAGCAGTCGGAGATCAGGTGCTTCTTCACACGCGCAACTTGAACCTGTCTCACCTCCCATCCAAACTCCGGCCTCGCTTCTGTGGTCCTTTTCTCGTTGAGGCACAGGTGACACCAGTTACATTCCGCTTGCGCTTACCAGATACGTGGAAGCTTCACAATGCGCATAGACGACCTACTCGATCAACTGCGTGGAGCAACAGTATTTTCGAAGCTGGACCTACGATCGGGCTACTGGCAGATCAAGATGGCAGACAACTCCGTCCACAAGACAGCGTTCCGTACCAGATACGGCTCCTACAAATACTTGGTGATGCCGTTCGGACTCTGCAACGCACCAGCAACGTTTCAGGCGGAGATGAATCACATCTTACGACCCCTGCTGGACGAATGCGTGGTGGTGTACCTGGACAACATTCTCATCTACTCCAAGAACATGAAGGAGCACGTGGAGCACGTGGAGCATCTGCGGAAGGTGTTCGAGATCCTGCGGAAAAACAAGTTCTACGTGAAGCTGTCAAAGAGCGACTTCGCCCTGAAGAAGGTGCAGTTTCTCGGGCACATGGTGAGTGCCGAGGGCGTACACGTGGACCCACGGAAGATCGAAGCCGTCAAGAAGTGGAAAGTACCAGAGAGCATGAAGGAGTTACAGCAGTTCCTAGGCTTCGCCAACTACTACAACAGGTTCGTGCCGCAGTACGCTAAGATAGCAGCGCCACTGACCGACCTACTGAAAAAGGATACGCCCTACAAATGGGATACCCTTCATCAGCAAGCCATGGAGCAGCTACAAACAGCACTGACTATAGCACCAGTACTCATCTTGCCGGATCCAGACAAGGACTACGTGGTGGAAGCAGACGCTAGTGACCAAGCAGTCGGAGCAGTACTGATGCAGGATCACGGACGCGGTTTGCAGCCCATCGCCTACCTCAGTAAGAAGCTACACGGAGCAGAACTAAACTACCCCATTCATGACAAGGAAGCCTTAGCGATAGTCATAGCCTTCAAGGCGTGGAGGTGTTACCTAGAGGGAGCCAAGACTACAGTCTATACTGACCACTGCAGTCTCAAATACCTGAAGTCACAACTGACACTCTCACGACGACAGGTGCGGTGGGTGGACTTCCTGGAAACTCACTTCCACTACGACATCGTCTACAAGCCCGGGCTACACAACAAGGCAGACGCGTTGAGCCGCCCCGGACATGTAGCAGGCATCCAGCTCGACGGGATGAACCCTCTGTTCAAGGGTCTATTCCAACATGGGTACTCCGTGGACGCAGAGATTGCTACAGCACAGACCAAGAAGCTATTACAGTGGGAGAAAGACTTAGCTGTAAGGAAGGGTTCAGGAAAGATTTGGGTACCAAATTACGCCCCGCTACGGCAGATCCTATTGGAGGAGTTTCACGACGTACCTTACGCGGGACATTTCGGGAGCAACAAGACGTTAGCAGGGATAGCGAAGTATTACTACTGGCCCGGGATGGCAGCAGACGTGCAGAGGTTCGTCACCTCTTGCGACACGTGCCATTGGATGAAGAGCAGCAAGCAGAAAAAAGCAGGGTTACTTCAGCCTCTACCCGTACCGGAGCAGCCATGGCAGGTCGTTAGCCTCGACTTCATCATAGGGCTTCCTTCGACCTCACGGGGACATGATTCCATCCTCATGGTGATCGATAAGTTCTCCAAAATGGGTCACTTCATACCGACCAACGCCACAGCTACAGCTGAAGCAACTGCTCGACTCTTCTTCGACCGCATCATCACCATCCACGGCATCCCCGCTACACTCATCTCAGACAGAGACCCCAAATTCACGAGTAAGTTCTGGAAGGAGCTCATGGGACTGTTGGGGACAAAGCTTGCAATGTCTTCAGCATACCACCCCCAGACTGACGGACAGACAGAGCGACTCAATCAAGTGGTTGAACAGTTACTGCGCACAGCTTGCAAGGACGACGTCAGCCACTGGGACACACAGTTACCAACCCTAGAGTTCGCTTACAACAACGCATCACATGCGGCCACAGGAAAAACTCCTTTCTTCTTGTGTTACGGACGGGAACCACTCACACCACAGCAGCCAACCACACCGGCATACGTCCAAGCCGCACATGACTTCGTCACCACCATGCAACAGCTATGGGAGAAGACTCAGCGACGTCTCACCACGATGCGGAACTCCTAGAAGCAGTATGCCGATCGTCAGCGACGTGATCACTCAGTAGCAGTCGGAGATCAGGTGCTTCTTGACACGCGCAACTTGAACCTGTCTCACCTCCCATCCAAACTCCGGCCTCGCTTCTGTGGTCCTTTTCTCGTTGAGGCACAGGTGACATCAGTTACATTCCGCTTGCGCTTACCAGATACGTGGAAGCTTCACGTGCAGCTACTGAAACCCTACAAGGACTCCAACCAACAGTTCAAGGGACGGCAGCTACCGCCACCTCCACCTGTTCTCATACAGGATGAACCCGAGTACGAGATCGAGCGCGTTCTCTCCCATCGGCGCCGCGGTGGCAAGACTCTCGAGTTCCTGATATGCTGGAAGGGATACGACCCCACTGAGGACAGTTGGGTTGCAGAAGCTGATATGGGCAACGCACGCCGTGCTCTCAAGGACTATCTTGTCAAGCAGGGTGTATCTCACGCCACCCAGCTTTGAGGGGGGGACGTGTGAGAGTACGACGGCTTATGCCAGCTATGCCTCCTTGCCTCTACTTTATCATGCTATTTCTAGCATAGGATAATCATATGCATGCATGAATTGCTTGATTTCCTAGGCTAGGTGATTTCCTATATTTTATTATAGTTATAGCACCGAGCTAGGTTGCGTGCACCGAATTCTGGCTTTTCGGTTGCCACCGAATTGCCTTCTACCGAATTCGGTAAGGATCTGTTCGGGACACTTCGCGACCCGCGGAACCTTCGCGTAACACCTGGTTACGGGGCCTTGTGTCGAGCCTATATATAGCCTCGTGTTGTACCCAGGTGGACATTCAAGTCAATTCAATTTGAATCGTCTTTTCTGAGCTCGATCCCTGATCCTCACAGAAAGGAGTTTTCCCTGTGGCCGCATGTGATGCGTTGTTGTAAGCGAACTCTAGGGTCGGTAACTGTATGTCCCTATGGCTGACATCGTCCTTGCAAGCTGTGCGCAGTAAGTGTTCAACCACTTGATTGAGTCGCTCTGTCTGTCCGTCAGTCTGGGGGTGGTATGCTGAAGACATCGCAAGCTTAGTCCCCAACAGTCCCATGAGTTCCTTCCAGAACTTACTCGTGAATTTGGGGTCTCTGTCTGAGATAAGTGTAACGGGGATGCCGTGGATGGTGATGATGCGGTCGAAGAAAGAGGCGAGCAGTTGCTTCAGTTGTAGCTGTGGCGTTGGTCGGGATGAAGTGACCCATTTTGGAGAACTTATCGATGACTACGAGGATGGAATCGTGTCCCCGTGAGGTCGAGGGAAGTCCTATGATGAAGGCGAGGCTAACAATCTGCCATGGCTGCTCCGGTGCGGGTAGAGGCTGAAGTAACCCTGCTTTTTTCTGCTTGCTGCTCTTCATCCGCTGGCACGTGTCGCAAGAGGTGACGAACTGCTGCACGTCTGCTGCCATCCCGGGCCAGTAAAAATATTTTGCTATTCCTGCTAACGTCTTGTTGCTCCCGAAATGTCCCGCGTATGGTACGTCGTAAAACTCCTCCAATAGGATCTGCCGTAATGGGGCGCAATTCGGTACCCAAATCTTTTATATGCCCTTCCTTACCGCTAAGTCTTTCTCCCACTGTAACAGCTTCTTAGTCTGTGCTGTAGCGATCTCTGCGTCCACTGAGTACCCATGTTGGAATAGACCCTTGAGCAGAGGGTTCATCCCGTCGAGCTGGATGCCTGCTACATGACCGGGGCGGCTCAACGCGTCTGCCTTGTTGTGCAGTCCGGGTTTGTAGACGATGTCGTAGTGGAAGTGAGTTTCCAAGAAGTCCACCCACCGCACCTGTCGTCGTGAGAGTTTCGGCTACGACTTCAGGTATTTGAGACTGCAGTGGTCAGTATAGACTGTAGTCTTGGCTCCCTCTAGGTAACACCTCCACACCTTGAAGGTTATGACTATCGCTAAGGCTTCCTTGTCATGGATGGGGTAGTTCAGTTCAGCTCTGTGGAATTTCTTAGAGAGGTAGGCGATGGGCTGCAAACCACGTCCGTAATCCTGCATCAGTACTGCTCTAACTGCCTGGTCACTAACGTCTGCTTCCACCACGTATTCCTTGTCTGGATCCGGCAAGATGAGTACTGGCGCTGTAGCTGTTCCATGGCTTGCTGATGAGGAGTATCCCATTTGAAGGGCGTATCCTTTTTCAATAGGTCGGTCAGTGGCGCTGCTATCTTTGCGTACTGCGGCACGAACCTGCTGTAGTAGTTGGCGAAGCCTAGGAACTGCTGCAACTCCTTCACGTTCTCCGGTAATTTCCACTTCTTGACGGCTTCGATCTTCTGTGGGTCCACGTGTATGCCCTCGGCACTCACCATGTGCCCGAGAAACTGCACCTTCTTCAGGGCGAAGTCGCTCTTTGACAGCTTCGCGAAGAATTTGTTCTTCCACAGGATCTCGAACACCTTCCGTATATGCTCCACGTGCTCCTTCATGTTCTTGGAGTAGATAAGAATGTCGTCCAGGTACACCACTATGCACTCGTCCAGCACGGGTCGTAAGATGTGATTCATCTCTGCCTGAAACGTTGCTGGTGCGTTGCAGAGTCCGGACGGCATCACCAAGTATTCGTAGGAGTCGTATCTGGTACGGAACGCCGTCTTGTGGACCGAGTTATCTGCCATCTTGATCTGCTAGTAACCCGACTGTAGGTCCAGCTTCGAAAAGACTGTTGCTCCACGCAGTTGATCGAGTAGGTCATCTATGCGCGGTATGGGATATTTCTTTTTAACTGCTTGTTTGTTCAATGCACGTTAGTCGATGCACACCCGTAGACTGCTGTCTGGTTTTGGAGTGAAGAGAACTGGTGCACTGTAGGGAGAGGTTGATGGGCGGATCAGTTGTTTGTCTAGTAGATACTCTGTCTGTTTCTTCATGTCTGTCAGCTCGGTCAGACTCAGTCGGTATGGTGCACGTGAGACGGGTTTCGCACCTGGTTCCTCCACGATTTCGTTCTCGTGGGTGCGTGCTGGAGGTACGCCTTCAGGTAGGTCGTCGGGCATTATATCCTTGTACTACTCCAAGACCTCCTTCGCTACTGCAGGTAGCTCTGCGTTCGGCTTCTCCTCCTCTGCTGCTGCCATAACCAGTGCTAGGTATCCCGTGTTACTCTCATTCACTGTCTGTTCAAACCGTGCCAGTGTCGTTTCAGGAACGTCCCCTGTGTCCGTCCAGCTTCGTAGTGCTATCCGCTTCCCGTTGTTGTAGATGCACGCCTTCCTGTTGACCCAGTCGATCTCGGGGTTGAACCACTTCAGGAAATCTCGCCACAAGATGAGATCTAACCCCTTGATGTTCGTGATCGGTAACGTCGGCTTCCACCTTAGCGCCCCTATTTGTAGCTGCAGTGATGCTTCTCCGTGAATGGGAAGTTTCGTACCGTCCACCATTGTTGCCGAGAATTTGGTCTGCTCGGAAGGTTCCCCAATTTTCTCCAACGTTCCGCGGTCACACACTGAGTGAGATGCACCGCTGTCCACCAGTGCCTGGAGGCGTCGTCCTTTGCATAACAGCTCAAGGAGTAGTGGTGCCTGCTGCGCTGAGTAGCCAAAGAGGGTCTCATTGATAGGAACATAGGGTACATCAAACTGAATACCATCCTTATTTCCTATACCTGAATCAGCACTTTTCTCTTCCAACTTCACCTGGGGGGTAGGAGGATTTTTCCGAGGCTTGTACAACTTCTCAGGAGCCTGGAATTTGTCAAACATTATATATGTTGTGCTTGTTTAGGCTACAGTGGGTTAGCCTATAGGGGGTACACAATTCTAGGGTTAGGTACTTGTACTGATTTCACTGTTAGTTCAATCATTCCTGTTCATTCATTTCAACATGGTATCAAAGCAGGTCCTTCCTAGGACCGATTTTTTTTAGGGCCCACCACTACCTACCTACCTACCTACCTACCTGTGACCTAGGGCGCCTCGGTTTTCACGGCCCTCTAAGGCCCCGCGACCCGCGACCCGCCCCTTAGCGACTCGCGCGCCGCCCCTTAAGGCCCCGTCGGCCCACGCGCTCGCCCCTTACGGCCCCGCGCTCGCCCCTTAGCGACCCTCTCGGCCCCGCGATCGCCCCTAACGGCCCCGTCGGCCCCGCGCTCACCTCCCTTGAGGCCCCCGTCGGCCCCGCGCTCGCCCTTAGCGGCCCCTTACGGCCCCGCGCTTGCCCCTAGAGGCCCCGAACGGCCCCACGCTCGCCCTTAGCGGCCCCTTACGGCCCCGCGCTCGCCCCTAGAGGCCCCGAACGGCCCCCCCAGAACGAGCCGCCCGACCCGAGCAGCTAGAACCGAGCCGCCCAGCCCGACCCGAGCCGCCCGAACCGAGCCGCCCGAACCGAGCCACCTGAACCGAGCCGCCCAGCCCAAACCGAGCCGCGCCGCTCGAACCTAGCCGCGCCGCCCTTCCCGAGCCGCGCCGCCCTACCTGAACCGAGCCGCGCCGCCCGTACTGGACCGAGCCGCCCTACCTGAGTCGCACTGCCTACTGTTTTTGGGGTGCCCCTACTGCTATTACTCCTACTACTGCTATGGCTAGCCCTCCTGTGCTGGCTTTCGATGCTGAGGGCCGCCCAGTGAAGTTCGAAACCTGGCTAGATGACCTACACCTCTTCCTACAGCTCACTGCGAAGGAGGACATCTCTGTATGATCACGCCCTAGGCCATGCTCCTGCTCCTGCTGCTACTGCTGACAGCACTGCCCGCTCACAGTGGCAGACTCGTGACGCCCACGCTCGCTTCGCTATTCGCAACTCCCTGCCGATAGATGAGCGTGAGCACTTTGGGCAGCACAAGACTGCACGGGCACTGTACACTGCTGTCGTTGCCCGCTACTCCTCACCGGCCTCTGCCGCACTAGGCCGTCTCTCTCTTCCCTACCTGTTCCCCAAACTAGCCTCTTTCCACACAGTCGCTGACCTCATTACGCACCTCCGCACTAGTGAGGCACGCTTCCGCGCCGACATGCCTGATGAGTTCCTTGCCAAGAACCCACCCCCACTCTGGCTCACTCTCTACCACCTAGTCACCCGCCTCCCAGACACTCTGCGCTCAGTTAGGGACCACTTCCTAGCTCGCTGCCCCACTGAGCTCACCATTGCCCTCCTCGAGAAGGAACTCCTTGCAGCTGAGGCTAGCATAGTCGCTGTAGGTGCCTCTCGTGGCGACCCCCGTACCCCGTTCTTTGAGGGGTGTTCTCCTTCCCCACTTCTTCCGTCTGTCGCCTGTTCTGCTGCTGTTGATCTCCTTGGTGCTGAGAAGGCCGGGACTGCGTCTGCTTCGAGCGGGCGCCGCAGCGGCAAGGGCAAAGGGGGCAAGGGCGGTGGCGGTGACAGCGGGGGAGGCGGTGGTGGGGGCGGTGGCGGCGGTGGGGGTGGTGGCGCGACTGGAGGGGCTAGTGGCAGCGGTGGGGGTGGTGGCGGCAGCGGCGGGGGAGGTGGCAGGGGCGGAGGCGGTGGTGGGGGTGGCGGTGGACGCGGCGGCGGCAGGGGTTGGGGTGGTCGAGGAGGTGGCGGCGGCGGTGGTGGTCGTGGAGGCGCTGGCGGTGGCCAGAGCCAGCAGCACACTCCGTCGCCCCAGGAGGTCCGTGAGTGGTACTCTCAGCACGGGCGGGGGGGGGGGGGGGGGGGGGGGGGGGTGGCTTTAGCTGCACGTACGTCATTCGCACTGGTGACCGCACTGGTCAGCCGTGTGGGGGACCGCACGCCACACAGCGCTTCTTCGCTCGTCTCACCGACGCTTGGCGTGTTCAGTTCCCTCAGGCCACTGAGCTGCCCCGCTAGGTTGATCTCCTGAAGAAGGGGATTGATATCTATGCTCTAGACTTTGATGCTATTCTCACTGCTATGTATGTGATGTCTACTACTGGAGAGGGTGCTGAGTACCTGTCTGTGCCGCCCGACCCGGGCATTAGGACTAGTGCGTCTGCCGCTCCAGGTACTCGCGTGTCTGCTACCCCAGGTGCTGGTGAGGTAGCTGCTCTAGGTGCTTGTGCGTCTGCCCCCCCTGGTACTGAGTCGACGGCAGCACTGCACACCTTCACACTGGACTCAGGTGCTTCTCGCTGCTTCTTTCGTGACCGCACTGCCCTTGAGCCGCTTGCTTGGCCAGTTGCTATCTCCCTCGCTGACCCCTCTGGGGGTCCGGTCATTGCGACCTCCTCCACTGTCCTTCCCTGTCCTGCGGTCCCGTCGGGCACACTATCAGGTCTCCACCTCCCCTCGTTCTCTACGAACTTGGTTGCAGGTAGTGCACTCCAGGACGAGGGTGTTCACCAGTTCACCCCTGCCTACGAGCACGTGACCCACTGCACGTGTGCTCGTACGGGCCGCCACATGGCTACCTTCACTCGGCAGCCGGGGTCGGACCTGTACACACTGACCACTGAGTCCCCTCAGATCGCTGCGTCTACGTCTGCGTCCGCGTCAGGTCAGCTGTCTGCCCCCTGCTCGTGTCGCTCTCTGGCGCACGAGACTGTCCTCTGGCACCACCGACTTGGCCACCCGTCTGTGCAGCGCCTTCGTGCCATGCACTCCCGGTACCTTGTCTCCGGTCTTCCCAAAGTCCTCCCTCCCCTCCCACCCTCGCCTGCTCCTCCCTGTCTTCCCTGCGTCGAGGGGCGGCAGCGCGCCGCTCCTCACTCTTCCTCGTTTCCCCCGACGACTGCTCCCTTGCAGACGCTCCACCTGGACGTGTGGGGCCCAGCCCGCGCCCGTGGTCAGGGTCAGGAGAGGTACTTCCTGATAGTTGTTGACGAATACTCGCGCTACACCACGGTCTTCCCCTTGCGCACCAAAGGTGAGGTCCCTGATGTCTTGATCCCTTGGATCCGCAGAGCCCGTCTCCAGCTCAGCGAGCGTTTCCACTCGGACTTTCCTGTCCTGCGCTTGCACTCTGACAGATGTGGTGAGTTCTCCTCCGACCTCTTGGCAGCCTACTGTGCAGAGCACGGCATTGAGCAGTCGTTCACGCTTCCGGCCTCTCCACAGCAGAATGGGATTGCAGAGCGCCGCATTGGCCTGGTCATGGAGGTCGCCCGTACCTCCTTGATCCATGCGGCTGCCCCCCACTTTCTGTGGCCGTTTGCAGTCCGGTACGCTGCGCATCAGCTCAACCTCTGGCCCCGTGTCTCCTTGCCGGAGACCTCGCCCACACTGCTGTGGACGGGGGAGGTTGGCGATGCATCGCGTTTCCGGGTCTGGGGATCTCGAGCTTTTGTCTGCGGACAAGCTCTCCTCCCGTGCTGTTCCCTGCGTCTTCCTCGGCTTTGTCTCGGACGCGCCTGGTTGGCAGTTTTACCACGCCACCTCGCACCGAGTCTTGCCCTCTCAGGACGTCACTTTTGACGAGTCCGTCCCCTACTACCACCTCTTCCCCTACCGCACTGCCCCGCTCCCCCCCCCTGCCTCTCTTCCTCGCGCCAGGTGCTGCTGTCGTAGACCCCCTCCCCCCTCAGGGTGCCGCTCCCTCAGGTGTGTCTCAGGTAGACCCGGTTGAGCCTGTTGAGGTAGTTGTCGACTCTTGTCCTGCTGTGGGTGCGGAGCCTGGGGATGCTGAGCTTGGGGGTGCGGAGCCTGGGGGTGCTGAGCCTGGGGGTGCGGAGCCTGGGGGTTCGGAGCCTGGGGGTGCGGAGCCTGCGGGTGCAAAGCCTGGGGGTGCGGAGCCTGGGGGTGCTGAGCCTTGGGGTGCGGAGCTTGGGGTTGCTGAGCCTGGGAGTACTGAGCCTGGGGGTGCTAAGCCGCAGAGTCCGGAGTCTGGGGGTTCTGAGTCTGAAGGTCCTGAGCCTGAGGGTCCTACACCTGGCGGAGCCCTCTCCTCGGAGCAGCTGCGTGAGTGGTACTTCCAGTACTGCAGCCTCAGGAGAGGTACCTCGAGAGCCAGGCGTACTACTGGGACTGGTGCTAGTGCTTCTCCTCCTAGCCGGGAGCTCCCCTCCCGTGAGCGGATCCGTGAGTGGTTCGAGCGGCGCTGCACTCTTCGGAGTGACGCGCCTGGTGTCGCGGACCCCGCTGCTGCTGCTGGTGCTACTGGTGCTGGAGACTCTACTGGTTCTGCTAATGCTGCGGCCCAAGAGGTTGGAGCTGTTTCTAGTGCTGCGTACCCGGGCGTTGGAGCTACGGCTGGTGCTGCGGACCCGGGCGCTGGTGCTGCTGCTGGTGTTGAGGACCCGGGCGTTGGAGCTGCTGCTGGTACTGAGGACCCGGGCGTTGGAGCTGCTGCTGGTGCTGAGGACCCTAGAGCTGGTGCTGCTGCTAGTGCTATGGAGTCGGGCGTTGGAGCTGCTGCTGGTGCGGAGGACCCTGGCGCTGGTGTCTCTGCTGGTTCTGGAGTCGCTGCACGGCAGCGGCCGTACTTCGTTCCGCTCCTTCAGCAGGTTCTTGGTCTCCCGCCTTCTCTCGGTCCTCCTCCTCCCTTAGAGTGTCCACAGCCTGTCCATTCACGGTTACAGTTACAGCCCGCCTCCCCACTGCCTGCTCCTTCTCCCTACACTGGTCCTACTGGAGGTCTTGCTGAGCGTCGTGAGCCTGCGTCTTGCCCTGCGTCGCCTGTCCATACTGCTCGCACTAGTGGTTGCGATTCGCGTCAGCGTCCTCCTCCTGTCCCTGGCACGCACAGGATGTCTCTGCGTCCGTCCACTGCTCCTCTGCGTGCCCCTTTGCCTTCTCCTCCTGAGTCCTCTCTTCCTGCTCTTCCCGACCCGGATTCGGGCTCTCTTCGTACTGCCAGTCCTACTGTCACGCGTCTCCTTGCTACTATCGGCACTGACCCTTCTTTTGAGTCCACTGCTGCGTCCGCCCTAGTTGCTGAGCTCGTCGACTTTGCTGCTCGCTGTCGTCTAGACTACGCTGCTAGTCTTGTCGCTGAGTCTGAGTCTGTCTGTCCTCCGTCCGTCGGGGGTGAGTGTGCCCTTGGCACGGACGTCCTTGAGGACAGGCAGGAGGAGTTCTAGTGCTTGGCCGCTGCTTCACCTCATCTCGTGTCCGTACTGCTTACCCCTGAGGGAGACCCGGATGCACTTGACATCCCGACTCCGCGCTCTTACGCGGAGGCGATAGAGGGTCCCTACTCTTCTCAGTGGCAGGCAGCTATGGATGCAGAGATGGCTTCCTGGAAGTCCACAGGCACCTACGTTGACGCTGTCCCCCCTCCAGGGGCGAACATCGTCAGTGGCATGTGGATTTTCAGGGTGAAGCGGCCGCCGGGTTCTCCGCCTGGCTTCAAGGCGCGTTACCTGGCTCGTGGCTTCAGTCAGCGGCAGGGAGTTGACTACTTTCAGACCTTCTCTCCCACCCCAAAGATGACCACTCTTCGGGTACTGCTGCACATAGCTGCTCACCGTGACTACGAGCTACACTCTCTTGACTTCAGCACTGCTTTCTTGCAGGGCAGCCTGCACGAGGAGATCTGGCTGCGTCGCCCACCTGGTTTCACTGGGTCTTTTCCTCCTGGCACCCAGTGGAGCCTCCGGCGGCCAGTCTACGGTCTCCGCCAGGGACCGCTTGAGTGGCACGACACACTGAGGACTACGCTTGCGGCTCTTGGGTTTGCTCCCTCTACTGCCGACCCGTCGCTTTTTCTACACACAGACACTTCTCTGCCGCCGTTCTACATCCTCGTGTACGTTGACGACTTGGTCTTTGCCACAGCTGACACTGCTGGACTCGCCTACGTGAAGTCCGAGCTGCAGAAGAGACACACGTGCACAGACCTGGGTGAACTGCGCAGCTACCTTGGCTTGCAGATCACCCGGGACAGAGCACGCCGCACCATCACCCTAACTCAGTCACACATGGTGCAGCAGGTCCTTCAGCGCTTCGGCTTCACGTACTCCTCGCCTCAGGCCACTCCTCTGCCTACTCGCCACTCGCTCTCAGCTCTGCCTTCGGATGAGTCCGTAGAGTCGAGTGGCCCGTACCCAGAGCTTGTTGGCTGCCTCATGTACCTGATGACCTGCACACGACCTGACCTTGCATACCCTCTTAGCATTCTCGCACGCTATGTTGCTCCTGGGAGACACCGACCAGAGCACATGGCTGCAGCGAAGAGGGTGTTGCGCTACTTGTGCAGTACGTCGGGCATGGGGCAAGTGCTTGGAGGGCGGAGTCCAGTGGTCCTCACTGGTCACGACGCTTCTTGGGCTGACGACCAGGCTACGCAGCGGTCGTCACAGGGTTACACCTTCAGCCTTGGTTCTGGCTCTGTTTCGTGGCGGGCTACTCGCTCGTCTTCTGTTCTCGGCTCCAGTTGTGAGGCTGAGATCTACGCAGGGGCCATGGCTGCTCAGGAGCTTCGCTGGCTCACCTACCTACTGACCGACCTTGGAGAGCCGCCTCGTTCTCCTCCAGTCCTGTACGTAGACAACAAGGCCATGCTGGCCTTGTGTCGAGAGCAGAGACTGGAGCACAGAACAAAGCACATTGCTCTCCGCTACTTCCTTGCTCGTGAGCTACAGCAGCGTGGTCAGTTGCGGCTTGCGTACGTGGCCTCTGAGGCCAACACTGCTGATGTCTTCACCAAGGCACTTGCGCCTTGTGATCATCAGCGCTTCTGCACCCAGCTGGGTCTTGTACCTGTCTTGCCTCACTTGCTCACCTCTTGACCTTGCTTGTACTTTTACATATATATATACCTGCTCTTGCTTGTCTAGCCTTATATATATATGTACTCCTGCATGTGAACTGGCCTTGTGGCCTTGAACTTGTGCTCGGAATGTGTGGTGACTTTGTGATCCACCCTGAGCTTGCTTTGCTTTGCTTTACTTGACTGGTCTTGTGACCCCTAGTTCTCCCCCACTTCGCCTATGGGGGTGTGTCAAACATTATATATGTTGTGCTTGTTTAGGCTACAGTGGGTTAGCCTATAGGGGTTGTCAGAACAGTATAGCTTATGCTGTTGTGTAGGCTATAGTGGGGTATCCCATAGGGGGTACAACCAGTTAGGGTTTCATATTTGTACTCACTTCATTTCATAGTTCACTCATTCTTGTTCAACATGGTATAGAGCAGGTCCTTCCTAGGACCGATTTTTTTTTAGGGCCCACCACTACCTACCTACCTACCTACCTGCGCCCTAGGGCGCCTCGGCTTTCACGCCCCTAGAGGCCCCGTCGGCCCCGCGCTCTCGCACCTAGAGGCCTCGGTCGGCCCCGCGCTCGCTTTTAGAGGCCCCGAATCGGCCCCGCGCTTACCCCTAGAGGCCCGCGTCGGCCCCGCGCTCGTCCTTACCGGCCCCGATCGGCCCCGCGATCGTCCCTCACGGCCCCGATAGGCCCCGCGCTCGCCCTTAGAGGCCCACGTCGGCCCCGCGCTCGTCCCTTACGGCCCCGATCGGCCCCGCGCTCGTCCCTCACGGCCCCGATAGGCCCCGCGCTCGCCCTTAGCACCCACGTCAGCCCCGCGCTCGTCCCTCATGGCCCCACCCGCTCCCCTCGCTCGCCCTTAGCGGCCCCGAACGGCCCCACCCAGACCGAGCAGCCCGAACCGAGCCTGTCCCCTACTACCGCCTCTTCCCCTACCGCACTGCCCCGCTCCCACCCCCGCCTCTCTTCCTCGCGCCAGGTGCTGCTGTTGTAGACCCCCTCCCCCCTCAGGGTGCTGAGCCTGGGGGTGCTGACTCTGGGGGTGCTGAGCCTGGGGGTGCGGACTCTTGGGGTGCTGAGCCTTGGGGTGCGGTGACTGGGGGTGCTGAGCCTGGGGGTGCTGAGCCTGGGGGTTCTGACTCTGGCGGTGCTGGGCCTGAGGGTGCTACACCTGGACGAGACCTCTCCTCGGAGCAGTTGCGTGAGTGGTACTTACAGTACTGTAGCCTCCGAGGTGTTACCTCTGGGACCAGGCGCACTACAGGGACTGGTGCTGGTACTTCTCCTCCTAGGCGGGAGCTCCCCTCTCGTGAGCGGATCCGTGAGTGGTACGAGCGCCGTTGCATACTTCGCAGTGGTGCGCCTCGTCTCACGGACCCGGCTGCCCCTGGTGCTACGGACCCGGGCGTTGGAGCTGCTGCTGGTGCTGCAGACCCTGGCGTTGGAGCTGCTGCTGGTGCTGCGGACCCGAGAGTTGGAGGTGCTGCTGGTGCTGAGGACCCGGGCGTTGGGGCTGCGGCTGGTGCTGAGGACTCTGGCGTTGGAGCTGCTGCTGGTGCTGCGGACCCTGGCGTTGGAGCTGCTGCTGGTGCTGCGGACCCGAGAGTTGGAGGTGCTGCTGGTGCTGAGGACCCGGGCGTTGGGGCTGCGGCTGGTGCTGAGGACCCTGGCGTTGGAGCTGCTGCTGGTGCTGCGGACCCGGGAGTTGGAGGTGCTACTGGTGCTGAGGACCCTGGTGTTGAAGCCACTGGTGGTGCTGAGGACTCGGGCGTTGGTGCTGAGGCTAGTACTGGGGACCTGGGCGTTGGAGCTGCTGCTGGTTCTGGTACTGCCGCTGGGGGTACAGGTGCTGTCCCTGCTGTGTCTGGAGTCGCCGCGCGCCCTCAGCCGTACTTCGTTCCGCTCCTTCAGCAGGTTCTTGGTCTCTCGCGTCCTCCTGGTCCTCCTCCCTTAGCGTGTTCACAGCCTGTCCCGTCACAGTTACAGTTGCAGCCGGCCTCCCCACTACCTGCTCCTTCTCCTTACACTGGTCCTACTGGCGGTCTTACTGAGCGTCGTGAGTCTGCGTCTCGTCCTGCGTCGCCTGTCCGTCCTGCTAGCGCTAGTGCTCGTAGTTCGCGCCAGCGTCCTCCTCCTGCCCCTGGCACGCACCGGATGTTACTACGTCCGTCTACTGCTCCTCTGCGTGCCCCTTTGCCTTCTCCTCCTGCGTCCTCTCTTCCTGCTCTCGCCGACCCTGCGTCGAACTCTCTTCGTACTGCCAGTCCTACTGTCACGCGTCTCCTTGCTACTGCCGTCACTGACCCTTCTTTCGAGTCTTCTGCTGCGTCTGCCCTAGTTGCTGAGCTCGTCGACTTTGCTGCTCACTGTCGCCTAGACTACGCTGCGAGTCTTGTCGCTGAGTCTGAGTCTGTCTGTCCTCCGTCCGTCGGGAGTGCGTGTGCCCTTGGCACGGACGTCCTTGAGGACAGGCAGGAGGAGTTCCAGTGCTTGGCCGCTGCTTCACCTCATCTCGTGTCCGTACTGCTTACCCCTGAGGGAGACCCGGATGCACTTGACATCCCGACTCCGCGCTCTTACGCGGAGGCGATAGAGGGTCCCTACTCCTCTCAGTGGCAGGCAGCTATGGATGCAGAGATGGCTTCCTGGAAGTCCACAGGCACCTACGTTGACCTTGTCCCCCCTCCTGGGGCGAACATCGTCAGAGGCATGTGGATCTTCAGGGTGAAGCGGCCGCCGGGTTCTCCGCCTGTCTTCAAGGCGCGTTACGTGGCTCGTGGCTTCAGTCAGCGGCAGGGAGTTGACTACTTTCAGACCTTCTCCCCCACCCCGAAGATGACCACTCTTCGGGTACTGCTGCACGTTGCTGCTCACCGGGACTACGAGCTGCACTCTCTCGACTTCAGCACAGCTTTCTTGCAGGGCAGCCTGCACGAGGAGATCTGGCTGCGCCGCCCACCTGGCTTCACTGGGTCTTTCCCTCCTGGTACCCAGTGGAGTCTCCGGCGTCCAGTCTACGGTCTCGGCCAGGCGCCACGTGAGTGTCACGACACACTGAGGACTACGCTTGCGGCTCTTGGGTTCGCTCCTTCTACTGCCGACCCGTCGCTGTTTCTGCGCACCGACACCTCTCTGCCGCCGTTCTACATCCTCGTGTACGTCGACGACTTGGTCTTTGCCACAGCTAACACTACTGGACTCGCCTACGTGAAGTCCGAGCTGCAGAAGAGACACACGTGCACTGACCTGGGTGAACTGCGCAGCTACCTTGGCTTGCAAATCACCCGGGACAGAGCACGCCGCACCATTACCCTGACTCAGTCACACATGGTGCAGCAGGTCCTTCAGCGCTTCGGCTTCACGTACTCCTCGCCTCAGGCCACTCCTCTGTCTACTCGCCACTCGCTCTCAGCTCTGCCTTCGGATGAGTCCGTAGAGTCGAGTGGCCCGTACCCAGAGCTTGTTGGCTGCCTCATGTACCTGATGACCTGCACACGACCTGACCTTGCATACCCTCTTAGCATTCTCGCACGCTATGTTGCTCCTGGGAGACACCGACCAGAGCACATGGCTGCAGCGAAGAGGGTGTTGCGCTACTTGTGCAGTACGTCGGGCATGGGGCTAGTGCTTGGAGGGCGGAGTCCAGTGGTCCTCACTGGGCACGCGGACGCTTCTTGGGCTGACGACCAGGCTACGCAGCGGTCGTCACAGGGTTACACCTTCAGCCTTGGTTCCGGCTCTGTTTCGTGGCGGGCTACTCGCTCGTCTTCTGTTCTTGGCTCCAGTTGTGAGGCTGAGATCTACGCCGGGGCCATGGCTGCACAGGAGCTTCGCTAACTCACCTACCTGCTGACCGACCTTGGAGAGCCGCCTCGTTCTCCTCCAGTCCTGTACGTAGACAACAAGGCCATGCTGGCCTTGTGTCGAGAGCAGCGACTGGAGCACAGAACAAAGCACATTGCTCTCCGCTACTTCCTTGCTCGTGAGCTACAGCAGCGTGGACAGTTGCGGCTTGCGTACGTGGCCTCTGAGGCCAACACTGCTGATGTCTTCACCAAGGCACTTCCGCCTTGTGATCATCAGCGCTTCTGCACTCAGCTGGGTCTTGTTCCCGTCTTGCCTCACTTGCTCTCCTCTTGACCTTGCTTGTACTCTCACATATATATATACCTGCTCTTGCTTGTCTAGCTTTATATATATGTGTGTACTCTTGCATGTGAACTGGCCGTGTGGCCTTGACCCTGTGCTCGGACTGTGTGGTGACTTTGTGATCCACCCTGAGCTTGCTTTGCTTTGCTTTGCTTGACTGGTCTTGTGACCCCTTGTTCTCCCCCACTTTGCCTATGGGGGTGTGTCAGAACATTATAGCTTATGCTGTTGTGTAGGCTATAGTGGGGTATCCCATAGGGGGTACAACCAGTTAGGGTTTCATATTTGTACTCACTTCATTTCATAGTTCACTCATTCTTGTTCAACAGGGAGTACACAATTCTAGGGTTAGGTACTTGTACTGATTTCACTGCTAGTTCAATCATTCCAGTTCATTCATTTCAACAGAATTCTCCTCTAAGCCTTGACAGCTGTGTAGGCTTCACCTATGGGCAACGGGGAGCCTTAACACTGTGCTGCGGAGAGAGAATATTAACTCCACGGAACGCACGACCCTTTTCTACGCTCCATAGTACTTTGCCCAACTTCTCAGGTACCTGAATAATCTCTAAAGGCTTTTTCTTGGCCTCTAAATCTCCCCTGAATTTTTCAAAGGCTTGAAAACCACGAGAAGCAATATTTTTCGTTAGAGTATCTTTATAGGATACTTTTAACGAATTCTTACTTTCGTGGGTGTTCGGCTGGAGTTTCCCAGTCGGTGCAGAGTCTTTTTTCGCGGAGCCTCCATTCGCCTCGGCGATTTCCCCTGATGCCGGCCGGTCGTGACGTTTTATATTTACGCCATCATTTTCTCCTTTTTTCACCCGCTCCGAAGTCGCCACGTCGTCGCCTTTTTTTTCTTTTCGGATCTTTACGCAATCGTCGGGTCCATCCACGGCTACTGGCGATTCCCGTTTTTTTACTTCGGGGGTGCTCCACTGTTAGCGCCCTACATTGCCGCACGTGCTTTTTTCATTTTGTAGCACGACAAAATCTGATGCCCTGCTGCGCCGCAAAATTCGCATTTTGTCGGCTGCTGCTTCGCGTTGTATTTGTCGATGTCCATCGGTTCGGCAAACGTGGGGGGTGCCGATCGCTCCGTGCTGAATGTACGGTTCGGCGTGAAGCGTCATGTTTCGGGTTGACCTCGAGTCAATGTGTCGTATCGCTCGGCTGCACGCACGATGTCGCGGTAACTGTTGTAATTCGCTGCGATGACATGTCCGCGAATCTCCAACTTTAACCCTTCTGTGTACGCTTGGATTTTTTCGCCTTCGGTCAGGTCGGTGATGCGATTGAACAGGAGCTCCGTCTGTTGGGTGTACTGTGCTACACTACTGTATTGCTTATGCCGATGAATCTGCTGCCGCGCCATGTAGGTCGTATTAATGGGTTCGAAACGCTCAATTAAGTCTGCCCGAAACTGCTGCCACGTTTTCTCCCCGCGGGCCACGTCAGTGTCGTAAATCCACTCCAATGCCGGTCCACGTAACAGTGTCGCTGCGAGCCGAATCCTTGCTGTCGAGAGACTAAGTAATTAACAGTAGAAATGTGGGGCCTAGGCTTAGTAGCCTAGGCCCTAACTTAAGTGTCGAGCGGGTTTTCACCTAGGGTGAGTGTCGAGTGAGTTGAGAGAGGAAAATTGGAGAATGTGTGTCTTCACTATAGTTTCGAAGTACATATAGCAAAGGAAACACATAAGGTGCACCACCAAACAAAGTTTAAATATCTACACTAACTACAGCTACAGGCAGTTACAAATATATATATTGTGACACTCCCCCATAACTGCCTGCAGCAGGAGTATGTGTAGAATACAACCTGCAGGTGTACACATGCAAAATAAATAGCAAGCAACAGCAGGTAATGCAGGCGGGCTGACACTAAGTGGTCACCCCCTCCATCTCCTCACCCTCCTCCTTCCCCTCCCCCACACTGCTGCAGGAGCAGCAGAGAAGGGGGGGAAGAGAGGAGAGGTGGAGGGACGGCTACATGTTGCCTCACACCCGCCACCCCGGTACCACTCCCCCTGCTCCCCCACATCCTCACACCTTCTCCCCCCAGAAGCAGCTGCAGCGGTGGGACTGAAAGAAGGAGGAGGGGAAGGGAGAGAGGTGACGCCACACTCCAACACCCTCCACCCCCATACCCTCCTCCCCGCGGCTGCAGGGAGACAAAGGAGGAGGGGGGTGGGAAGGAAGAAAGCCGCAGAGCGGCGAAAAGGTGTCGGTGCAGTGGTGTCAGGGGCGGCTTCAGGGAGTGCAGGGGCGGAAAGGCCCGTCGCGGGCCAGTGCCACGGGGCGCACGACGGGTAGAATAGAAGGGCCCGATCGTGTGCCTCGGGGCGCACGACGAGCAGGGCACCATCGTGTGCCACGGGGCGCACGATGGGCAGACGAAGGGCACCGTCGCGTGCCACGGGGCGCGCGACGGGCAGGGAAGGAGTCACTCGCCCGTGGGCGGGACAATGTAAAAATAAAATCGTCACGCGCCCTAGGCGCGCGACCGGAAAACCTTAGCAGCGGAAGTGTAAAGTGGGCCCACAGGCCAGGACGAACCTAGCTCCGATAACATGTCGAGAGACTAAGTAATTAACAGTAGAAAGGTGGGGCCTAGGCTTAGTAGCCTAGGCCCTAACTTAAGTGTCGAGCGGGTTTTCACCTAGGGTGAGTGTCGAGTGAGTTGAGAGAGGAAAATTGGAGAATGTGTGTCTTCACTATAGTTTCGAAGTACATATAGCAAAGGAAACACATAAGGTGCACCACCAAACAAAGTTTAAATATCTACACTAACTACAGCTACAGGCAGTTACAAATATATATATTGTGACACTTGCTGCGTCGTGTGTCGGGGTCGAACAGCCAATGGCCTCGAAGTAAATTTCGAGGGTTGCCACGAATCGTCGAACGTCGGATCCTTTCGCGCTGGGATCGAACGCTTCAGGGAGCCTCGGTCGTGTTGCTTCGAGGTTCGGCGACAGTGGTGCCATCGGTCCGTAAAATGCCGGTGTCACCACTGCTGTGGGTGTTGTTGCTGCTACGTTCGCTGCTGCATTCGCTGCTGCTGCGGTGGCAATTCCTGGTTGGTGTGTCAGAAGGGCCTCGAGTCGTCGTAGCGCCGCCTGCGTCTGCTCCATGTCGGTGCGGAGGCTCTCGATGTCGCTCGTGGTCACATAGTTGTCGCCTTGGCCCTCCATGCCTGACATTGCGCGTTCGAAAAAACCGAAACGAGGAGGAGCGAAAAACACGGAACCGGTCTTACGTACCCGAATATCGGTGTTTATCAGCATCGCCCCCGCGGTTTTTGAAGACTCGGTTTTAGCGGTCGAAAAAACTTTCGCGTATAAACGGCTCTGATTACCAAGTGTGAGGATCTAGGATCGAGCTCAGAAAAGAGAATGTGAATCGAATGATCACCTGGGTACAACACGAGGCTATATATAGGCTCGACACAAGGCCCCGTAACCAGGTGTTACACGAAGGTTCTGAGGGTCGCGAAGCGTCCCGAACAGAGCCTTCTCGAATTCGGTAGAAGGCAATTCGATGGCAACCAAAAATCCCAGAATTCGGTGCACTCAACCTAGCTCGGTGCTATAACTATAATAAAGTATAGGAAAGCACCTAGCCTACGAAATCAAGCAATTCATGCATGCATATAATTATCCTATGCTAGAAATAGCATAATAGAGTTAAGGCAAGCAAACATAGCTGGAATAAGCCGTCGTACTCTCACAAGTCCGTAGAGCCGAGTGGCCCGTATCAAGAGCTAGTGGGCTGCCTCATGTACCTGATGACCTGCACTCGTCCTGACATTGCGTACCCTCTTGGCCTTCTAGCACGCTACGTGGCTCCTGGTAGGAACCGAAAGGTGCACTCTGATGCTGCAAAGAGGGTACTGCGTTACTTGTGTAGTACATTGGGCATGGGGCTCGTGCTTGGAGGGCGGGGTCCAGTTTTCCTCACTGGACACTCAGACGCTTCATGGGTTGACGACCTAGCTATGCAGCGGTCGTCTCAGGGTTACACGTTTAGCCTTGGATCCGGCTCTGTTTCTTGGCGGTCTACCCGCTCGTCTTCTGTTCTCAGCTCCAGATGTGAGGCTGAGATGTACGCGGGAGCTATGGCTGCACAGGAGTTACGCTAGCTCACCTACCTGCTGACCGGCTTGGGAGAGCGGCCTCGTTCTCCTCCAGTTCTGTACGTAGACAACAAGGCTACAATTGCCTTGTGTCAGGAGCACAGACTAGAGCACAGAACGAAGCACATCGCTCTGCATTACTTCCTTGCTCAAGAGTTGCAGCAGCGTGGTCAGCTTTGTCTTGCTTACGTGGCCACTCGGGCCAACACTGCTGATATATTCACCAAGGCACCATCAGCGCTTCTGTACTGTGTTGGGCCTTGTGCATGCTTTGCATCACTTGCTGACTGCTTGACTTTGTTTGTACTATGACCTATATATATATCTGCATGCTTACTCTTGCTAGGTAGTGATCACTTTATTATTTGATATATTTTATATAGCTCTGCATGTGGACCGGCCTTGTGGCCATTTGCTTGTGCTCAGAGTGTGTGGTGACTTCGTGATCCACCCTGAGCTTGCTTTTGCTTTGTTCTTCTCTTGACTGGTCTTGTGACCATTGTTTGCTTTGGCTATCCCCAACTTCGCTTATGGGGGTGTGTCAAAATATATGTGTATAAAGTTGTTTAGGCTACATAGGGGCTAGCCTTAGGAGGTATAGTTTTCACCTCGACATTCTTCTTTGTACCCCATCCAAGACCCAATCACTCACCTTTCACCTAATTCTCTTAACATTGGAAGATGTGAATTCAAAGCGGGACAAGGTGCTTTCGGAGCAGCAGGCGAGGTGCCTGTACTGCCCCTCGAACACTGCAAGTTTTGAGACGTCTCAAAAGCACGGCTAGCTGGATGTACTGCCCCCCCAACACTGCACGCGCACAAGTGTGATGAGGGAATGAAAGGGGGGAGCTTAGCCAGCACGGCCAACACCACCACCCACCATGCCCCTCCCACTCCCTTCACATCCAACGTCCCTTCCCCATCCCCACGGCACTTACAATCATGGTGAGCTTGGCCAGCACGGCCACCACCACCATGCCCATGCCCAGCTGCAGCGTTGTCGGCCGCGGCTCTGCTGCCTGTTGCACCACCCGCGACGCCACGCCTCGCGCCATCACGGCCTTCACAGATTTCCCTGCCTTCCTTGCCTTGCTTATGCCGCACCTCGTGCATTGCCCACTCCTCGCACTCACTAGCCCACGCTCGGCCTAGCAAAAGGTCACAAAATCCGGACTCGTTGCCTAGCAAGAAAGTTCACGAGATTTGGACTTCTCACAGCAAGCCAAGGGTCTAGTCAAAAGCGTTTTTCGCACACGTTGCCCCGCGCTCGGCCTGGCAGTCGCCACGGATCAGCGGGGGAGGGACGGACGCAGTTGCGATGACTCATCGGAAGGATGAAGGTGCAGGCGGAACGGCAGATGCGGCAACGGCAGGGAGTCAACGGAGACGCATTTATCCACCTATTTCCCCCCCAACCCACCTTTGCCTTCTTCCTACCTTTGTCTTCTTCCCACCTTTGTCTTCTTGCCTTCCCTCGGTTCTCCTTCCCCCTGCCGCTGCCGCTCAACAAGCCTGGTGGCGCGGAAAAGAAGGTTTTGGGAAGGATCGGCGGTTGGGAGGAACGAGAAGAGGAGAGGCGAGTGGCGCGGGGAGGATAGCTGCGAGGGGACGAGAGGGGGGTGAGGGAGGAACGATGCGATAAGCGATGTGGCATGGGTGATGAGAGAAACGGCAGTTGCGGCGGGCCTTGTGGTGATGCAACGAGGTGTGTTGGGTGGCACTGCACACAAAGAGCGGATCGCGCTAGTGCGGAGATAGGACAGTGCGAAAATAGGGCGAAGAGCGCGGAGGAAAACAGAAGCGGTGCGGGAACTGGGGCTTGGGCAAGAGAGCAGAGACGGGAGAGAATCAAGGGCGGCGCGGGAAGTGGGTCAAGGGCAGTATACAGGGCTGCACGTTTGGTATTTTTGTGTGGGAAAATTGGATCCTGTTCGGTTTTATGACTGATATTTCCTTTGGAGTGTAGTCAAGACTTTAAACGAATCTGATTCATTCGAGTACTCTTTAAACATTCGAATTGTGCGCGACGCGGCCGGTGTGAACAAACCTTCCACCTCACGCTCCTTCACTTCGACTCTCATCACAGCCTCTTCCATTGAACAATGCTTTTCTCAAAACTAGATAAACTCGAGTTCCGTGACTCTTGTCGCGAGGCGGCCTGGTTCATGGAGTGAAGTCCGCAGAATAGGAGCCCTTTTTTTTTTTCCAATCGAAGAGGCGAACAGCACGCGCGAGGTTACGGTCCTTGAGAAGGTGTCTTGTAGGAGTTTACGAGCCGCAAAAGATGCCCGGCGCGACGCTGACGGACACGCGTCCGTCGATGGACGGCTTGCTCCACGGCGTCGCCAGCGGCGGTGATGGCGACCCTCCGGTGGCGATTGCGACCTTTGAGGTTTTCCGAAAGACTCTCACCGGTGCAGACGACCGCCGCGATACGGCGAGTGAGATCGCCGGATCGCCGACGATCACCGGCGGCGACGGCGCTTCACCAGAGAATGAGGCGCGCTGTGAGTCGACGCCAGCGGCAGCGGGAAGACCCGCCGATGCCGTTGCAGACGGTATGGAACCTGATAATGCTGCAGAAGCGGCAGGATCAGCGGAAGGAGCAGGAGTAGCACCAGCAGCAGCAGCAGAAGCACCAGCAGAATCATCAGCGGAAGCATCAGAAGCAGCACCAGTGGCAGCAGCAGCAGCGACGGGCGTTGGCTTGGCGGCGGGTGAGTCGGCTGAGCGGCGCGACGGCGGTTCAGGCGAGGGGATTGGCGGCTGGTGGGGCAGGCGAGCCGCAGAGAGCGGCGAGTCGGCGGGGAAGGATTCGTGCAACGATTCCGACGATTCGGCGGCGAGCGACTGGAACGGCTGGCGAGCGGAGAAGGCGGCGACGGATGGCGAGCACGTGCCGTATGATGGCGAAAAGGTGGGGACTGGTGGTGAAAAGGCGGCGACAGATGGCGCAAAGGAAGGGAACGGTAGCGAAGAGAAGGCGGCAGATGGCGAAAAGGAAGGGAACAGTGGCGAAAAGAAGGCGGCAGATGGCGAAAAGGAAGGGAACAGTGGCGAAAAGGTGGGGAAAGGTGGCGAAGGGGCGGCGACGGGAGGAGGTGCGGCGAGGCGACAGAGGAAGACGGCGGAGGCTGCTGCAGCCGCCATGAAGCGGAAGGTACGGCGTCGGGGAATGGCTGAGACGATGAGGCGAATGAAACTCTCCGGTTCGATTCAACGGCGACAACGAAGCTGTCGCGTCGCAACTGACGTCGCCCTACCGCACTCCCGTTTTCCCCGCACGTCTCTGTCGCCTCGGCTGACCCTTTCGCGTGTCTCTGTCGCAGGAGGATCGCGGGCGTCGCAGAGAATCAGCTGACCTCCTGGCGACGTCGCAACGACTTCTTCGCGGTTAGTGCAGAGAATGCACGCCTATCACGCCCCCTTGACGCACACACATGCACATGCACATGCACATGCACATGCACGTGCACATGCACATGCACGTGCACATGCACATGCACATGCACGCAGAAGCAATATCGCCTTGCCATGCCGTGCCACTCTATTCGCATCCAGCTACTGCCATGCCGTGCCATTCCAATCCCTCCTGATCACTGCCCCGCCCCGCCCCGCCCTGCTCTGCCTGCTCTGCCCCGCCCCGCCCTGCGGCCCTACCCTGCCCTGCCCTGCCCTGCCCTGCCCTGCCCTGCCCTGCCCTGCCCTGCCCTGCCCTGCCCTGCCCTGCCCTGCCCTGCCCTGCCCTGCCCTGCCCTGCCCTGCCCTGCCCTGCCCCGCCCTCCCCTGGCCCGCCGTCCACCATGCACCAGAGAGCAGTGTGAAGTTCACGCGGCCACGCCTGGCAGCCATCTCGCTTGGCGGCTTCTTCACCTCCATGCGCGCGCGCATGGCGCTGCTGGATGCGCGCATGCCGCGGTGAGTCATGGATGGGGATAGGTGGGAGTTGGGGGTTGGGGGATGGGGGAAGGGGGATGGGGATGGGGATAGGCGGCTTCTTCACCACCGTACGCGCGCAGGGCGCTGCTGGATACAAGCATGCGCGGTAGGTGGGGGATGGGTGCACGCAATGTACGTGGGTGATGGGTGGTTCGGGGGATGGGTGACGGGATACGTGATGATATGGATGATAAGGTATGGGCGGTGGCCAATTGGTGAGGGGGGATGGGCGGTGGGCAATTGGTGAGGGGGGATGGGCGGTGGGCAATTGGTGAGGGGGGATGGGCGGTGGGCAATTGGTGAGGGGGGATGGGCGGTGGGCAATTGGTGAGGGGGGATGGGCGGTGGGCAATTGGTGAGGGGGGATGGGCGGTGGGCAATTGGTGAGGGGGGATGGGCGGTGGGCAATTGGTGAGGGGGGATGGGCGGTGGGCAAAAGGTGAGGGGGGATGGGCGGTGGGCAATTGGTGAGGGGGGATGGGCGGTGGGCAATTGGTGAGGGGGGATGGGCGGTGGGCAATAGGTGAGGGGGGATGGGCGGTGGGCAATAGGTGAGGGGGGATGGGCGGTGGGCAATAGGTGAGGGGGGATGGGCGGTGGGCAATAGGTGAGGGGGGATGGGCGGTGGGCAATAGGTGAGGGGGGATGGGCTCACATGCTGCCTTGTCTTGCCTTCTGCCGCGTCCTCTGCAACCTCCCCCATGCCCATTCCCCCCGTTCTCCCTGCAACCTCTGACTGCTGTCTGATGCTATTGCTGGGCTTTGAGCAGCCTCGAACCTCATTCCGGGTGGGCCATGTGGTGCTAATGCATCTCACTGTGCGTTGTGTTTTCTACGTGTCCCCATTCCCTACCCTCGCCCTGCATGCATCGGACAGAGAAACGGAAGAGGAGGACGAGGAAGATGAGATGGATGACGAGGATGATGACGTGGACGGTGAGGATGATGACGTGGACGGAGAGGATGAGGACGTGGGCGGAGAGGCGGAGGAGGAGGATGAGAAGCCCAAGGCAGGGACGAGCGGGCGAGGAGAAGGGGAGAATGCCAGGGGCGGCAGTGTCAGTGGCGATGCTGCTGCTGTGTCGAGTGGTCTGATCGCCGAAATGCTGCACCGCTTCGCACAGGAGGAGGAGGAAGGCGATGAGGAGGATGATGAGCTTATCGTGCTTGACTGCTCCCCTCCTGCTGCCGCTGCCACTGCGACAGCAGGAGGGGCAGCAGGAGCGGCAGCAGGAAAAGATGCAGATGAGAAGGGAAAGGGGGAGGAGAAGGGAGAGGTGGAAGGCGACTGTGCTGTGAAGCAAGGGGCCCAGGCAGGAAGGGATGCGCGGATGAACCGTGGAGAATACGAGGCTAGGGACGACGACACGATGAGGGCCATGTGGGAACAGGGTGGGGAGGGAGGGAAGAGAGAGAAGGGGGGAACGGGGGAGAAGGGGGATAAGGGAGAAAAGGGGGAGAAGGGGGATAAGGGAGAGAAGGGGGAGAAGGGGGATAAGGGAGAAAAGGGAGAGAAGGGAGACAAAGGGGGAACGGAGGAGAATCGGGACAAGGGAGAGACGGGCAGTGTAATGAAGTGCCCAGGGAAGGGATGTGGCACTGGCGAGGGCAGGGGTAGGGACGGGCCTGGGAGGATCAAGGAGCGAGAGAAGGTGTGTGGGCGAGCGCATGTGGGGAGTGCAGGGACGGCAGTGGACTCTAGCGCTGGTGTTGCAACGAGGGAGGCAGCTGCTGGGGCGTTTAGTGGGAGAGGGGCAGTGGAGGGAGAGAATACAGGCAGTGCAGGGCGAGGACAGGAAGGGGAGGAAGGGGCACGCAAGGCAGGGGCGGTGACAGCAGGGCAGAAACCAGATGCGGGCGGTGATGGGGGGAAACTGGGAGGTTCAGAGGTGGGGAAGCAGGGGGCGGCTGATGGGGAAAATCAGGGGGACGCAGAGGGGGGGAAGCTGGGGAGCGCAGAAAGGGGGAAACAGGGGGAAGCAAGGGGGGTAAAGCAGGGGGGAGACGTGCGGTGGTGGGTGGGGGCGCGTAAGGCAGCAGGAGTGGGGCCCAAGTCGCTGAGTGAGTGGGCCAAGGGGCGCGGGGGAGGGGCGGATACGCAAGGGGGGAAGGGGGCAAGTGCAGGAAGGGGCGCAGGTGGGGCTGCTGCTGCTGGTGCTGGTGTTAATGTTGCTGCTGCTGCTGGTGATGGTGGTGTTGGTGGTGCTGCTGCTGGTGATGGTGGTGTTGGTGGTGCTGCTGCTGGTGATGGTGGTGTTGGTGGTGGTGCTGCTGGTGATGGTGGTGTTGGTGGTGCTGCTGCTGGTGATGGTGGTGTTGGTGGTGCTGCTGCTGGTGATGGTGGTGTTGGTGGTGCTACTGCTGGTGCTGGTGCTGGTGCTGCAGCTGCTACAACTTCTGCTGCTGCTTCTGCTGACGACGTTACTATTGCTGCTGCTGTTGCCGGTGCTGCCGGTGCTGCCGGTGTTGCCGGTGCTGCCGGTGCTGCCGGTGCTGCCGGTGCTGCCGGTGCTGCCGGTGCTGCCGCTGGAGGTATAGGTAATCAAAGCGGGGATACAGGCAAGGGATCTTGTGGGGTGAGAGCAGCTGGGCGGAGATTCATTGACGACGCTGCTATGGAAGATGGGGGGGAGGATGAGGAGGAGAGAGGAGGGAATGATGATGAGGAGGAGGATAGGGGTAGAGCTTTGGGGGAGAATGGGCGAGATGCGAATTGGGACCGGATGGATATAGAGGATCTAGGAGAAGATAACAGTGAGGGTGAGAGTGAGGGCAACGAAGATGCTTGTAACGAGGACGAAGGAGAGGGGGAGGTTGACAAGGGGGTGGGAGATGAGGAAGAGGGGGAAGGAGAGGAAGAGAAGGAAGAGGGGGAAGAGGGGGAAGAGGGGGAGGAGGGGGAAGAAGGGGAGGATGAGGAAGAGGAAGGGTCAGATGGTGCGTTGGAGCGAGCGGCGCTACACAGGCAGTGGGAGGAGGAGGAGGATGAGCGCGTGCAGGGGGCGGTGATGGGCGGAGTGCAGGGGGGCTGGGCGCATGTGCGCATGGGCAGGCGGAACCAGGGTGGGGGGGAGCGGGGGAGCAGGGGGGTGGGTCTGATGGGGGATGGGGAGGAGGAGGAAGAGGAAGAGGAGGAGGCGGAGGAGGAAACGGGGGAGGATGGAGGGTTGAGGAAAGGCGGAGTGAGGAAGAGGAAGAGTGGAGAGAGTGGGAAGGGAGAGGGAGGGAAAGCGAAGGGGGCAGGTGGTGGGGAGTGGGGGTTACTGGCAAAGAAAGTGAGAATGCTGAAAGAGAGGGCGGGGGGAGGAGGGGAAAATATTGTTGGAGAGGGGAATGGAATGGAGCAGGATGGCAATTCGTGTGGCGCAACTGAGAGTGCGGAGAGGAAGAGCAGAGGAGAGGGAGAAGAGGCGGACGATTACTTTCCAAGTGATGATGCTGAGAATGGCAGCATCAGCGACAGTGATGATAGCAACGGCGCAGGCAGTGGTGATGGTGATGGTGAGGGAGATAAAAGTGATGAGGAGGAGGATGGTGATGAGGGCAAGAGAGCATCGCAAGACCTGGCAGAGCAGATGCGAGCCAAGAGACGCGTGGAGGAGATGGTGAGTGGGGAAGATGGGAAAGGCGGTGAATGGGGCAGTGATGAGTTGGGGGGAGGTTGGGTGAGGGGCGACAGAGGTAGACGAGCAGTGGGAAGGAGGTGATAGTTTGACAGCAGCACTCCCAGTCTTCTCACCCCATCCTCTCCCTTGCTCTCCTCTCTTCCCCCCGCCTCCTTCCCACCCCGACAGCTCCACATTAAGGTGCGGGACACAATCTTTGGCAGGACACATGGTCCTTGGCAGGACACACGGTCCTTGGCAGGACACATGGTCCTTGGCAGGACACACGGTCCTTGGCAGGACACACGGTCCTTGGCAGGACACACGGTCCTTGGCAGGACACACGGTCCTTGGCAGGACACATGGTCCTTGGCAGTGGAGGTAGCAGGCAGAATGCTGGAGACACACAGTCGTTGCAGTGGTGGCAACGCCACCAGACCTCCCTCCCGTCACTTATCCTTTCTCCAGACATCCCCACTCTCCCCTTCCCCCCTCAGCACCACAGGCAGGTGGTGCACGAGCCACGGGGCAGGGGAGGCAGCACTTTCATTGCAAGGAGGTTCAATGCGCTTTTAGGGCAGTGGCAGCACTCTCATCCCCCTCACTCCATTCTCTCTTCCTCCCTCTCCTCAACTCCCCTTCCCCTCCTTAAATGGCAGCACCACAGTGGGGTGAGGGACACAGTGTTGGGGCAATGGAAGCAGCACTCGCAATCCTCTTAACCCATCCTCTCTCTCACTCGCCTGTTCTCCCTTTTCCCCCACCGCAGCATCACAGGGAGGTGCGGGACACAGTACTGGGGCAGTGGAGGCAGCACTCCCACCGCAACATCACAGTCGTCAGAGGGGTTGGATTACCCGCCGTGCACTCACGTTCCACTTCCTTACAGCCACACGGCCCTTCATTACAGTCACACGGCCCTCCCATACAATCACATGGCCCCCGCTTGCAAGCACACCGACCGTCAGTCAATTCCTCGTACATCCATTTCAACCGCACTGCACCTGCACCAGTTGCAGCCTCCCCTTGGAGCAGTACCGCCCATTCCATTCCTGTGAGTCCTCCACTCTCTGCCCCTTCCTCCCCTCTGCCTTTTTCTTCATTGTCTCTTCCATTCCACGCCTCCTAATCATACTGTTGCCCCGCTTTTATTCCTCTCAATCTCTGGTCCATCCTGCTACCTTCCAATGATTTCTTCCTTCCCTTCCTCTCTTTCTTCCACCAGTCCCTCAGCAACGCACTTTACCATTCCCCTTGCTCCGTGCACAAACTCTCCTCTGCAGGCACCTTCCTTAGGCCTGCGAGCCTCCTCCCTTCTCGGGCAGCTTTCAAAGCTGCCCAAGGACTTCAATTTCACCACGGGCAGCTCTGGAAGGACCGGGCAAGCTGGCTCTTCTCGAGCATACATCTTCAAAGCCAAGGAAGCAGCAGACGGGGAAGACTCTTGAGGCGTCTCAAATGTCTTTTGGGGTATGACTGTACATCTTCACAACTCCAAGGAAGCACCAGAAGAGATGATCTCGTAGCTTGGTAAAAGTAGGTCGCCTTGCACATGCATCTGCTTTGTGGAGAATAGAAACTTCTAGGGATCAGCAGGGCATAATCCTATTTCCTAGAACAAACACCCATGGTGAAAGAGCAATATCGTACCAACGTACCTTCGTACCAATGTACCGTAGGTATGGTATTAATAAAAGTACGGTGACTATAAAAATGCACAAAAGCGTAAATATTTCGAACAACCGTCAAGGCTGTACAAGCCTCATTAGTAGACGATGATGGAAGGTCACCACCAGGGCTTTGATTTGAAATGAAGAGTGTACCAGGGCTATCTATGTTGAACTTACCGTAGAATAACAGGGAAATGGTGGGTTAGGTCAGAAATGGGGGGGGGAAGGGGGGGGGAATACAAAGAGAATGTCGAGAGAAATATTTTACCCCATGTTATCCAATGCACAAGAGGCTAAACTAAGATATGGCATATAACTTTGACACACCCCCATAGCATGAGTAAGATGAAAAATCGACCATGATAAAAATGTGGTCACAAGACCGGTCAAGCAAAGAAGTACCTCAGAGTGGATCTCAAGATCAGTGTGCAGTCGCAGGACCTGGAGGTCCTGCTGGAACCGTGCGCTCAGCTGGCGACGAACAGCACGGATCCAAGGGATCAAGACACTGCGAACATCCGCCTTGCTCCGCAAGGAGAAGACCGCGGTGCAGCGCGTAAAGTCGTCAACAACCAGCAGCGCTTCCGGTCCTGTCTACTTACGCGGGCGGGGCCCCACACGTCCATGTGGAGGGTCTGAAGAGGAGCAGTGGTCGGAGGAAACGAAGAAGAGTGAGGAGCGGCGTGCTGCCGCCCCTCGACGCAGGGAAGGCACGGCGGTGCAGACAACCTCGGGAGCGGGGGCAGGGATCCGGGGAGGCCAGAAACAAGGAGACGGGAGTGCATGCTGCGCAGAGGAGGGGGGGAGGGGTGACCCAGACGGTTGTGTCAGAGGAGAGATGGGTGCGTTAGTTATCGGCACGAGCAAGACGCAGCTAGCTGACCTGAAGCAGCTACCTGATTGGATGCAGCTACCTGTGCAGACTCAGTGGTCAGTATGTACAGGCCAGACCCGGGTCTCTGAGTGAACGTGGCGAGCTGGGCGCCAGTTCGGGAGTCCGTACAAATCGCCACAAGCTCACCCTTATGAGTAGTGGTAGTGACCAACTGGTCCTCGAGGACAGCGTTACTCACCAAGTTCGTAGCGAACGAGGGGAGGTGGGGACTTGAGAGTGAGCCGGAAGGGGCTGCCGGACACGGGAGAACGGTGGAGGCACGTATCAGAGGTCCACTGGTGATCCCCGATTGATCCTAAGGAAGGGTTACAGGCACGTTGGCCCGGGGGGTTATGGGCGCACTCACCCGCTACACAAACAAACCCTTTTATCCCAGTGGTTAGTGGCTGGTATTCTGACATGGTATCAGAGCGAAGGTCTCGGGTTCAAATCCCAGTGTGTGTGCTCCTCGGGCATCCCAGTGCGGGGGGGTGTCAGAGGTCCACTCATGATCCCCGATTGATCCTAGGAAAGGGTTACATGCACGTTGGCCTGGGGGGTTATGGGCGCACTCACCCGCTACACAAACAAGCCCTGGTTGGGATTTTGACAGCACGTGCTACTACTGGGCCCCCAGAGGGGTCAGCCAGAGTGACCGGGACAGGTGTAGTGAGCGGCGTGACTGTGGTGCAGTCGCGGAAGAAGCAGCGACGCGCCTGAGTCAAGTGTGAAGGTGTGCAAAGCCTCGGCAGGAACTGCACTTGTGCTGGCAGGCTCACAGGCACCTAGACTTGCAGTCTCTATACCAGCAGCAGCGGGCACACACGAGTAATAATCACCCTCAAAACTAGCAGAAGCAACATACATTGTATACATGCCAGCATGGATTTGGTCCCAATGAAGAGCAAACACATCTGTTCTTCTTGAGCAAGGCTAATCAGTCAGATGTCTTCAGCTCCGCACCGAACTTCTCGCGATACGCGTCTTCGAACTGAGGCCAGAACTTGGGAAGGCTAGGGTGCCCACTGCCCTTAAATTTTCATGGTTACAAAGTGTATGCACTTTCGTTAAGAATGGACAGATGTGCGCGATTGTAGCCTCATCAACACGTATTAAGTGGCATGTGTGTCAGCTTTCACCCCAATTCATGTGATCACAAAGTAGAATCGAATAATGGATGACTGGCAAGAGCATACAAGGGGGGTATATGAAACGTTCCATACGCTCTATGGTACAACCCTAGTTAGCCTTTAAGTACACATACAAACATGTAAATGTATATGTTGACACACCTAGGCTTGATGAGGTGCCAAGGGGAACAAAATCAACTCAGGGCGGCAGTACCAGTCCGGCAAGAGGCCACAATGTCAGTCATCAAGAACAACAAAGTGTACCGTATAGGTTATAACTATGCGCTGTACTATTAGCCCAGCCTTTGAGATAAACGGGGACACACGGCCAGTCAATGAGTATAACATGTGAGAACAAGTACAAAGTACAGAAAGCAGGATCCTATCATTTGAGGCCCTGTTGTGACAAGGCCAAATAAGTGGAGAACGGTTGGTGATCACAAGGCGAAAGCGCCTTGGTGAAGATATCAACTGTGTTGGCCCCCGAGGCCAAGTAAACTACGCGTGCCTGGCCGCGTTGCTGTAGCTCACGCATCAGGAAGTAATTCAGCTAGATGTGCTTGGCTCTGCCCTCCATCCTAGGCTCCTTGCATAGGAGGATCATTGTCCTGTTATCAGCGAACAGCTCCAGGGCAGGTCTATGCTGTCAAACATTATATATGTTGTGTTAGTTTAGGCTACAGTGGGTTAGCCTATAGGGGGTACACAATTCTAGGGTTAGGTACTTGTACTCATTTTCACTGCTAATTCATCCATTCCTGTTCACTGATTCCAACATGGTATAGAGCAGGTCCTTCCTAGGACCGAAATTTTCTAAGGGCCCACCACTACGTACCTACCTACCTGTGCCCTAGGGCGCCTCGGCGTGTCACGCCCCTAGAGGCCCCTCTTGACGGCCCCGCGCTAGCCCCGTTCAGGCCCCGTCGGCCCCTTTATGGCCCCGTTCAGGCCCCGCGCTAGCCGCGTTCAGGCCCCGTCGGCCCCGTTTCAGGCCCCGTCGGCCCCGCGCTAGCCCCTCTCAGGCCCCGTCGGCCCGCGCTAGCCCCGTTTCAGGCCCCGTCGGCCCCGTTTCAGGCCCCGTCGGCCCCGCGCTAGCCCCTCTCAGGCCCCGTCGGCCCGCGCTAGCCCCGTTTCAGGCCCCGTTGGCCCCGTTTAAGGCCCCGTCGGCCCCGCGCTAGCCCCTCTCAGGCCCCGTCGGCCCGCGCTAGCCCCGTTTCAGGCCCCGTCGGCCCCGCGCTAGCCCCTCTCAAGCCCCGTCGGCCCGCGCTAGCTCCGTTTCAGGCCCCGTCGGCCCCGCGCTAGCCCCTCTCAGGCCCCGTCGGCCCCGCGCTAGCCCCATTCAGGCCCCGATCGGGCCCGCACTAGCCCCGTTTCAGGCCCCGTCGGCCCCGTTTCAGGCCCCGTCGGCCCCGCGCTAGCCCCATTCAGGCCCCGTCGGCCCCTTGCTAGCCCCGTCAAGGCCCCGTTTGGCCCCGCGCTAGCCCCGCTCAGGCCCGGATCGGCCCCGCGCTCGCCCCTCTAGGGCCCCAACCGGCCCCGTGCCGACCTCGCCGACCCGTGCCCACCACTTAGAGGCCCCGGGCGGCCCGTTCCCGCCGCAGCACACGAGGGAGAGCGGGCGGCCCGTCCTCGCCGTGACCCGAGCCGCGCGACCCGAGCCGCGCGCCCCGAGCCGAGCCGCGCGCCCCGAGCCGAGCCGCGCGCCCTGAACCGAGCAGCGCCACCCAGCCGATCCGCGACCCGACCTGAACCGAGCCGCGCCGCCCTGCCCTACCTGGTTCGTCCTACCTGCTTCTCCTACTGCTACTACTGCTATTTCTACTGTTCCTATGGCTAGCCCACAGGTTCTCGTGTTCGATGCTGAGGGCCGCCCTGTGAAGTTTGACACCTGGCTCGATGACCTGCACCTCTACCTACAGCTCACAGCCAAGGATGACATCTCACTGTACGATCACGCCCTAGGCCATGTCACTGCCCCTGCTGCTACTGCTGACAGCACTACTCGCTCACAGTGGCAGACTCGTGATGCCCACGCTCGCTTCGCCATTCGCAACTCCCTGCCGATAGACGAACGCGAGCACTTTGGTCAGCACAAGACTGCACAGGCCCTGTACACAGCTATAGTTGCTCGCTACTCCTCACCTGCCTCTGCCGCACTAGGCCGTCTCTCCCTCCCCTACCTGTTTCCCGACCTGGCCTCCTTTCACACAGTCGCTGACCTCATCACGCACCTCCGTACTAGTGAGGCCCGCTTCCGTGCCGCCATGCCTGCTGAGTTCCTTGCCACGCACCCCCCTCCACTCTGGCTCACTCTCTACCACCTAGTCACCCGCCTCCCTGACACACTGCGTGCTGTCAGGGACCACTTCCTAGCTCGTTGCCCCACTGAGCTCACCATTGCCCTCCTCGAAAAGGAGCTACTTGCAGCTGAGACTAGCATAGTCGCTGTAGGTGCCTCTCGTGGCGACCCCCGTACCCCGTTCTTTGAGGGGTGTTCTCCTTCCCCCCTTCTTCCCTCTGTCGCCTCTGCTGCTGCTGTCGACCTTCTTGGTACTGAGAAGGTCGGCGCTGCGTCTGCCTCGAGCAGACGCCGCAGCGGCAAGGGCAAAGGGGGCAAGGGTGGTGGCGGTGACGGCGGGGGAGGCGGCGGTGGGGGCGGTGGAGGCAGTGGGGGTGGTGGCTCGGCTGGAGGGGCGAGTGGTAGCGGTGGGGGTGGTGGCGGCAGCGGCGGGGGAGGTAGCAGGAGTGGAGGCGGCGGTTGAGGTGGCGGTGGACAAGGCGGCGGCAAGGGTTGGGGTGGTCGAGGAGGTGGCAGCGGTGGTGGTGGCCGTGGAGGCACTGGCGGTGGCCAGGGCCAGCAACACACTCCCTCGCCCCAGGAGGTCCATGAGTGGTACTGTCAGCACGGGGGTGGGGGTGGTCTTAGCTGCACGTACGTCATTCGCACTGGTGACCGCACTGGTCAGCAGTGTGGACGACCCCACGCCACACAGCGCTGCTTCTCTCGTCTCGACGACGCTTGGCGTGTTCAGTTCCCTCAGGCCACTGAGCTGCCCCGCTGGCTTGATCTCCTGAAGAAGGGGATTGATATCTATGCTCTAGACTTTGATGCTATTCTATCTGCCATGTATGTGATGTCTACTAGTGGAGAGGGTGCTGAGTACCTGTGTGTGCCGCCCGACCCGGGCATTAGGGCCAGTGCGTCTGCCGCTCCAGGTACTCGCGTGTCGGCTACCCCAGGTGCTGGTGAGGCTGCTGCTCTAGGAGCTCGTGTGTCTCCCCCCCTTGGTACTGCGTCGACTGCCGCACTGCACACCTTCACACTGGACTCAGGTGCTTCTCGCTGCTTCTTTCGTGACCGCACTGCCCTTGAGCCGCTTGCTCGGCCAGTTGCTGTCTCCCTTGCTGACCCCTCTGGGGGTCCGGTCATTGCGACCTCTTCCACTGTCCTTCCCTGCCCTGCGGTCCCGTCGGGCACACTGTCAGGTCTCCACCTCCCCTCGTTCTCTACGAGCTTGGTGGCAGGATGTGCACTCCACGACGGGGGTTTTCACCAGTTCACCCCTGCCTACGAGCACGTGACACACTGCACGTGTGCTCGTACGGGCCGTCACTTGGCTACCTTCACTCGGCAACCGGGGTCAGACCTGTACACACTGACCACTGAGTCCCCTCAGGTTGCTGCGACTGCGTCCGCGTCCGCGTCAGGTCAGCTGTCCGCCCCCTGCTCGTGTCGCTCTTTGGCACACGAGACTGTCCTCTGGCACCACCGCCTTGGCCACCCGTCTGTGCAGCGGCTTCGTGCCATGCACTCCCGGTACCTCTCTGGCCTGCCCAGGGTCCTTCCTGCCCTCCCACCCTCGCCTGCTCCTACCTGTCTCCCCTGTGTCGAGGGACCGCAGCGCGCCGCTCCTCACTCCTCCTCGTTCCCCCCGACGACTGCTCCCTTGCAGACACTCCACATGGACGTGTGGGGCCCAGCCCGCGTCCGTGGTCAGGGTCAGGAGAGGTACTTCCTGATAGTTGTTGACGACTACTCGCGCTACACCTCGGTCTTCCCCTTGCGCACCAAGGGTGAGGTCCCCGATGTCTTGATCCCTTGGATCCGCAGAGCCCGTCTCCAGCTCAGCGAGCGTTTTCACTCGGACTTTCCTGGCCTGCGCTTGCACTCTGACAGAGGTGGTGAGTTCTCCTCCGACCTCTTGGCAGCCTACTGTGCTGAGCACGGCATTGAGCAGTCGTTCACGCTTCCGGCTTCTCCACAGCAGAATGGGTTTGCGGAGCGCCGCATTGGCCTGGTCATGGAGGTCGCCCGTACCTCCTTGATCCATGCGGCTGCCCCCCACTTTCTGTGGCCGTTTGCGGTCCGGTACGCTGCGCATCAGCTCAACCTCTGGCCCCGTGTCTCCTTGCCGGAGACCTCGCCCACGCTGCTGTGGACGGGGGAGGTTGGCGATGCGTCGCGTTTCCGGGTCTGGGGGTCTCGAGCTTTTGTCCGTGATTCGTCTACGGACAAGCTCTCCTCCCGTGCTGTTCCCTGCGTCTTCCTCGGCTTTGTCCCGGACGCGTCTGGTTGGCAGTTTTAACACGCCACCTCGCGCCGAGTCTTGCCCTCCCAGGACGTCACTTTTGACGAGTCCGTCCCCTACTACCGCCTCTTCCCCTACCGCACTGCCCCGCTCCCCCCCCCGCCTCTCTTCCTCGCGCCAGGTGCTGCTGTTGCAGACCCCCTCCCCCCTCAGGGTGCCGCTCCCTCAGGTGTGTCTCAGGTAGACCCGGTTGAGCCTGTTGAGGTAGCTGTCGACTCTCGTCCTGCTGGGGGTGCTGAGCCTGGGGGTGCTGAGCCTGGGGGTGTGGAGCCTGGGGGTGTGGAGCCTGGGGGTGTGGAGCCTGGGGGTGTGGAGCCGGGGGGTGTGGAGCTTGAGGGTGCTGAGCTTGGGGGTGTGGAGCCTCGTGGTGCTGAGCTGCGGAGTCCGGAGTCTGGGGGTTCTGAGTCTGGAGGTACTAGGCCTGGGAGTCCTGCACCTGGAGGAGCCCTCTCCTCGGAGCAGCTGCGTGCTTGGTACTTAGAGTACTGCAGCCTCCGGAGAGGTACCGCTCGAGCCGCACGTACTACTGGGACTGGTGCTAGTGCTTCTTCTCCCGTTCGGGAGCTCCCCTCCCGCGAGCGGATCCGAGAGTGGTACGAGCGGCGCTGCACTCTTCGGAGTGGCGTGCCTCGTGTTACGGACCCCGCTGCTGTTGGAGCTGCTGCTGGTGCTGAGGACCCGGGCGTTGGAGCTGCTGCAGGTGCTGAGGACCCGGGCGTTGGAGGTGCTGCTGGTGCTGAGGACCCGGGCGTTGGAGCCGCTGCTGGTGCTGAGGACCCGGGCGTTGGAGCTGCTGCTGGTGCTGAGGACCCAGGCGTTGGAGCTGCCGCTGGTGCTGCGGACCCGGGCGTTGGAGCTGCTACTGGTGCCGAGGACCCGGGCGTTGGAGCTGCGGCTGGTGCTGAGGACGTGGGCGCTGGATCTGCTGCTGGTGCTGCGGACCCTGGTGCGGGTGTCCCTGCTGGCTCTGGTGTCGCTGCTCGGTCTCGGCCGTACTTTGTTTTTCTCCTTTAGCAGGTTCTTGGTCAGCTTCCTCCTCCTTTTCCTCCTCCCTCCTTAGCGTGTCCTCCGCCTGTCCAGTTGCAGTCGGCGTTACCGTCTGCCTCCTCTCTCCCTGGTCCTGCTCCTTACACTTGTCCGACTGGAGGTCTTACTTAGCGGCGTGAGCCTGCGTCTCGTCCTGCATCGCCTTAGTCTCGTCCTGAGTCGCCTGTCCGCACTGCTCTCTCTAGTAGTCGAGTCCAGCGTCAGCGTCTTCCTGCTGTCCCAGGCACTCACCGGATGGCGCTTCGTCCGTCCACTGCTCCACAGCGTGTCCCACTGCGGTCTCCTCCTGCTTCCTCTCAGCCTGCTCTTGCTGACCCTGGGTCAGACTCTCTTCGTGCTACCAGTCCTACTGTCACGCGTCTCCTGGCTACTGTTGTCACTGACCCTTCCTTTGAGTCTGCTGTTGCGTCTGCCTTAGTTACTGAGCTTGTCGACTTTGCTGCTCGCTGTCGTCTAGACTACGCTGCTAGCGTAGTTGTGTGAAAATAGAGCGAGAATGAATGAACTATGAGTGAAGTGAGTACAAATAGCAAAACCCTAATTGGGTTGTACCCCCTATGGTATACCCCACTGTAGCCTACACAACAGCATAAGCTACATATATGTTCTGACACACCCCCATAGGCAAAGTGGGGGAGAACAAGGGGTCACAACACCAGTCAAGCAAAGCAAAGCAAAGCTCAGGGTGGATCACAAAGTCACCACACAGTCCGAGCACAAGAGCAAGGCCACAAGGCCAGTTCACATGCAGGAGTACACACATATATATATAAAGCTGGACAAGCAAGAGCAGGTATATATATGTGACAGTACAAGTAAAGTCAAGAGGAGAGCAAGTGAGGCAAGACAGGTACAAGACCCAGCTGGGTGCAGAAGCGCTGATGGTCACAAGGCGCGAGTGCCTTGGTGAACACATCAGCAGTGTTGGCCTCAGAGGCCACGTACGCAAGCCGCAACTGTCCACGCTGCTGTAGCTCACGAGCAAGGAAGTAGCGAAGAGCAATGTGCTTCGTTCTGTGCTCCAGACGCTGCTCTCGGCACAAGGCCAGCATGGCCTTGTTGTCTACGTACAGCACTGGAGGAGAACGAGGCGGCTCTCCAAGGTCAGTCAGCAGGTAGGTGAGCCAGCGAAGCTCCTGTGCAGCCATGGCCCCTGCGTAGATCTCAGCCTCACAACTCGAGCTGAGAACCGAAGACGAGCGAGTAGCCCGCCACGAGACAGAGCCGGAGCCAAGGCTGAAGGTGTAACCCTGTGACGACCGCTGCGTAGCCTGGTCGTCAGCCCAAGAAGCGTCCGCGTGACCTGTAAGTACCACTGGACTCCGCCCTCCAAGCACTAGCCCCATGCCCGACGTACTGCACAGGTAGCGCAATACCCTCTTCGCTGCAGCCATGTGCTCTGGTCGGTGTCTCCCAGGAGCAACATAGCGTGCAAGAATGCTAAGAGGGTATGCAAGGTCAGGTCGTGTGCAGGTCATTAGGTACATGAGGCAGCCAACAAGCTCTGGGTACGGGCCACTCGACTCTACGGACTCATCCGAAGGCAGAGTTGAGAGCGAGTGGCGAGTAGACAGAGGAGTGGCCTGAGGCGAGGAGTACGTGAAGCCGAAGCGCTGAAGGACCTGCTGCACCATGTGTGACTGAGTCAAGGTAATGGTGCGGCGTGCTCTGTCCCGAGTGATCTGCAAGCCAAGGTAGCTGCGCAGTTCACCCAGGTCTGTGCACGTGTGTCTCTTCAACAGCTCGGACTTCACGTAGGCGAGTCCAGCAGTGTCCGCTGTGGCAAAGACCAAGTCGTCGACGTACACGAGGATATAGAACGGCGGCAGTGAAGTGTCGGTGCGCAGAAACAGCGACGGGTCAGCAGTAGAAGGAGCAAACCCAAGGGCCGCAAGTGTAGTCCTCAGTGTGTCGTGCCACTCACGTGGTGCCTGGCGGAGACCGTAGACTGGCCGTCGGAGGCTCCACTGGGTGCCAGGAGGGAAAGTCCCAGTGAAGCCAGGTGGACGGCGCAGCTAGATCTCCTCGTGCAGGCTGCCCTGCAAGAACGCAGTACTGAAGTCGAGAGAGTGAAGCTCGTAGTCGCGCTGAGCGGCTATGTGCAGCAGCACCCGAAGAGTGGTCATCTTCGGGGTGGGAGAGAAGGTCTGAAAGTAGTCAACTCCCTGCCGCTGACTGAAGCCACGAGAGACGTACCGCGCCTTGAAGACAGGTGGAGAGCCCGGCGGCCGCTTCACCCTGAAGATCCACATGCCACTGACGTTGTTCGCCCCAGGAGGGGGAACCGCGTCAACGTAGGTGCCTGTGGACTTCCAGGAAGCCATCTCTGCATCCATAGCTGCCTGCCACTGAGAGGAGTAGGGACCCACTACGGCCTCCGCGTAAGAGCGCGGAGTCGGGATGTCTAGTGCATCCGGGTCTCCCTCAGGAGCAAGCAGTACCGACGCGAGATGAGGTGAAGCAGCAGCCAGACACTGGAACTCCTCCTGCCTGTCCTCTAGGACGTCCGTGCCAAGAGCACACTCACCCCCGACGGACGGAGGACAGACACACGCAGACTCAGCAACAAGACTAGCAGCGTAGTCTAGACGACAGCGAGCAGCAAAGTCGACGAGCTCAGCGACAAGAGCAGACGCAGCAGCGGACTCAAAAGAGGGGTCAGTGACGACAGTAGCTAGCAGACGCGTGACAGTAGAACTGGCAGCACGAAGGGAGTCCGACTCTGGGTCGGTAAGCACAGGAAGGGAGGACTCTGGAGGAGAAGGCAAAAGGGCACGCAGAGGAGCAGTGGACGGACGCAGAGACATCCGGTGCGTGCCAGGGACAGGAGGAGGACGCGGACGCAAACCACGACCACTAGCGCGGGCAGCACGAACAGGCGACGCGGGACGAGACGCAGGCTCACAACGCTCAGTAAGACCTCCAGTAGGACCAGTGTAAGGAGAGGGAGCAGGCAGTGGGGAGGTAGGCTCCAACAGTGACTGCGACTGGACAGGCTGTGGACACTCTACCGGAGGAGAAAGACCAAGAACCTGCTGCAGAAGCGGAACGAAGTACGGTCGAGGCCGCGCGGCAGCTCCAGACTCAGCAGGGACAGCACCAGCACCCTCAGCGGCAGCACCAGCGCCACCAACACCTCCAGCGGCAGTACCTCCAGCAGCACCAGCAGCAGAACCACCGTCAGGACAGACAGCAGCAGACTCAGCACCACCGCCCTCAGCAGCCCCAGCTCCAGTAGGACCCGCAGGCGTAGCACCTCCGGGACCGGCGGCACCAGCACCCTCGACGGTCGGAGAAGCTCCAGCTCCAGCAGTACGCCTCCAGCGGCGAGCAAACCACTCGCGCAGCTCCTGTGGAGAGAGGGGCTCCCGCCAAGACGCAGCACCAGGAGAAACCCCAGGCTCAGCGGCTCCAGACGTAGCACCCCCAGGCTCAGCAGCCCCAAACTCAGCACCCCCAGGCTCAGCAGCTCCAGACTCAGCACCCCCAGGCTCAGCAGCTCCAGCTCCAGTAGGACCCGCAGGCCCAGCAGCTCCGAGACCGGCAGCACCAGCACCCTCAGCAGTCGAAGGAGCTCCAGCTCCAGCAGCACGCCTCCAGCGGCGAGCAAACCACTCGCGCAGCTCCTGTGGAGAGAGCGGCTCCCGCCGAGACGGAGCAACCGGAGAGCCCCCAGGTCCAGCAGTCGCAGGCTCCGCACCTCCAGGCTCAGCACCCCCAGGCTCAACAGCTCCTGACGTAGCACCTCCCGGCTCAGCACCCCCAGCAGCAGCACCCCCAAGCTCTGCACCCGCAGGCGTAGCACCCCCAGACTCTGCACCCGCAGCAGGACCAGACTCAGCAGCAACCTCAACTGGCTCGACTGTGTCTACCTGGGACACACCTGAAGGGGCAGGAACCTGAGGGGGGAGGGGGTCTACCGGGGGGGGAACTGGCACCAGGAAGTCCGGTGGGGGGGGGAGGGAAGGAGTACGGTAGGGGAAGAGGCGGTAGAAGGGGACTGACTCGTCGAACGTGACGTCCTGGGAGGACAGAACACGACGAGAGGAGGGGTGGTAGAACTGCCACCCTGGAGCGTCAGGGGGGAAGCCAAGGAAGACACAGGGAGCAGCACGGGGGGACAGCTTGTCCGCAGACAAGTCGCGGACAAACGCCCGAGATCCCCAGACACGGAACGCAGACGCATCGCCGACCTTCCCCGTCCACAGTAACACTGGGGACATATCGGGCCGAGAGACCCTGGGGTGAAGGTTGAGCTAATGCGCCGCGTACCGAACCGCAAACGGCCACAGAAAATGGGGGGCAGCCGCATGCATCATGGACGTACGAGCGACATCCATGACCATGCCAATGCGGCGCTCAGGAATCTTATTTTGCTGTGGAGAGTCCGGAAGCGTGAAGGTCTGGCGGATCCCCCGAGCACGACAGTAGTCTCGCAGAAGGCGAGAGGAGAACTCTCCGCCTCTGTCCGAGTGCAGACGCAGAACAGGAAAGTCCGAGCCGAAGCTCTTCCTGAGCTGGAGACGAGCCTCGCGGATCCAGTCGATCAGCACCTCAGTGACAGCACCCTTGCTGCGCAAGGGGAAGACTGTGGTGTAACGCGAGTAGTCGTCAACCACCAACAGGAAGTAGCGCTCGTGACCCTGCCCACGGACGGGGGCCGGGCCCCACACGTCCATGTGAAGTGTCTGCAGAGGAGCCTCTGTCGGGGGAAACTGGGAGGAGTGAGGAGCAGCCCTGAGGCGCCCCTCGACACAGGGGACACAGGAAGGTCCTGGTCCCGAAGGAAGGGGAGGGAGAGACTGGGGAAGACCAGAGACAAGGACACGGGAAGCCATGCCCCGAAGACGGGGCAAGGAGGGGTGGCCAAGACGGTGGTGCCACAGGAGAGTCTCATGAGACAAGAGGCGACACGAGCAGGGGGCAGACTCAGGACCAGACTTGGACGCAGCAGCAAACACCTGACCTGACGCTGCTACCTGACCGGACGCAGGGACAGGAGGAGACTCAGTGGTCAGGGTGTAGAGGCTCGACCCCGGCCGACGCGAGAACGTGGCCAGGTGCCGGCCTGTGCGTGCGTCCGTGCAGTGGGTCACCCGCTGACTCGCAGGAGTAAACTGGTGAACCCCCGCATCCTGCAGGTCTGCACCACTCACCAAGTTCGTCGAGAACGAGGGGAGGTACAGGCCAGACAGGGTGCCCGAGGGGGCAGCCGGACACGGGAGGACAGTGGAAAAGTGAGCGAGGACAGGACCCCCAGAGGGGTCAGCCAGGGAGACTGCAACAGGCCGACCAAGCGGCGTGAGTGTGGTGCGGTCCCGAAAGAAGGAGCGAGAAGCCCCAGAGTCAAGTGTAAAGGTGAGGGAGGCCGAAGCCAACGTGGTACCTGAGAGCGCAGCCTCACCCGCACCTGAGGAAGCAGACTCACTAGCACCTAGAGCAGCAGCCGCACCTGTACCTGGAGCAGGAGACTCACTAGCACCCAGAGCAGCAGCAGCCTCACCAGTAGCTAGAGCAGCAGGTCCTATACCCGGGTCAGGCGGTACGCACAGGTGACCGGCACGGTCAGCACTAGTAGGCAATGCATACATGGCAGTGAGAATAGCATCATAGTCAAGAGCAAATATATCTACCCTCTGCCTAAGCAACTCCACCTAGTCGGGGAGCTCAGCCTCGTCGCCAAACACGGTACGCCAGGCGTCGCTCAGACAGGCGAAGCAGCGGGACTGTGTATGACTAGGTGTCCCACAAGGCTGACCAGTCCGAGCACCAGTGAGAATCACGTAAGAGCAGCGAACAGAACTGAGAGACCCTCCACTCTGAGCGTACCACTCACGAAGCTGCTGAGGCGTGAGAGACGCGCGGGGGGGTCGCGGGAGCTGCATCTGGCCGCCACCAGTAGTAGAAGCAGCAGGAGTGGTAGCAGTAGTAGCGCCACCACCCCGACAGCCCCAACCAGCGTACCACTCACGCAGCTGCTGGGGCGTGAGGGACTCACGCAGACGTCGATGGGGCCGCATCTGGCTCCACCAGTAGAGGCAGGAGCAGGAGTAGCAGCAGTAAGGCAGGCAGCCAGGCAAGCCAAAAAGGGAGGCAGGCAGGCAAGCAGGCGACGCGCAGCGTGCTAGCAGGGCAGGGGCTCACCAGTGGTGGGTAGAGTAGGCTCGGCGACTCAGAGGCTCGGCAGCACGGCGGCTCTGCGGCTCGGGCGACTCGGGCGGCTCGGCGGTAGGGCGGCTCGGCAGCAACTGCAGCTCGGCAGCTCGGCGACCCGGCAGCGCGGCTGTAGGGCGGCTCGGCCGCAAGCGGCCCCCTCAGGTCGCCTCGACAGGCGACGGGAAAAGGGGGGGGGGGGGGGGGGGGGGGGGGGGGGGAGGCGGCTCGGGCGGCTCGGGCGGCTCAGGCGGCTCGGGCAGCTCGGGCAGTCAGCGGCACAGGCGGTTCGGGCGGCTCGGCTCCTCAGCTGCGCAGACGGCTTGGGCGGCTCAGGCTGCACGGCGGCTAACGGGCGGCGTGGGGGGCCAGGACGGCGGCGTGCAGCAGGGACGGGCAGCGCACGGGCGGTGTGAGGCCGGGACGGGCGCGCGCGGGCGGCTAGGGGCCGGGACGGGCGCGCGCGGGTGGCTAGGGGCCGGGACGGGCGGCGCGCGGGCGGCTAGGGGCCTGAACGGGCGGCGCGCGAGCGGCTAGGGGCCGGGATAGGCGGCGCGCGGGCGGCTGAGGGCCGGGACGGGCGGCGCGCGGGCGGCTAGGGGCCTGAACGGGCGGCGCGCGAGCGGCTAGGGGCCGGGACGGGCGGCGCGCGGGCGGCTAGGGGCCTGAACGGGCGGCGCGCGAGCGGCTAGGGGCCGGGACAGGCGGCGCGCGGGCGGCTAAGGGCCTGAACGGGCGGCGCGCGAGCGGCTAGGGGCCGGGACGGGCGGCGCGCGGGCGGCTAAGGGCCGAGACGGGCGGCGCGCGGGCGGCTAGGGGCCTAAACGGGCGGCGCGCGGGCGGCTAGGGGCCGGGACAGGCGGCGCGCGGGCGGCTAGGGGCCTGCAGGGCAGGCCGAAAGAGTGAGAGCGAGGGCCCGGAGCGCGCTCAGGGCAGAAAAAAAAGTTTAAAAGTGGTGGGCCCTAAGCACAGTTCCCACGGGGGAACCTGCTCGATACCATGTGAAAATAGAGCGAGAATGAATGAACTATGAGTGAAGTGAGTACAAATAGCAAAACCCTAATTGGGTTGTACCCCCTAGGGTATACCCCACTGTAGCCTACACAACAGCATAAGCTACATATATGTTCTGACAAGTTGCTGAGTCTGAGTCTGTCTGCCCTCCGTCCGTCGGGGGTGAGTGTGCTCTTGGCACTGACGTCCTTGAGGACAGGCAGGAGGAGTTTGAGTGCTTTGCTGCCGCTTTGCCCCATCTCGTGTCCATACTTGTTGCCCCTGAGGGAGACCCGGATGCACCAGACATCCCGACCCCACGCTCTTACGCAGAGGCGATGGCCGGTCCCTACTCCTCTCAGTGGCAGTCAGCCATGGACACAGAGATGGCTTCCTGGAAGTCCACAGGCACCTACGTCGACGAGGTTCCCCCACCTGGGGCGAACATCGTCAGTGGCATGTGGATTTTCAGGGTGAAGCGGCCGCCGGGCTCTCCGCCTGTCTTCAAGGCGCGTTACGTTGCACGAGGCTTCAGTCAGCGAGAGGGAGTTGACTTCTTCCAGACCTTCTCCCCGACCCCGAAGATGACCACTCTTCGGGTTCTGCTGCACGTCGCCGCTCAGCGTGACTACGAGCTCCACTCGCTTGAATTCAGCACTGCTTTCCTGCAGGGCAGCCTGCACGAGGAGATCTGGCTGCGCCGTCCACTTGGCTTCACTGGGTCGTTCCCTCCTGGTACCCAGTGGAGCCTTAGACGGCCAGTCTACGGTCTCCGCCAGGCGCCTCGTGAGTGGCACGACACACTGAGGACTACGCTTGCGGCTCTTGGGTTCGCGCCTTCTACTGCTGACCCGTCGCTGTTTCTACGCACCGACACCTCACTGTCGCCGTTCTACGTCCTTGTTTACGTCGACGACTTGGTCTTTGCTACTGCTGACACTGTGGCACTCGCCCACGTGAAGTCGGAGCTGCAGAAGAGACACACGTGCACAGACCTGGGTGAACTGACAAGCTATCTTGGCTTGCGGATCACCCGGGACAGAGCACGCCGCACCATCACCTTGACTCAGTCACACATGGTGCAGCAGGTCCTTCAGCACTTCCGCTTCACGTACTCCTCGCCTCAGCCCACTCCTCTGCCTACCGGTCACTCGCTCTCAGCTCTGCCTTTGGATGAGTCCGTAGAGTCGAGTGGCCCGTATCCAGAGCTTGTGGGTTGCCTCATGTACCTCGACCTGACCTTGCATACCCTCTCAGCATTCTTGCACGCTATGTCGCTCCCGGCCGTCACCGGAAGGAGCACATGGATGCAGCTAAGAGGGTGCTGCGCTACTTGTGCAGTACGTCGGGCATGGGGCTAGTGCTTGGAGGGCGAGTCCCAGTTGTTCTCACTGGGCACTCAGACGCTTCTTGGGCAGACGACCAGGCTACGCAGCGGTCGTCACAGGGTTACACCTTCAGCCTTGGTTCCGGCTCTGTTTCGTGGCGGGCTACTCGCTCGTCTTCTGTTCTTGGCTCCAGTTGTGAGGCCGAGATCTACGCCAGGGCCATGGCTGCACAGGAGCTTCGCTGGCTCACCTACCTGCTTACCGACCTTGGAGAGCCGCCTCGTTCTCCTCCAGTCCTGTACGTAGACAACAAGGCCATGCTGGCCTTGTGTCGAGAGCAGAGACTGGAGCACAGAACAAAGCACATTGCTCTTCGCTACTTCCTTGCTCGTGAGCTACAGCAGCGTGGTCAGTTGCGGCTTGCGTACGTGGCCTCTGAGGCCAACACTGCTGATGTTTTCACCAAGGCACTTGCGCCTTGTGATCATCAGCGCTTCTGTGCTCAGCTTGGTCTTGTGCCTGTCTTGCCTCACTTGCTCACTTCTTGACCTTGCTTGTACTGTCACATATATATACACCTGCTCTTGTTTGCTTAGCTTCTTATATATATATATGTGCTCCTGCATGTGAACTGGCCTTCTGGCCTTGAACTTATGCTCGGAATGTGTGGTGACTTTGTGATCCACCCTGAGCTTTGCTTTGCTTTGCTTGACTGGTCTTGTGACCCCTTGTTCTCACCCACTTTGCCTATGGGGGTGTGTCAAATTATAATGTTGTCTAGGCTTTAGTGGGGTAGCCCATATGGGGTACACATTTCTAGGGTTGCATATTTGTATCACTTTCATTCCATAGTCATATCATTCTCATTCTAATTTCCTCAACGCCGTCCTTCAGGATGCTTGGGTTGATACCCAATCCCTGGAGGACAGCGTGTGGCGATCTGCACGTGTGCATGGACGGGCCGTCACCTGGCCACGTTCACCCGTCGGCGTGGGTTGAGCCTGTACACACTGACTACTGAGCCTTCTCAAGTAGCTGCGTCCGCGTCTGCGTCAGGTCACCTTGCTGCCCTTTGTTCGTGTCGCCTCCTGTCGCACCACACTCTCCTTTGGCACCACCGCCTAGGTCACCCCTCCCTGCCACGCCTCCATGGCATGCACTCCCTCCTCCTTGTCTCTGGTCTTCCCATGTCTCTGCCCCCCCCTCCCACCCTCGCCTGCCCCTCCCTGCCTTCCCTTTGTAAAGGGGCGACAACACGCCGCTCCTCACTCCTCATTTCCCCCGACGACTGCTCCCCTTCAGACTCTCCACATGGACGTGTGGGGCCCAGCCCGCGTCCAGGGACAGGGCCGCGAGCAATACTTTCTGCTGGTTGTTGACGACTACTCACGTTACACCACGGTCTTCCCCTTCTGCAGCAAGGGGGAGGTCCCTGATGTTTTGATCCCTTGGATTCGCGCTGTCCGTCTCCAGCTCCGCGAGCGATTTGACACGGACCTTCCTAACCTGCGTCAGCACTCTGACAGAGGTGGTGAGTTCTCCAACAACCTTTTGCAGGAATTTTGTCGTAGGGAGGGCATCCTCCAGTTGTTCACGCTTCCGGCCTCTCCGTAGCAGAATGGGATTGCTGAGCGCCGCATTGGCTTAGTCATGGAGGTCGCTCGTACCTCCATGATCCATGCGGCTGCTCCCCATTTTCTGTGGCTGTTTGCGGTCCGGTACGCTGCGCATCAGCTCAACCTCTGGCCCTGTATCTCCTTGCCGGAGACCTCGCCTACACTTCGTTGGACGGGAGAGGTTGGCGATGTGTCGGTATTCCAGGTCTGGGGCTGTCGTGCCTTTGTCCGCGATACCTCCGACGACAAGCTCTCCTCGCGCGCCGTTTTCTGCATCTTCCTTGGCTTTCCTCATGACGCGCACAGCTGGCAGTTTTACCACCCAACCTCGCGCCGTGTCCTACCCTCTCAGGATGTCACGTTCGACGAGTCGGTTCTCTTTTACCGTCTCTTCTTCTACCGCACTGCCCCTCTCCCCCCCCCCCTCCCCCCCCCCCCCCCCCCCACCGCTCTTCCTCGCTGCAGGTCCCCCTCCGGTAGACCCCCTCCCCCCTCAGGGTCTTGCTCCTTCAGGTGTGTCTCAGGTAGACCCACTCCCCTTGGTTAAGCCTCTCGAGGTCACTGGTGACTCTGGTGCTGCTCGGGGTGCTGCGTCTGGGGGTGCTGAGCCTGCGGTTGCGGAGCCTGAGCGTGCGGAGCCTGGAGGTGCTCAGCCTGAGCGTGTGGAGTTTGGGGCTTCTGAGCCTGAGCGTGTGGAGCCAGGAGGTGCTGAGCCTGCGAGTGCGGAGCCCGGGGGTGCTGCGCCTGAGCGTGCGGAGCCTGGGGGTGCTGAGTCTGGGGGTGCTGAGCCTAGGGGTCATGCGTCTACACTACGGGAGCCTCTCTCACCACAGCAATTACGCGGGTGGTACGCTCGGCGATGTAGCCTTTGGAGTGTCGTTGCTGGAGCTGGAGGCCCTGGAGCTTCTAGTCCTAGAGGTGCTGGAGGTACTGCTGGTACTGGAGGTACTAGAGGTGCTGGAGTTACTAGTCCTGGAGGTCCCACTAGGGCCTCGCCCCAACGGTCTAGCCGGCGGGAGCCTCCCTCACCACAGCAGTAGGGCTAGTGGTACGCTAGGCGCTGTAGCCTTCGGAGTGGCGCTGCTGGAGATGGAGGCCCTGGAGCTGCTAGTGCTGGAGGTGTTGGTGGTGCTGGCACTGCTGGTCCCCGTGGTGCTCGTGCTGGTGGCGCTGGAGCTGCCGGAGCTGGTGGTGCTGCTAGTGCTGGAGGTGCTGGACGTAGTGGAGCTTCTGGAGCTGCTGGAGCTGGTGGTGCTGCTGCTGCTCGAGATGGTGGAGCTGCTAGTCTTTGAGGTGCTCGTACTGATGGTACTGGAGATGCTGGAGCTGGTGGTGGTGCTGCTGCTGCTGGAGGTGCTGGAGCTGCTGGTCCCGGAGGTGCTCGTACTGGAGGCACTGGAGCGGCCGGAGCTGGTGGTGTTGCTGCTGCTGGAGGTGTTGGAGGTGGTGGAGGTGCTAGAGCTGCTGGTCCCGGAGGTGCTCGTACTGGAGGTACTGGAGCTGCTGGAGCAGGTGGTGCTGCTGGTACTGGAGGTGCTGGAGGTGCTCGAGGTGCTGGGGGCGCTGGAGCTGGCCATACTAGTGCTGGAGGCACTGTACCGCAGCGCCTGCTTTTCGCTCCACCGTCGCCGATGTCACTGCCGCCACCTGGCTCGGTGCTTCGCCAAGTTCTTAGTCTCCCGTCTACTAGTGGCCTTAGGACGCGTCACAATTGAAACATCGATCCTGCGCACGATCGGTGCTACGTGGCTTCATTATCTGTCGCCAATGTACAGTTGTCCCCTCGGAGTCACGCGATCGATGTGCCCTTGCCACACATCGATCGCGCAATTTCGTCCAGATCGGGAAATTTTGCCCCAAGATTTTTAAAACGTGTCCCTTCAGAATTGCGGTGGGCCAGCAATTGCAAAAATACAGTCATGGCACACCAATGTGGCGATCGATTTGGCAGGATCGGTGAACACCCCCGATCCTTCCTCGGTATTTCAATTGTGACGCGTACTTACTCCTCCCTTTCTGTGTCCACCGCTTAACCAGTCGCAGCCACAGTTACAGCCAGACTCCCCGCTGCCTGCTCCTTCTCCTTACACTGAGCAGAGAGACTCTCTTATAGAGCGTCGTGAGCCTGCCTCTCGCCCTGCCTTGCCTGTTCGTGCTGGTCGCACTAGTTGTCGTGCTCCACGTCCGCGTCCTCCTCCTGTCCCCGGCACTCACTATATGACACTTCGTCCTTCCTCTGTTCCACTGCGAGTTCCCCTGCCGTCTCCTCCTGCGTCCTCTCTTCCTGACTGTCCGGACCCTGAGTCTGACTTAGTTCGTGCTGCTCCTACTGTCACGTGTCTCCTGGCCACTGTTGTCACTGACCCTTCGTTTGAGTCCACTGCTTCGTCAGCCCTAGTCGCTGAGCTTTTTGACTTTGCTGCTGTTTGTAGTCTCGACTACGCCGCTAGTCTTGTTGCTGAGTCTGGGTCTGTCTGTCCTCCGTCCATCGGGGGTGAGTGTGCACTTGGCACGGACGTCCTTGAGGACAGGCAGGAGGACTTTGAGTGTCTTGCAGATGATGTACCTCATCTCGTGTCCATGCTGCTTGCACCTGAGGGAGACCCAGATGCTCCTAGCATCTCGACCCCGCGCTCTTACGCAGAGGCGATTACGAATTCCTACTCCTCTTAGTGGCAAACAGCCATGGACGCAGAGATGGCATCCTGGAAGTCCACAGGCACTTACGTCGGCGCAGTTCCCCCTCCTGGGGCGAACATAGTCGATGGCATGTGGATTTTTAGGGTGAAGCGGCCGTCGGATTCTTTGCCTGTCTTCAAGGCTCGTTATATTGCACGGGGCACTAACCAGCGACAGGGAGTTGACTTCTTCCAAACCTTCTCCCCTACCCCGAAGATGACCACTCTTCGGGTGCTAATACACGTCGCCACTCAGCGTGACTACGAGCTTCACTCTCTTGACTTCAGCACAGCATTCTTGCAGGGCAGCCTGCAGGAGAAGATCTGGCTACGACGCCCACTTGGCCTCACTGGGTCGTTTCCTGCAGGTACCCTGTAGAGCCTCTGGTGACCAGTCTACGGTTTCCGCCAGGCGCCTCGTGAGTGGCACGACACACTGACGACACTTGCGGGCTCTTGGGTTTGCTCCTTCAACTGCAGACCCGTCGCTGTTTCTGTGCACCGACACCTCGCTGCCGCCGTTCTACATCCTCGTGTACGTCGACGACTTGGTCTCTGCCACAGCTGACACTGAGGATTTGGCCTTTGTGAAGTCGGAGCTGCAGAAGAGATACACGTGCACAGACATGGGTGAGCTGCGCAGCTATCTTGGCTTGCAGATCACCCGAGACAGAGCACGCCGCACCATCACCCTGATTCAGTCACACATGGTGCAGCAGGTGCTTTAGTGCTTCAGATTCACTTGGTCCTCGCCACAGTCCACTCCTTTGGCTACCGGTCACTCGCTCTTAGCTCCGTCGTCGGACGAGTCCGTAGAGCCGAGTGGCCCGTATCCAGAGCTTGTGGGCTACCTCATGTACCTGATGACCTACACTCGACCTGACCTTGCTTACCCTCTCAGCATCCTGGCACGCTACGTTGCGCCCAGGAGATACCGACTAGAGCACATGGGGTGTTACGCTACTTGTGCAGTACGTCGGGTATGGGGCTCGTGCTTGGAAGACAGAGTCGAGCTGTTCTCACTGGCCACATAGACTCGTCTTGGGTTGACGACTTGGCTACGCAGCGGTCGTCACAGGGTTACACTTTCAGCCTTGGCTCCGGTTCTGTTTCTTGGCGGTCTACCCGCTCGTCTTCTATTCTCAGTTCCAGTTAAGAGGTTGAGATCTACGCAGGGGCCATGGCTGCACAGGAGTTACGCTGGCTCACCTGCTGTCGATCGACTTGGGAGAGCGGCCTAGAGCGTAGACAACAAGGCCTACTGTTCTCCTCCAGTTCTGTACGTAGACAACAAGGCAATGATTGCCTTGTGTCAGGAGCACAGACAGGAGCACATGACGAAGCACATCGCTCTGCGTTACTTTCTTGCTCGATAGTTGCAGCAGCGTGGTCAGCCTCGTCTTGCTTACGTGGCCATTCGAGCCAACACTGATGATATATTCACCAAGGTACTTAAGCCTCGTGATCATCAGCGTTGCTATACTGTTTTAGGCCTTGTGCATATTTTGCCTCACTTGTTTACTTTGAGACTTTGCTTGTACTGTGATCTATATACTTGTAATTGCATGCTTACACTTGCTAGGTTGTGATCACTGTAGTGCTTGTTCCCGGATCTATAACTATGCATGTGAATTGGCCTTGTGACCCGTTGCTTGTGCTCAAAGTGTGCGGTGACTTCGTGATCCACCCTGAGCTTGCTTTGCTTTTCTTGACTAGTCTTGTGACCCCTTGTTCTCCCCCACTTTGCCTATGGGGGTGTGTCAAACTATACTGCAGCTTATGTTGTGTAGGCTGTAGTGGGGTAGCCTATATGGGGTACAACAGAATTAGGGTTAGTACTTGTACTCAGCTTCATGTCAATGGAATCATTTATGCTCGTTAGTTTTTGACCGAATAGTCACGAGTCCATTCGCAGTCGTAATTGTTACATTTACAAAGAGACACATGCTATTTTAAACTACCGAATTGCTGCATCGCGTATAACGCTCACCCCACCCTTCCCCTCCAACCACCTATGGTTTTTACCCAGCCTGTATAACTTCCAAGGCCACCAGATAAATGAATAATTGATTGTTAGATATAAATAAGAGGAAAATCATTGCATCACATAGAACATCATATATTTGACTCCCTTGTAACTGATTGTTGTACACACTCATTAGTAGTTCCTTTACCTGCATGCCTTATCTTAATTTTGAATCAACCACTACCAGCAACTACACTACTCGCAGAATGGACAGATCCTCTTGACTTGACTGACCAACCAATCCTGTTCAGTCCTGACTATCTGTTCCCCGCGGAAGGTCAGACCTTAGTCATGGCTCATCACAGCACGTACTGTACGATTCGAGAAGTAGACGTCACGTGTCATCCCCCCTTGCACATCACCCAACAATAGAAACACGAGAACCCTTGTACGTGTGGCAGAAAGATTCCTTGGAACCCAGCGCAGCAAGTCAGGCACAGCTGAAGTGACGAAGCGCACCGCAACCAAATTTCAGATCGACAGCACAGAGTTGCATTTCTGGTAGGTCCGAGCAGAACAAGTTGATACCTTACCGTACCGTACCAGCTCTGGTCTGTTTGGATGAACTGAAAAATTGTCGGGCTAGCCAGTTCACCAGGAACGTGGTTCAAGGAGTACCGACGGTAACCACGGTTGAACGTTCTATAGCATGCTGAAACGTTTAGAATCTCCGTAAAATGTAGACCGTCCGTAACCCAGGAAACCACCACACCCTGGTGCATGCCGCAATGGCCGTTCTCTCCCCTCGCATCTGCGTGTCATCGACGTGTCGTTGCGTACTGCCATCAGCAGCAGTGGTGCGACAACCAGAGGTGCATGCAGATGAAATGCTCCACAGCACAGCAGCACATGAAACCAACTCAGGAGCCCCATGTACAGTTTATGTGGCTGGTAGTGATTGCCATTTGCAGGCAATAGTGAGGCCTTTCCTGGTCGCCCGAGTAGCATTGTCTCACACGGTTTCCCATGCCGCATACTCCTTGGATCTAGCCTTACCCACCACGCGCCCTGGGAACGCAAACCACAGACTCTTGCACACCAGGAAGGAAACCCTAGAGCGAAACGTTGTGGTATCCGCTATTTTTACTACCGTTTGGAGTCCTGTCATTCATCATGAACATCGACCAGTCCTCCTTCGCAGCTCTACTAGTAGTAGCACTTGACGCGCGGCATAAGTTGTCAGCTAGTCGCACAGGATCACCAAAAACATTGCGTCTGAGCGTAAATTCTCCGTCCTTGCGTGGGAAACGAGAAAGAAACTCAGCTTGAGCGTGAATCAATATTTCGTTGTTTCGTAGAACGTGAATATATTTCTTAGTCGTGACCACGATGGCGCAGCCAATGATTGTGGTGGAGCCGCCCATGATTCGGCTACCCGTTGCCAAGCATGAAGCCTTAAGATCTCTCGCCGATTGCGCCGCGGCGGCAGGAGCGGCCCCAGCCTCCCCCGGAAGGTTCTCCGCCAAGCCGGCTCGCGGAAGCCCTGGACAGTCGCGTTTCACGCCGCGATTCTCGCTTGGGAATGTGCTTGGTGAGGGGAGCTACGGCGTGGTCGAGCTGTGTCACGAACGGTACACGATTACGCCACGTGGCACCAAGATCTACGCCTGCCCAGCGGAAAATGCGGAGGCCATTGGTACACGCCCAATATCGCCCTCCGATGGCTTGTATAACGACGCCCAAGGAAGCTGCTTCGGAACCTTCGCGTGTAAGACAGTGCATAAGCCGGTGTGTGGCAGTAACGAGGATCCGCGGGTTTTGGCGCTGGTGAGGGAGATCAAGGTGATGAAACACCTGGGTAAACACCCAAACATTGTGCAAATTAAGGGAGTATACAACAGCAAGGAGCGGCTGCGACTGGTGATGGAGCTGTGCGACGGTGGCGACCTGCTCAAGCTGCTCAAGGGGAAGAAGTACAGCGTCGCACAGCTGAATCGCCTGCAGCAGCAGGAGCGTCGCCAGCAGCGCCGCCAGCTTCATCAGCAGCAGCTGCTGCAGCAGCAGCAACAGCAGCATCGGTCCGTATGGGGCCAGTTATCTCAGCTTGGCAAGGCCAAGATCACTGGTAACCACAAGCGTCAGCATCATCATGATCTCCCTCACCACCAAAACAGTGCGGCTACTAGCGGCACCAGCAGCAGCATCAGCGCAAGCTTCAGCAGCGGCAAATCTGCTTATATCCTTCCTCTGGATCATGACGGCCTGCCTGAGCCGCTTGCGGCTGACATTTTTCGGCAGCTAGTGAGTGCCGTGGCGCACTGCCACTCGCACGGTGTCATCCATCGCGACATCAAGCTGGAAAACGTTCTGCTGACGTCAGTCACGTTACATCAGCAGCAAGTTACACAAACAGGCGAGGTTTCTTCTGCAGCTGCCCTTCGCAACGGCACATGTCCTTTCACAGTGAAGCTTGCCGACTTCGGGCTGGCGAAAATTCTCAAGCCGCCCGAGAGTGAGGCCATTGGAGACACCGGAAGCAAGCTGTACAAGGCACCAGAGGTCTATGAGCATCGGTGGTATACCACCCAGGCAGACATGTGGAGCCTCGGGGTTGTCCTGTACGCTCTGCTGTCAGCCCGCTTCCCTGAAACTGACGCAAAAACCGGCTTGCTTGCCAATACTGCACCTGAAGTTCTGTTCAAGAGCAGGCTGTGGGGAACAGTATCTGCAGCTGCAAAAGATTTGATCAGCCGGCTTCTGTCTTTCGACCCTGCGATGCGACCCACCTGCGAGGAAGCTCTGCGGCATGAATGGGTCCGGCAGGGTTTGGTGAATTATACTGAGGGCCTTGACTGTACGAGGATCCAGGTTAGAAGCCACGTTGGCCAAAGCAGGGTAACGGAGTCGTCTCTTGGTGGTCCAGTCGCCGTACCACCTGCGGTGCAGCCTCAGGTGGTTCCCCCGCCTATGCAACCGCCTCGGGTTTCTCCCATGGTCCCGCCTCCACCTGTGCGGGGCACGAACGCCCGAGGTACACCGATCTGCCTTACAGGCTCACCAGCAGCAGCGGGCACCATTCCTGCAGGAGCCAACACAACCAACACAGCCACCCGAGCAGAAACAGGAGATGCGGCGAGACGAGATTCTGAGCAGAGCTCGGTGAGTATCCTTGATAGAGTGTGGCAGCAGCTCACACATGAGCCTCCAGCGTCCACACCTCGCTTCGCTGCACCTGATTGTGCAGTGCCTTCAGTTAAGGGGCGGGGGGGTGGCAGGGCGAGCGGGTCTCGTCTCAAGTCTAAGAGATCACCGCTGCGTTCATCTTTCCGACTGATGTCACTTGGCAGCAAACCAGCTGCAGGCAACCGCACGTAATGAAATAACTGATGTATATAATGCATGTGCATTTTTCCAGCCATTGAAATTAAATAGGGTAACTCACTGATGATCAGAAAGTAGACTCAGAGGTAAAACTCAATGGGTAATTTACCAAAGTCTTACCTTACCGTATTCTCCCGGACATAACACCCTAGGGTATAGCTAAAAATACAGGGAAAAAATGGGGGGGGTCTCCTCATAGGAAAAAAATACATAATACCCGGGTCTTTACATATGGCATATTTTAGTGTTAGTGTTTTTTTAATTAGTCAATGTGGGTGTTTTGCTGGTCGTTTTAGCATCACTGCCTGAGGCGCGAATGTGAGTTTCGGCCTCGAACTTCATCGCCCCCACGAAAATGGCATGTGGCACCTCTCTTGCCACTTGCAACGGAAGATTCACCTGCACGTGGCGACAGAGAAATAGTGGGAGGGGCAAATCTCGGCAGATTGCCTTTGAATGTACCGCGAAATTTCATCGAGGGAGAAATTCACACGATATTCTTCCGTATTGCAGCTACTCGTTAACGACTATAATAATGAATCCGTAAGAAAAGGGGGGTGTTATAGAAAATCAGCCAAAAAAGGGGGTATAGTAGAAACGAGGTCTATCATAACACCCACCCCGCACAAGCTACCCGAGGGTGTACAATTATGGGGGGGTGTTTTGTCCGGGAGTATACAGTACATAGGAATGAACCCACAAAAGGTAATCCTTGGTAGACATGTGAGGATAATCACTTCTAACAGTAGTGGATTTTTGAGTAGGCCGTGAGGGCGAAGCATGGAGCGATGGTGGTGAGTGATGGTGCTGGAGCAGCAGTTGCTAGCACATAGTAGGTAGGTGAGTGAAACAAAGAGAATAACATCACATTACTAGATATGCACAGAGTGTTCTCTCAGTAGTGTTATAAGGGCGGGGTCAGCGCGTTCATTTTTCATAACTGTACAGTTCATCTATCGTGGCGCAAAACGATCCCAGCTGATTTAGAGTGGTTTTTAAAGATGAACCGTTTTACACCGTGACGAAACAAGAGTAACTACTCAGAATGAACTGTAATGAAACTGTACACGAACGCGCTGACCCCGCCCTAACTTGTATCGGAGAGTGCATGGAATCAACGAATATATCAGATTATTTAGAATCTAAATGAGGACATGAGCTTTATAACGGATTGTCTTTGCCTTCCAGCACGAAGGAGGAGCTGTCAACTCAACAGCAAATGGGTCACCTGCAAGGGCTAGCACCATGGCAGAGAGATGAGGAGCAGCGACTGTAAAGAAAGCCAACTGGAACTGCATGTCCTCTAGGACGTTACTGCCAATGGAAGATTCTTCCCCGACAAATGGAGGATGGGCAAAAACAGAAACCAACTGAGTGGCATAGTCAAGGCGGCGGGTGGAGGCAAAGCCAGCAACAGCAGCGACTAGAGTAGAGACAAAATGAGAAGGAACAGTAGGTCATAAACAAGAGAGGAAAGGGCACGGGAGAATATAGGGCGAGCGGCACGGGGAATCTCAGAGTGTTAAGCATGGGTGGGCTTAGAAGCCATAGTTTAGGTGCCTAGGTAATCGAGTTCGAGGGTGAGGAGAAAAGTGTCGAGAGGTTTTTGAAAGAGAAGGGATTTCACTAGCAAAAGTTGGGATACAAGTACAACACCCTAAATTGGGTTGTACTAATTACAGAGTACCCCACTGCAGGCTAGACAGCAAATACATTCTGACACACCCCCATAGCCAAAGTGGGGTGTAATCAGCACAGTGAGCAAGCATAGAGCAAGAGTTCACAATAGGTAAGTAAGGCTAGAGCTAATCACAGAGGACAAGTGAGGAGGAGGAGAGATTGTGGGGAAGAGAAGATGGGAGGCGACTGCTGACGCTGCAGACACACAGACGAGCTGCTGGCTCAGTGGCTACCGGAACAGCGCTCCGGACTACTGGAGTAACTGGCCCCGCGGCTAAAAGTAGCGGCAGACGAGCAACGGACCCACGGGCGACTGGCGACTACCGGAGATTGTAGCCTTCGGACTGCTGCTGCTGCTGACGACAAGACTGCTGCCTCCACTCAACCTCCCCCAGCTGCCCAACGCCCCTCTCACACACCCCCTGCTCAAACCCTAGCCCTACACCCACAGCACCCCCTTAAACCCTAAACCCCAGACTCCCACACATCCACCCCCCTCAGCGAGAGCTGCAGCAGTGGGAGACGAAGGAGGAGGAGGAGGAGGAGGAGGGGACGGCACGCACAACCGACACCCCCACAACTATCACCCCCCACACCCACCCCCCCACGGCTACACCTGGTCCAGGAGCGGCTGCTGCAGGGGCAAGGGGCGGCTGCTGCAGCGGCGGTTGCTCCAGGGGCTGCTGCTGCTGGTGCGGCTGCTCCAGTGGCTGCTGCTGCTGGGGCTGCTGCTCCAAGGGCTGCTGCTGGGGCGGCTGCTCCCGGGGCTGCTGCTGCTGGGGCGGCTCCAGGGGCTGCTGCTGCTAGGGTGGCTGCTCCAGGGGCTGCTGCTGCTGGGGCGGCTGCTCCAGTGGCTGCTGCTGCTGGGGCTGCTGCTCCAGGGGCTGCTGTTGGGGCGGCTGCTCCCGGGGTTGCTGCTGCTGCTGAAGCTGCTGCTGCTGCTCCAGGGGCTGCTGCTGCTGGGGTGGCTGCTGCAGTAGCGGCGGCTCCAGGGGCTGCTGCTGCTGGGGTGGCCTCTCCAGGGGCAGCTGCTGCTGGGGCGGCTGCTCCAGTGGCTGCTGCTGCTGGGGCTGCTGCTCCAGGGGCTGCTGCTGGGGCGGCTGCTCCCAGGGCTGCTGCTGCTGGGGCGGCTCCAGGGGCTGCTGCTGCTGGGGCTGCTGCTCCAGGGGCTGCTGCTGGGGCGGCTGCTCCAGGGGCTGCTGCTGGGGCGGCTGGTACCGGGGCTGCTGCTGCTGCTCCAGGGGCTGGTGCTGCAGGGGCGGCTGCTGCAGTAGCGGCTGCTCCAGGGGCTGCTGCTTCTGGGGTGGCCGCTCCAGGGGCTGCAGCTGCTGGGGCGGCTGCTCCAGTGGCTGCTGCTGCTGGGGCTGCTGCTCCAGGGGCTGCTGCTGGGGGGGCTGCTCCCGGGGCTGCTGCAGCGGAAAGTAGGAGGGAGGGGAGGGGAAGGGCGCGGCCCCCATTGTGCCCTGAAGGGCGACGTGCTAGGGAGCCGCGCAGGTCCCCGAAAGTGCCTCGACGGGCGACGAGAGGGGACCGCGCGCAGGCCCCTAAGGCGCCGCGACGAGGCAACGGGAGGGGCCGGCTCGCGGGCCCCGAAAGTGCCGCGACGAGGCGACGGGAGGGACCTGCGTGCGGGCCCCCAAAACGCCGCGACGAGGCGACGGTCGGGGCCAGTGCGCAGGCCCCCAAGACGCCGCGACGAGGTAGGAACCCGCCGCGCGCCTCGGGGCGCACGGCGGGCAGAAAACCGCCACGCGCCCCGAGCGCGTGGCGGGAAGAAAAATAGGTGGTCGCGCGCCACGGGGCGTGCGACACACAATAGGGCAGCGGAATCGAGTGGGCCCACAGGTCAGGAGCGTTAAGCTCTGATACCATCTCAGAGTGTTAAGCATGGGTGGGCTTAGAAGCCATAGTTTAGGTGCCTAGGTAATCGAGTTCGAGGGTGAGGAGAAAAGTGTCGAGAGGTTTTTGAAAGAGAAGGGATTTCACTAGCAAGAGTTGGGATACAAGTACAATACCCTAAATTGGGTTGTACTCATTACAGAGTACCCCACTGTAGGCTAGACAGCAAATACATTCTGGCAGGGAAGTCATATAATGGAGGAGGGAAGATAGTAAGAGACGACTGAGGAGGTAATGGGAGAACACGAGCTGGCAGAACACGAGGGGGAAGAGTTCGGATGATCACAGAGTGGATACTGGGAATGGAGACGAGGCGCGAGCACAAGCGGGACGACGAGACCAGGGGGAAGGGGCAAGGTACTCCACTGTTGCTGAATCACCACCGCATCCAGTGCTCCCGAGTTCGATAGGAACCCAATGTTGCTGCGAGACCCACTGCTGAACTTGCTTCGGTTGCTGCCGCTGAACCTGCCGTCGGTGCTGCTAGTGCTATGGCTCTTGCTACTACTGCTACTACTGAGTCACCGTCGCACCTCCGGGACCATCACCTCCTCCGGCAGTAAACCCAATACTAGCACCTCCTCCGGTAGCACCTCTTGAACCAGCGTCTCCATCGTTCACACCCTCTGACGTACAAGCACCTCCACGCCCTCCACCCGACGAGGACCGCTGGGGCATCGATGTCCACCAGAGGGAGCAACGGTTGTGTCCTCTGTCGTGGCAGCAGGCTCGGCAACGGCAATGAAGGCAGTATAGGTAGAGAGTAGGGACGGAGAACACCCCTCAAAGTTGGGGGGAACTGGCGTACCAGTGGAAGCGGCGATGACGCAAGGCGAGTCTCAATCTGTGAGACGAGTCTCAAAGAGATCTGTGGATGCACCAGTTGTCGTATGTCGACAAACTGCTCCGGCGTTTCATCGACGAGGAGCAGACCGGGCGGGTCCAAAAGATGCCGGTCTGCGTCGACGCCAACGCTAAGCTGACGTATGACGATGAAGAGGCGTAGGAGCGCGAGGAAGAGGAGTACCGGCAGAAGGTCAGCTCGCTGCAGTTCGCGGCAACGACGACAAGGCCGGATATTGCCTTCGCGTGCAGCAAGCTGGGGAGCGGCCTGATGGTGAGAAGCGACCAGCACTGGCGCGAGGTCGACCGCCGCCTCCTATCTCGTTGGCACCCGTGATACCGCCCTGGAGTTTGGTGGTGGACCAGAGTTTCTGTATCTGGTCGGCTATACGAACGCCGACGGCGCTGGCAACAAGCAAAATTTGACGAGTACGGGTGACTACATGTTCGTCTTCAAAGGGGCCGCTATCTCCTGGTCTTCCCACGCATCAAGTGCACGACACTCTCCTCGACTGAGTCGGAGTATGTGGCGGCCACTAAGGTCGGCAAGGAGGCCCGTTGACTTTGCTGCTTCCCTGCAGAATTCCAACTGCTGGACGCTAGGACGTCGACGGTCCTTCGTGTGGACAACAAGTCGGCCATCACAGTTGACGAGGGTTTGGGGATGAAGGGCAACCCCAAGCACATGGAGCGGCGATATGCCCGGCTGCAGCATATGGTGAAGCGCGGGAAGTTCGTGCTGAGGTACATCCCGACCACCGAGCAGCCGGCCGACTTCCTGACAAAGGCCCTGCACTTTTCGACCTTCAACCGGTGCTCCGTCGCAATCAGCCAAGTGCGCCTGGCCGACGTCAACGACGGTGACGACAACGTCCAGTAGCAGGTTCTATGCCCTTCTGCATGGCTAGTGCGGTGACGGTGTGCTATGTGTGGCCGAGGATGAGTTTTCTCCATATGATTCTGTCGTGTGGGTTGGGTGCCCAAGCGTGAGAGCGGCAGAGGAGTGTTGACGGGAATTGGGTGTTGGCCCCGCCCTTGCTTGGGCGACGCCGACTTTGTGGTCGGGTGCGCTGGAGGTGTGGCTCACCGTCCGCAGAGTTCAACACTTGCAGGTCGAGGAAGTTGGTCGACGCTGCAGAGGACCTTTGCGACCCCGCCGTCGACTGGAGCCGGGAGTAGACTTCGACAGGGCAGGTCGATGAAGGTGGTCGATGACCTGCGCGGGACTTTCGATGCGGCCGTCGAAGAAGGGAGTTCGACGGCAGAAACTGACCGTATTGGTCGATGAAGGGGTTCGTAGACCTGGGCAGTCCTCGACGGAGTAGTGGTCGATGAGGGAGGTCATGGACCAGGGCGTCGGATGGTCGACCCGGTCGACCAAATGACCTCCTCGATGAGGTTCTGCAGGGACGCGCGAATGTCGTCGAGGATGCAATGGGGAAGGCAACCTCGGACTAGTATCCCGAGGTCAACGTGGAGCCCTTGGCGCATTTGTCAACACGTGGCCGACTTGGCACATGCACGACGGTAGAGAACGTGCTCGACCGTCGCCGCGCACCTGTGAAATGGGTGCGGACCTGCGCTATTGTCACCTGAGGGTGCAACGCTGGCAGACCGCTCAACTCAGATTTGGGAGACAACCTTGGTGCAGTGTTGGCAAGCCACTATAGTGTCACCCAGCGTAGTCAGGGATTGGCTCAGGGTTGTTCGCAGGTAGTGTTGTAGCGGAAGTGGTGACCTTAAGTCAGAGTGAATGTAAATGACTGAGATTATTGTAGCAGATGCATACATCGATTCATATAGGAAATACAAATGAAAACGAAACGTCCTAGCTAGCCATGTACTCTAAGGGGTACATTCCCTTATTACAGTGAAATTAACCGTGCGGTGTGGGAACCCGCTTCAAACTGTTCCCGCCTTTTTTACTTCAAATATTTCAGCCTGCATTGGTCTTCAGCTAACGGTTGCTTGACGTCGCTTCGACTCTTCTGACTTCTCGACTTTGTACTCGATAGAGTCCGCTCCTGCAGCGTACAGGAATGCCCTCTCATTTGACTTTATATCTCAGCAAGAAGGTCACGATGAAGTATAGAGTGATATACATTGAGGCCAGTGCATAGCAAGGATTCAAGTATTGCATGTTGTGCGAAAGCTAGTGTGAATTGAGCGCATGAAAATAAGTAGGATGGCAAAGATGAAGAATGAAGGGATATAAGGAAAGAGGGAGGGCAGTAGTTGGCAACCTGAAGTAAAAGATGAAGGACTAGAGCATCGAGCCACAACAGCATAAAAAACACTCCTTCGTCGTCTCCACCTGGCAAAAGTGCTCTTTCTTGACCTGTAGGGGGCGGAGATAGCGAGGCACGCAGCAGCATCGTGCGCCTCCCACCGCATGCGCTCCAATCAGATCACGTGGTACTCCTCCTTCTGTGCCGGCATGGCATAAGTTGCAAGAGCACAAGGACGAGCCAAGGCTGAGAGCTAACACAAAACGCGGTCGTACAGAGAGATGTCCCTGCAGCTGGCTCCGCAAGCTTGACTTCGAGAAGCGACGAAACGAAGCCGACCATACGACAGTTCGCGCCGAAACGCAAGACGGATTCAACCGCCATAATACCAGACAGCAGGGGCACACATGCAGCACGGGGGAAATAAGAAAACCTAACCGCAGGGGCAGGCATGGCAGTGGGCGCAACCACAGGCGCACGCTAGGTTCTAGCTGCAGCGACATGGGCGCACGTAGGCGCAGGCGGCAGCAAGCAGGCGTGTTGGCGGTGCGGCGTGTAAGCAGTGCGACGACGCGATCTGGCGCGAGGTTGGCGCGGTGGCTGGCGCGCTAGCGAGCTGGCACGCTGTTTGGCTGATGCACGAGCTGGCCAGCGCGCTTGCTGCGCTAGTGGTGCTCTAAGGGCGAGATAGGGGCGCTCTTGGATAGGTAGGATAGGTGGGGGCGAAAGCGGTTGGGCTAAGTATAACGATGATACAATGTAAAAAAATTGGATGTAGACTAGCATTAGAAGGTACATAAGTTTATGCAAGCCTGTAACCTTCATACTTCAGTTAAAACTTGCCCATAATTTCACATACAGAACTTGTTATGTGTACTTTGAGAACAACGACAACATATATTCAAGCCAAAACAAAAACTTTATCAACATCAGCAAAAGCAGTACCCACAAATTATGTAGGTTGTATTGGAAGCCATCTTGTGCCAATTTTATTGGCCGATCGATGACCATGAGGATCTCATTGCTCCACTCTTCGGAGTCCGTAACCTCGTGACGAAGTCCATCGCCACCTACTGCCAAGCACACTCCAGGGGTGGTATCACCTGCACTTGTCATGCCGGCTCCTGTCGTGATGATTTCATGGGCTACCAGGTGGAACGCGATGCCACGTGTGTGAGAGTACGACAAATTTTCTGGACATTACTTGCTCGATTCTGCTTTATTATGCATTATCTAGCTTTGATTTTGTCAAACATTATATATGTTGTGCTTGTTTAGGCTACAGTGGGTTAGCCTATAGGGGGTACACAATTCTAGGGTTAGGTACTTGTACTGATTTCACTGTTAGTTCAATCATTCCTGTTCATTCATTTCAACATGGTATAGAGCAGGTCCTTCCTAGGACCGATTTTTTTTAGGGCCCACCACTACCTACCTACCTACCTGCGCCCTAGGGCGCCTCGGTTTTCACGGCCCTCTAAGGCCCCGCGACCCGCGACCCGCCCCTTAGCGACTCGCGCGCCGCCCCTTAAGGCCCCGTCGGCCCACGCGCTCGCCCTTAGCGGCCCCTTACGGCCCCGCGCTCGCCCCTAGAGGCCCCAATCGGCCCCGCGCTCGCCCTTAGCGGCCCCTTACGGCCCCGCGCTCGCCCCTAGAGGCCCCGAACGGCCCCGCGCTCGCCCTTAGCGGCCCCTTACGGCCCCGCGCTCGCCCCTAGAGGCCCCGAACGGCCCCCGCGCTCGCCCTTAGCGGCCCCTTACGGCCCCGCGCTCGCCCCTAGAGGCCCCGATCGGGCCCGCGCTCGCCCTTAGCGGCCCCTTACGGCCCCGCGCTCGCCCCTAGAGGCCCCGAACGCCCCCCCCCAAGAACGAGCCGCCCGACCCGAGCAGCCCGAACCGAGCCACCCTGCCCGAACCGAGCCGCCCGAACCGAGCCGCCCAGCCCGAACCGAGCCGCCCGAACCGAGCCGCCCGAACCGAGCCGCCCAAACCGAGCCGCCCAGCCCAAACCGAGCCGCGCCGCCCGAACCTAGCCGCGCCGCCCTTCCCGAGCCGCGCCGCCCTACCTGAACCGAGCCGCGCCGCCCGTACTGGACCGAGCCGCCCTAACTGAGTCGCACTGCCTACTGTTTTTGGGGTGCCCCTACTGCTATTACTCCTACTACTGCTATGGCTAGCCCTCCTGTACTGGCTTTCGATGCTGAGGGCTGCCCAGTGAAGTTCGAAACCTGGCTAGATGACCTACACCTCTTCCTACAGCTCACTGCCAAGGAGGACATCTCACTGTACGATCACGCCCTAGGCCATGCTCCTGATCCTGCTGCTACTGCTGACAGCACTGCCCGCTCACAGTGGCAGACTCGTGACGCCCACGCTCGCTTCGCTATTCGCAACTCCCTTCCGATAGATGAGCGCGAGCACTTTGGGCAGCACAAGACAGCACAGGCACTGTACACTGCTGTCGTTGCCCGCTACTCCTCACCGGCCACTGCTGCACTAGGCCGTCTCTCTCTTCCCTACCTGTTCCCCGACTTAGCCTCTTTCCACACAGTCGCTGACCTCATTACGCACCTCAGCACTAGTGAGGCTCGCTTCCGCGCCGCCATGTCTGATGAGTTCCTTGCCAAGAACCCACCCCCACTCTGGCTCACTCTCTACCACCTAGTCACCCGCCTCCCAGACACTCTGCGCTCAGTCAGGGACCACTTCCTAGCTCGCTGCCCCACTGAGCTCACCATTGCCCTCCTCGAGAAGGAACTCCTTGCAGCTGAGGCTAGCATAGTCGCTGTAGGTGCCTCTCGTGGCGACCCCCATACCCCGTTCTTTGAGGGGTGTTCTCCTTCCCCCCTTCTTCCCTCTGTCGCCTCTGCTGCTGCTGTCGACCTCCTTGGTGCTGAGAAGGTCGGGACAGCGTCTGCTTCGAGCGGGCGCCGCAGCGGCAAGGGCAAAGGGGGCAAGGGCGGTGGCGGTGACAGCGGGGGAGGTGGTGGGGGCGGTGGCGGCGGTGGGGGTGGTGGCGCGACTGGAGGGGCTAGTGGCAGCGGTGGGGGTGGTGGCGGCAGCGGCGGGGGAGGTGGCAGGGGCGGAGGCGGTGGTGGGGGTGGCGGTGGACGCGGCAGCGGCAGGGGTTGGGGTGGTGGAGGAGGTGGCGGCGGTGGTGGTGGTCGTGGAGGCGCTAGCGGTGGCCAGAGCCAGCAGCACACTCCGTCGCCCCAGGAGGTCCGTGAGTGGTACTCTCAGCACGGGGGGGGGGGGGGGGTGGCTTTAGCTGCACGTACGTCATTCGCACTGGTGACCGCACTGGTCAGTCGTGTGGGGGACCGCATGCCACACAGCGCTGCTTCGCTCGTCTCAACGACGCTTGGCGTGTTCAGTTCCCTCAGGCCACTGAGCTGCCCCGTTGGGTTGATCTCTTGAAGAAGGGGATTGATATCTATGCTCTAGACTTTGATGCTATTCTCACTGCTATGTATGTGATGTCTACTAGTGGAGAGGGTGCTGAGTACCTGTCTGTGCCGCCCGACCCGGGCATTAGGACTAGTGCGTCTGCCGCTCCAGGTACTCGCATGTCTGCTACCCCAGGTGCTGGTGAGGCAGCTGCTCTAGGTGCTTGTGCGTCTGCCCCCCCTGGTACTGAGTCGACGGCAGCACTGCACACCTTCACATTAGACTCAGGTGCTTCTCGCTGCTTCTTTCGTGACCGCACTGCCCTTGAGCCGCTTGCTCGGCCAGTTGCTGTCTCCCTCGCTGACCCCTCTAGGGGTCCGGTCATTGCGACCTCCTCCACTGTCCTGCGGTCCCGTCGGGCACACTGTCAGGTCTCCACCTCCCCTCGTTCTCTACGAACTTGGTGGCAGGTAGTGCACTCCAGGACGGGGGTGTTCACCAGTTCACCCCTGCCTACGAGCGCGTGACACACTGCACGTGTGCTCGTACGGGCCGCCACTTGGCTACCTTCACTCGGCAGCCGGGGTCGGACCTGTACACACTGACCACTGAGTCCCCTCAGGTCGCTGCGTCTGCGTCTGCGTCCGCGTCAGGTCAGCTGTCTGCCCCCTGCTCGTGTCGCTCTCTGGCGCACGAGACTGTCCTCTGGCACCACCGACTTGGCCACCCGTCTGTGCAGCGCCTTCGTGCCATGCACTCCCGGTACCTTGTCTCCGGTCTTCCCAGAGTCCTCCCTCCCCTCCCACCCTCGCCTGCTCCTCCCTGTCTTCCCTGCGTCGAGGGGCGGCAGCGCGCCGCTCCTCACTCTTCCTCGTTTCCCCCGACGACTGCTCCCTTGCAGACGCTCCACATGGACGTGTGGGGCCCAGCCCGCGCGCGTGGTCAGGGTCAGGAGAGGTAATTCCTGATAGTTGTTGACGACTACTCGCGCTACACCACGGTCTTCCCCTTGCGCACCAAGGGTGAAGTCCCTGATGTCTTGATCCCTTGGATCCGCAGAGCCCGTCTCCAGCTCAGCGAGCGTTTCCACTCGGACTTTCCTGTCCTGCGCTTGCACTCTGACAGAGGTGGTGAGTTCTCCTTCGACCTCTTGGCAGCCTACTGTGCAGAGCACAGCATTGAGCAGTCGTTCACGCTTCCGGCCTCTCCACAGCAGAATGGGATTGCAGAGCGCCGCATTGGCCTGGTCATGGAGGTCGCCCGTACCTCCTTGATCCATGCGGCTGCCCCCCACTTTCTGTGGCCATTTGCGGTTCGGTACGCTGCGCATCAGCTCAACCTCTGGCCCCGTATCTCCTTGCCGGAGACCTCGCCCACACTGCTATGGACGGGGGAGGTTGGCGATGCGTCGCGTTTCCGGGTCTGGGGATCTCGAGCTTTTGTCCGCGATACGTCTGCGGACAAGCTCTCCTCCCGTGCTGTTCCCTGCGTCTTCCTCGGCTTTGTCCCGGACGCGCCTGGTTGGCAGTTTAACCACGCCACCTCACGCCGAGTCTTGCCCTCTCAGGACGTCACTTTTGACGAGTCCGTCCCCTACTACCGCCTCTTCCCCTACCGCACTGCCCCGCTCCCCCCCCCCCCGCCTCTCTTCCTCGCGCCAGGTGCTGCTGTCGTAGACCCCCTCCCCCCTCAGGGTGCCGCTCCCTCAGGTGTGTCTCAGGTAGACCCGGTTGAGCCTGTTGAGGTAGATGTCGACTCTCGTCCTGCTGGGGGTGCGGAGCCTGGGGGTGCGGAGCCTGGGGGTGCGGAGCCTGGGGGTGCGGAGCCTGGGGGTGCGGAGCCTGGGGGTGCTGAGCCATGGGGTGCGCAGCCTGGGGGTGCTGAGCCTGGGAGGACTGAGCCTGGGGTTGCTGAGCTGCAGAGTCCGGAGTCTGGGGGTTCTGAGTCTGGAGGTCCTGAGCCTGAGGGTCCTACACCTGGCGGAGCCCTCTCCTCGGAGCAGCTGCGTGAGTGGTACTTCCAGTACTGCAGCCTCAGGAGAGGTACCTCTGGAGCCATGCGTACTACTGGGACTGGTGCTAGTGCTTCTCCTCCTAGCCGGGAGCTCCCCTCCCGTGAGCGGATCCGTGAGTGGTACGAGCAGCGCTGCACTCTTCGGAGTGGCGCGCCTGGCGTCGCGGACCCCGCTGCTGCTGGTGGTGCTACTGGTGCTGGAGACTCTACTGGTTCTGCTGGTGCTGCGGCCCAAGAGGTTGGAGCTGTTTCTGGTGCTGCGGACCCGGGCGTTGGAGCTACGGCTGGTGCTGCGGACCCGGGCGCAGGTGCTGCTGTTGGTGCTGAGGACCCGGGCGTTGGAGCTGCTGCTGGTACTGAGGACCCGGGCGTTGGAGCTGCTGCTGGTGCTGAGGACCCTGGAGCTGGTGCTGCTGCTGGTGCTGTGGAGTCGGGCGTTGGAGCTGCTACTGGTGCGGAGGACCCTGGCGCTGGTGTCTCTGCTGGTTCTGGAGTCGCTGCACGGCAGCGGCCGTACTTCGTTCCGCTCCTTCTGCAGGTTCTTGGTCTCCCGCCTTCTCTCGGTCCTCCTCCTCCCTTAGAGTGTCCACAACCTGTCCAGTCACGGTTACAGTTACAGCCCGCCTCCCCACTGCCTGCTCCTTCTCCCTACACTGGTCCTACTAGAGGTCTTGCTGAGCGTCGTGAGCCTGCGTCTCGCCCTGCGTCGCCTGTCCGAACTGCGCGCACTAGTGGTTGCGGTTCGCGTCAGCGTCCTCCTCCTGTCCCTAGCACGCACCGGATGTCTCTGCGTCCATCCACTGCTCCTCTGCGTGCCCCTTTGCCTTCTCCTCCTGCGTCCTCTCTTCCTCCTCTTCCCGACCCGAAGTCGGACTCTCTTCGTGCTACCAGTCCTACTGTCACGCGTCTCCTTGCTACTGTCGTCACTGACCCTTCTTTTGAGTCCACTGCTGCGTCTGCCCTAGTTGCTGAGCTCGTCGACTTTGCTGCTCGCTGTCGTCTAGACTACGCTGCTAGTCTTGTCGCTGAGTCTGAGTTTGTCTGTCCTCCGTCCGTCGGGGGTGAGTGTGCCCTTGGCACGGACGTCCTTGAGGACAGGCAGGAGGAGTTCCAGTGCTTGGCCGCTGCTTCACCTCATCTCGTGTCCGTACTGCTTACCCCTGAGGGAGACCCGGATGCACTTGACATCCCGACTCCGTGCTCTTACGCGGAGGCGATAGAGGGTCCCTACTCCTCTCAGTGGCAGGCAGCTATGGACACGGAGATGGCTTCCTGGAAGTCCACAGGCACCTACGTTGACGGTGTCCCCCCTCCAGGGTCGAACATCGTCAGTGGCATGTGGATTTTCAGGGTGAAGCGGCCGCCGGGTTCTCCGCCTGTCTTCAAGGCGCGTTACGTGGCTCATGGCTTCAGTCAGCGGCAGGGAGTTGACTACTTTCAGACCTTCTCCCCCACCCCGAAGATGACCACTCTTTGGGTACTACTGCACGTTGCTACTCACCGTGACTACGAGCTGCACTCTCTCGACTTCAGCACTGCTTTCTTGCAGGGTAGCCTACACGAGGAGATCTGGCTGCGCCGCCCACCTGGCTTCACTGGGTCTTTCCCTCCTGGTACCCAGTGGAGTCTCCGGCGTCCAGTCTACAGTCTCCGCCAGGCGCCACGTGAGTGGCACGACACACTGAGGACTACACTTGCGGCTCTTGGGTTTGCTCCTTCTACTGCCGACCCGTCGCTGTTTCTGCGCACCGACACCTCTCTGCCGCCGTTCTACATCCTTGTGTACGTCGACGACTTGGTCTTTGCCACAGCTGACACTGCTGGACTCGCCTACGTGAAGTCCGAGCTGCAGAAAAGACACACATGCACTGACCTGGGTGAACTGCGCAGCTACCTTGGCTTGCAGATCACTCGGGACAGAGCACGCCGCACCATTACCCTGACTCAGTCACACATGGTGCAGCAGGTCCTTCAGCGATTCGGCTTCACGTACTCCTCGCCTCAGGCCACTCCTCTGCCTACTCGCCACTCGCTCTCAGCTCTGCCTTCGGATGAGTCCGTAGAGTCGAGTGGCCCGTATCCAGAGCTTGTTGGCTGCCTCATGTACCTGATGACCTGCACACGACCTGACCTTGCATACCCTCTTAGCATTCTTGCACGCTATGTTGCTCCTGGGAGACACCGACCAGAGCACATGGCTGCAGCGAAGAGGGTGTTGCGCTACTTGTGCAGTACGTCGGGCATGGGGCTAGTGCTTGGAGGGCGGAGTCCAGTGGTCCTCACTGGGCACGCAGACGCTTCTTGGGCTGACGACCAGGCTACGCAGCGGTCGTCACAGGGTTACACCTTCAGCCTTGGTTCCGGCTCTGTTTCGTGGCGGGCTACCCGCTCGTCTTCGGTTCTCGGCTCTCGTTGTGAGGCTGAGATCTACGCCGGGGCTATGGCTGCCCAGGAGCTTCGCTGGCTCACCTACCTGCTTACCGACTTTGGAGAGCCGCCTCGTTCTCCTCCAGTCCTGTACGTAGACAACAAGGCCATGCTGGCCTTGTGTCGAGAGCAGCGACTGGAGCACAGGACAAAGCACATTGCTCTCCGCTACTTCCTTGCTCGTGAGCTACAGCAGCGTGGACAGTTGCGGCTTGCGTACGTGGCCTCTGAGGCCAACACCGCTGATGTCTTCACCAAGGCACTTGCGCCTTGTGATCATCAGCGCTTCTGCACTCAGCTGGGTCTTGTGCCTGTCTTGCTCACTTCTTGACCTTGCTTGTACTGTTCCATATATATACTCCTGCTCTTGCTTGCTTAGCCTCTTATATATATATATATCTGCTCCTGCATGTGAACTGGCCTTTTGGCCTTTGAACTTGTGCTCGGAATGTGTGGTGAATTTGTGATCCACCCTGAGCTTTGCTTTGCTTTGCTTGACTGGTCTTGTGACCCCTTGTTCTCCCCCATTTTGTCTATGGGGGTGTGTCAAATTATAACATTCTGTAGGCTATAGTGGGGTAGCCCATATGGGGTACACATTTCTAGGGTTGCATACTTGTATCACTTTCATTCCATAGTTCATCTCATTCTCGTTCTACTTTTCTCAAGGTGCTACTGTTGCTGCTGACCCTGGGGTCGGCACTTGAGTTACTGGAGCCACTGGTCCTGGAGGTGCTCGTACTGGCGGTACTGGAGCTGCTGGGACTGGGTGTGCTGCTGGGGCTGCTGGAGTTGGTCCTGCTGGAGGTACTGCAGGAGCTGCTGGCGGTATAGGAGCTGACGGTCCTGCTTGAGTTGGTGCTTCAGGAGCTGCTAGAGCTGGAGCTGCTGGGGGTGTGGCGGTGGAGGTGCTGCTGGCGCTGGTGCTGCCGCTGGGGGTACTAGTGCTGTCCCTGCTGGTTCTGGAGGCGCTGCGCGGCCGCGGCCGTACTTCGTTCCGCTCCTTGAGCAGGTTCTTGGTCTCCCACCCTCTACTGGTCCTGCTCCTCCCTTAGAGTGTCCACAGCCTGTCCAATCGCGGTCACAGTTACAACCCGCCTCCCCTCTGCCTGCTCCTTCTCCCTACACTGGTCCTACTAGAGGTCTTGCTGAGCGTTGTGAGCCTGCGTCTCGTCCTCCGTCGCCTGTTCGTGCTGCTCGTACTAGTAGTCGTGCTCCGCGTCCGCGTCCTCCTGCGGTTCCAAGCACACACCAGATGGCACTGCGTCCTTCCACTGCTCCTCTGCGTGTCCCGTTGCCGTCTCCTCCAGAGTCCTCGCTTCCTGTTCTTGCTGACCCGGAGTTTGACTCTCTTCGTGCTGCCAGTCCTACTATCACGCGTCTCCTGGCTACTGTTGCCATTGACCCTTCCTTTGAGTCCACTCCTGCGTTTGCCTTGGTTGCTGAGCTTGTCGACTTTGCTGCTCGCTGTCGTCTAGACTACGCCGCTAGTCTTGTTGCTGAGTCTGAGTCTGTCTGTCCTCCGTCCGTCGGGGGTGAGTGTGCTCTTAGCACGGACGTCCTTGAGGACAGGCAGGAGGAGTTCCAGTGTTTTGCTGCTGCTTTGCCTCATCTCGTGTCCACGCTGATTGCCCCTGAGGGAGACCCGGATGCACCAGACATCCCGACTCCTCGATCGTACGCTGAGGCGATCGAGGGTCCCTACTCCTCACAGTGGCAGTCAGCCATGGACGCAGAGATGGCTTCCTGGAAGTCCACACGCACCTACGTTGACGAGGTTCCCCCACCTGGGGCGAACATCGTCAGTGGCATGTGGATTTTCAGGGTGAAGCGGCCGCCAGGTTCTCCGCCTGTCTTCAAGGCGTGTTATGTGGCTTGAGGCTTCAGTCAGCGGCAGGGAGTTGACTACTTTCAGACCTTCTCTCCCACCCCGAAGATGACCACTCTTCGGGTGCTGCTGCACATAGCCGCTCAGCGCGACTACGAGCTTCACTTTCTTGACTTCAGCACAGCTTTCCTGCAGGGCAGCCTGCACGAGGAGATCTGGCTGCGCCGCCCACCTGGCTTCACTAGGTCGTTTCCTCCTGGTACCCAGTGGAGCCTCCGGCGACCGGTCTACGGTCTCCGCCAGGCGCCCCGTGAGTGGCACGACACACTGAGGACTACACTTGCGGCTCTTGGGTTTGCTCCTTCTACTACCGACCCGTCGCTATTTCTGCGCACCGACACCTCTTTGCCGTTGTTCTACATCCTCGTTCTCCTCCAGTTCTGTACGTAGACAACAAGGCCATGCTGGCCTTGTGTCGGGAGCACAGACTGGAGCACAGAACGAAGCACATTGCTCTTCGCTACTTCCTTGCTCGTGAGCTGCAGCAGCGTGGTCAGCTGCTCCTTGCTTACGTGGCCTCTAAGGCCAACACTGCTGATATCTTTACCAAGGCACTTCTGCCTTGTGATCATCAGCGCTGCTGTACGATGCTAGGTCTTGTGCCTACTTGGCCTCACTTGCTCACTTCTTGACCTTGCTTGTACTGTGATCTTCTATACCCGCACTTGCTTGTCTACCTTTATATATGATCTTGCATGTGAACTGGCCTTGTGGCCTTGAACTTGTGCTCGGAATGTGTGGTGACGTTGTGATCCACCCTGAGCTTGCTTTGCTTTGCTTGACTGGTCTTGTGACCCCTTGTTCTCCCCCACTTTGCCTATGGGGGTGTGTCAAACTCATATGCTATAGTTTGTGTAGGCTGTAGTGGGGTAGACAATATGGGGTACAACACTTTTAGGTTTTTCCTACTTGTACCCACCTGTTTCCCAGTGCATTCATTCCTCATTTCTTCACACGCAGAACCACCCTTAATGACGACTTCAATGGCTTGTGGGTTCTGATCCTTCTTCCGAAAAAAGGTAGGTTTTTTTGTGTGCTGCTAGTGCAGTTTACAGAGCTTGCCATTGAGTGTCTGATACACCACGTATGATGCCCCTGTTGTTTCATGCCGAGCGATGTCAACACGAGCGAACAACCTCACCGCAACATGAGCCCACCTGCATGGCGGCTGCATCAGTGGTGAGAATGAACCTGTCTACCCCAAACAGCTCCCTGGCGTCCCTCTCTTGCTCCAACTATATGCTTAGCATGGTGACGTGGTCGAATGTTCGCGTTCTTCATCGAAACGAGGATGATGTCAGTGACGTGCTCGGTAGAATCCATGACCGTCGTAAGGCGGCAAGGGTGAAGAGCTTCATCAGCTGACCTGGAACACGCATGAAAATTTACCAAGTCCTTGGAGAGAGAACAAGACTCGATGTTTAACGTCGTATGGGTTGCGTAGGTATACATTTTCTATCTACAAATACTAATATGTCATAAACATACAAAAGAATAGTATGATCACAAATGCATATGTAAGTGATTGCTACTTTGGAATGGGTGAATGATCAAACATGCATTTAACGTGCCACATGTTTGGAGGGTAAAATAAATACCGTAGATGTTGCTTGCGTGTAAGATTAATGACGTCTATTTGAAAATGGATATCATAAATTGCACTAGATGTATGAAAAATACAATTATAATTTTATATTAAGTTGTATATTATGCTTTTGATTTTTAATTTGCTATTAATTTCAGATTTCGAGCCATAATATATTAAATACAGCCTTTAGCAGTCATGACATTAATATGGTCATAGTGGAACAACCTTAAGCTAAACTATTTAGATTCACTATATTCAGGACCACACTAGTCCGTTCATTTGTATGAGTTGTCTTAAAAATGATGAGTTGTCTTAAAGATGATTCATCCACAAGCAGAATTGTGTCAATTCTGTAAATTTGACGTGGATTTCACGTGAGCCAAATTGTGGCAGAGTAGATTTTGGTAATACAGCCCAAAAGTTATTCAAGCCTGCCCAAGCCTTTTAAAAGAAATAAAAGTTAAAAATTTCCACGTTTTGCCCCCAAGTTTCATTTCAATTTTGACACGTACAATAATTTTGAACCCACCTCAAATTTGAACAAAAACCCTACGAAGCGCATCCTCTCTTCGAATCCCCCCTCCTCCTTCGAATCCTTCCTGCTTATCCATCCCCTCCCATCTATCGCTACTTCGCCAACAGCTACTACTCAGAATCAGCTATTCCTCACAAGCTAGTACTAGTATAGAGCAATTCTTGACAATCTCTTCACAAACATTCTTGGCAATTCTTGACAGATTGTGCCTATCCAACTACTCACAAGCTAGTACTAGCATAGAGCAAATCTTGACAAGCTCTTCACAAACA